>OY856188.1:99424926-99551930 GCA_963693315.1 Diogma glabrata | reverse complement strand
TCTTAACTCTTTTCTAGACATTTAAGGGGAATCGGGACTTTTTCATGTCCAGGTTAATTTTGTTTTGTTATCGAGGTCTGATATTCTTTGTGTGATTCTTAATTTTAACGGATTTTTTTTGCGATGTTAGCGTCAAGCACAACTTATTCGGGATTTCTCCCTCAATACTAACCCTGAAATAAACGTTAGTTGGAGATCGCTAACGAAAAGGTAAGTTGAGTACTTGGTAACTAGTACCAGATCCGGCAATAGACTTTCGAATGTACGGAATAACAAACAAACAGTTCGAGCCTTAGCTAAACACACCCTGATTCCCTAGAATAAATTTTGTGACGATTAGGGAGTACGATGTACAAAAGAACATCGTTCTAGAAAATACTCTTTAGAGAAAATAGTCCCACTAAAAGAATATAAAACACCTGAATAAGGATAACAAAAACAAAATAACACGCAACAGGAAATGTTTGTTATCTAGAAAGAATGAAAAATAAAAACCCCTTAAAGTAGGTAAATAAACGTATAAATTTACAAATTAAAAAGAATAGTTTTCACACCTATGTGTCAACCTTTAGATGATCGTGTTATTATATGTTTTTGTTGATAAAGGTTGGATTGTGTTCTAGAATTTTGCTATTGATTCATGTGTTTTATATATAAAAGAGGTTGTATTAGGAGGGATCCCGCATGGAGGGATCAGTTTTTATTGGTTTGTAAATTTTTTTAAATTTTTGATCTACGGGTGTAACAACCCCGCGTACTCCAGTCCCTGCTATTGGCATATGAGTTAACGTGAGATTTCACATACCACTGGCAATAGCCAGTATCTCAGGGGTTATATCTTAGGGGTTATGGCGGATGAATTGTATTCAGTCAACGGTAGCACCGTCAACCTTAGCTGTGGAATATTCCTTGATGATGTTATATCATTGCTTGCTCAATGAAAAGAGTCTTCATACAACCTAATATCTGAGTTTTAATCATTGAGGAACACAGTGCGTCACTGGGTCAGGGAATGTACCACTAGCTAGATTATTGGCAACCCCATTTTAGTTTAGTTTCTCCTATCCTATGTGAAAGGATTTATTGTTTATTTATCCATTCTTTAACAAAATTTACAAAAAAAAATGCGTCCATCAACACCTTAGCTAAGAACGCATGTTTTTGTGGGACCTTGGTCTTAAAAGGTTTTTATGTGTTGGCGTGACACATGTTGGAATTTCTGCTACACAACACATGTTACTGAAAAAAAAAAGACATTGAGTATTAAATTGTTCGTAATGTTTTAAAAATTGAAAGCGATACAAGTGAGTTAATAAGTAACATTACAAGAATAATTAAGGGAAATAATAAAAGGAGAAATATTTATAAGAAGATAAAATCTTGTACAAATAAAAATTATAACGTTTAGAAAAGTCTTTGTTTTAATTTGCTGATCTAGTGATCGAACCAAGAAATTACTAACTCGGCCATGAAACGTTACAATATATAAGCAAGTATAATTACGTGTATGTACACGTATAGTGATGCATTAAAAATTTTTGGAAATGTGAACCATGATTTATTATCCGTTTTATTTGTATTTCAAATTAAACCAATGTTTATGTGTAAATTCCATTTAAAAAGTTTCAAATATGTATCACTAAATTTTACAAAATTAATTTAACAGTTTAAGCCATTTTTTTAAATAACTATTGTATTTAAATATGTTTATATATTTATAAAAATGAGGTACTGCATCAAAACTTACATATGTATCTTTAATCAAAAAAAAATTGAGATTTTTCAGATATGTTAATCAAAATATTACATCGTTCGTGGTGAAGCTCGTATTTTTTCTAACAACTGTAGGATAAATTGTTATAGTTTTGGAAACCGATACTGGAAACAACTACCTTTTAATATAACATTGAGGTATCTATATTCTGTTATAGTTAAAATTTTACTCAAAAGTAAACAATTTTAATTTTCCACTCTTAGTTCCTCAAAATTCTAAGTACCAGAAATAATAGGTTCAGAAATAATTCTCTATAATAAGTGTATTAAAAAACAAAAATTCTAAAATTCAAACAAAATCACGGTGCTTCTTAAAAAAAATCAAATTTTCACATGGTCTCCATTGGATGTCGTCAAAAACATTTTAGTTTCTATCCAGAATTTTAAATCCAAAATAAAACTTATTTCATTAGATAATTCTTCGATTTTTAAATATATATAGAATTGTACCATTTTTAAAATATTGCATAACATCTCACTTCCCATGTGCAAACATAACGCCCATGCAAACTAAACCGCCACAACACCAAAAATTAATTGCATTAATAAAATAATAATATTAAAATTCTGACGGCAAACGGAAAAGTCAAATAATTATAATTTTTATCGCCAAACGACTATCGAAAGTAAATAAATTAAGATAATGTTTATAATAAAAATATAAATATAATTTAGCAAAACTGAAAATTTAAATCAATCATTCTAGATTGCTGTAACAACTATAAATCCATGTAAATGATAAATCTTAAATAGATTATTATCATTCTATTTACTGTTAAAGTTCACTGACATATTGTGTTCGAATATTTGAAAAAAAAATCGTGGGTTCAATTTTCATATTCCTAAGACTCATAAAATACAAACAAAACATTTTATATATAAACAAAAATAATAAATTTCGCAAGTAAGAAATCGCAAGAACATGTTAACTTTTTTAAATTCAAAAAATAATAATATATTTTGCTATACTTATAGACCAGTCTAGATACCTTAGAAACAGGCAAAAATGGAAAAATTTAGTAACAGGATGAAAACTATTAGATAAATAAGAAAATATTGCGCAAATGATGGGAAACATAAATTAAAGGTGATCCGACCTACGGGGGTGAAATGAGGTGAGCTTTTAGGGGTAGAAAATGGTTTTTCATGATTTTCAGCGAAACTAGACCTTTTATCGAAAAAAGTTTAAAGCAAAAGTTGTAGGTAATAAAAAGGTCTATAACTTTATTTCGGCCATTTTTTAACATAACCTAAAATTTGCATCTTCATCAAATTGTGTGAAAAAAAAATTTTTTTGTGGGAGATAAAAATTAAAAACGAAAAGCCCTTTCTTCCTCGTTTTTTTCATTTTCACGGCAAATTTTAGGTTATGTGAAAAAATGGTTTATATAAAAGTAATAGACCTTTTTATTACCTACACTGAAAAAAACATGTCCCATTTCCAATCGAAATGCAATTGTCTCAACCTCACCGTGCGGTCATATATGGCGAATCAAACTACGAAATTGCTTCAACAACTCTACAATTATAAATTGATGAAGTTGAGACAATCACACGAAATATTTATGTGAAAATAAAATAAAGTTCAATTAATCTCAAATACTTAAACTTTAAAATGAAAAAGTCATGATATAAGGCCAAAGAAAAATTTTTTCAGGGAAATAGTTATTATCTTTATTCTCTTCCATTTAATTATATCAGCTTTATTTGTATGTTTTTTCGATAATAATAGTATGTATTATTGTATTGTTTTCTAACCTATAGCCTAATGAACTTAACCTATTGCCTAATGAAAATTTTATTCAATTGGTATGATTCCAATTGGTCAAATTGTTTTGATTTCATTAAAATTATTTTCAAATTATAATCACAATTGCTTTGATAAGTTTTGTTCAAAAATCAAATTTTAATTTAAACTCTCTTATTTCGTTTAGTTGAACTTGGTTGATTGTATGAGAAGGGCGTTTTTTATCATCAGGGTTTTTTTATTAAGAAATTTGATTTATCAATTAAAACAATAAAGATTTATTGTTTTAATTGAAGAAAATGTTTTTATTTTTTATAATACACAATTCTTTTTTATAATAAAATCTTTGTCAGAGAATAAAGTATTGTAATCGATTCGTGAATAATGAATTTTATTCTCTCGCAAATTAAAATTCTCGCTCGTGCCTCGCTCAAATTTTAAACTTTTGCTTGAGAATAAACTACTTCATTATTCACTCATTGATTAAACTACTATTATTCAACTACTGTTATATTGGATATAACACTTTATATTTTAAATAAACCTCATTCTGTTGTTAGGAAAATGCTATCGTGTAGTTGTCTCAATCACAGTGAAATTGTTTGCAAATAATTTTTCTTTGCATGAATAATAACTGCCAACTTCGAGATGAGGTTGTCATGAACTTCAACTTTTTTTTCAGTGTACAACTTTTGCTTTAAACTTTTTTCGATAGAAGGTCTAGTTTCGCTGAAAATCATGAAAAACCATTTTCTACCCCTAAAAGCTCACCTCATTTCACCACCGCAACTCGGAGCACCTTTAATTTTTGTTTTCTATCATTCGCCCAATATTTTCTTATTCATCCAATAGTTTTCATCCTGTTACTAATTTTTTCCTCAAAAAAGCTAATTTGACTGGTCTAATAAGAGATGAAAACACTATTTTTTCGTGAGTGAACATTTGTTTACGAGACGTCTAAAGGCTTGAAACCACATACAACGGAAACAGAAACCGAAACCGAATTTCATACAAATTTTACAGAAACCGAATTTTTATCTGTCAAATTTGTATGCAATTCGGTTTCTGTTTCTGTTTCCGTTGTATGTGAATGCCCGGCTTAAAGCCGTGCATTCACACACAACAGAAACCGAAACTGAATTTCATATCAATTTGACAGCAACTGAAACAGAATCCGAATTTAGAAACTGAAACAGAAACTGAAGATTCGTCTGTTTTGTCTTAAACAGAAACAATTAAAATTTATTTGTTTCTGTTCCAGAAACTGTCACATGAGCAGAAACTGTCACATAATATTATATTTTAAATTTTGATAATAGAATTTTGAATAGTTTTCAGTTTCAGTTTCTGTTACTGTTGTATGTGAATGCCCGGCTTTAGCGTCGAGTAGGACAAGCTTACGAACGAAAAACTTTTTAAAACAAAAATCAAACATTTTGTATTTTTGGGTGCATCAATTGTTAAATGTGAACAGTTTCCTTCTGATTCTATAAATAAACATAAAGTATTTTATCGTAGGATAGGATTTAATTATTTATTCAGTTTGTATAAGTTGCTATTCTCAATTTGTTTTTATTTTACATAAATCTAATTTTTTTATCTTATCTTAATGATAATAATTTTATCACTATTTATTTGAATAATTTTTATCGCTTCTCAGATTTTAATCATATTTGTTTTAATAATTATATATTTAGGGAGATATTTTTTTAAATCTGTTCCGTACATATCTTATTGATATTTTGTGGGTTACAATTTTTAAATTTTATTTATTTAACTAAAATAAATTGTAAGTTGAGCAACATAATAATTCAAAAATTGAACTTGACATCAGAGAACGTACCATCGGATTCTGGTAAGGGTCAAGCGAATTTTTAAATTAACAACCATCAACACACCTAGTTTCTGGTAAATTAGAAAAGAACTCAAGTGATACTCGACTTATAATAAAAACAATTAAAATACGCTATTATTAAGACTACATTAATTTATTAATATTATTTTATCTTGACTAACTATCTTCGTATTAGTAATCCAATTATCCAATATTCAAGAATCAATTCATTTCATGTTCTGCGCCCTTACAACCCAAAGTCAAAAAATAATTTATTTACATTCATTTGTTTATAATAAAGTGTAAACAAATCCGTACAAGACGTAATTTTCGTTTGATTGATTGATTGTTAAAATAAATTAAAATTTGTGTTTGCACTTTTGAAATAAATATTCTAAATTGTTCCATTCGTGTATCAGTTTTTATTTAATCCAAGACAAAATTGTCTGGTGGTTTATGGATGACGTCAATGGGTTAAAAATTTTAAAACAGTAGCTATAGTTATAAATAGAATAAAATAATTATTTTTTAGATTTATTGATCAGATGCTTGAACATCATGTTCAATATGTAGTTATTTTTGTAATTATTTATAAACATGGAAATAGATTTACGTTTTTCAACGGTCTAACTTGAATAAGGGATTGAATATTTTATCAAGTGCTTTATGCGTTTGGCTGGTAGTAATTTTTGAAAATATAAAATCAAATGCATCCATGTTGTGGTTTGTACGAACAACAATTTATTAGTCCTGCTTTCCGTCGATGTTTGTTACATGTTAGAATAGCATATTATTTAATTAAAAATAATACGTTTTGTGTTGAGTCTACAGTTTAATTGGCGACAATTATAGACGAAACACAAAAAGTCACTTTAGTCCGATTTAAACACACTATTTTTTCGCCAAACGTTTAATTTTTTATAATTATGAAATTAATGCATCAAAATTTTTATAAATATGATTTGTTGTCGTCATAGTTACTTCCAAAAAAGGAAAAAAACATTTAAATTTGTATAAATAAAATTTTTTATCAAAGCAACCTTTCGATTAAAAATTTCATAATCCAATCAAAATATTTATTTTTTGTTGTCATAGTTATACAATTTGTTTAAAAAAATAACAAATATTATATTCATAATCTCATGTTATGTTACTTTTGCCGTTGCCGCAAAAATATGGAAAAATGACGACACTTTTTCCGCCACCGTAAAAATATGAGTTACTTTTTCTGTCGTCGTAAAAAAAGAACAAAATGGGGTTGTACGTCAAAAAGTAAGACTATAACCTTCTCCCTAGCAAAGCGAAGTTCAATTTTATACCCGTTTGCCGAAAAAATTGTTTATTTACTCAAATATGTAACTTTCTACGATATTATATAAATAGTTGGTTATACTGGCACCAAGGGAGAGAAGTGCATGTTAGGGAGACAATATCACTGAGGGAGATAACATGCTCTCTCCCGAGGTGTATATACTATTTTTTGCGCGACCACAATATTATTATGATATTAAAAACTAAATGTAATCATCAAGAGAACGAAAATTACAATTTTTATTCAAATTTGTTGTAAAAAACTACTGTTTCCATGAAAACTACATTGTGTTTATTATTTTTTACTCTCTATAGGGAGTAAAAGATGCAATTCGCTCACGCAAATGAGGGAGCGGAACTGAACTTTATTGTTTATATACAACTCGTGCAAAAAATCTATTTTCATGCAGGATTAACCCCTTGTGATATCAGCCTTTTTCTCTCCAGTGGAAATTTGGCTAAACAACAAATTGTGGTTGCTATGATTTTTTTATGCAATTTGACGAAGTCCTTAGCTCAAAGAAACTACGAAAAAATAGAATATGAATTCTAAATGTTATGTTGTCGTTGACGATTTTCAATTTATTGATTTAAAATAAGTATTGAGAGTATTTGAACCTATAAATTTTGATGATTATGCCACGCTTGTTATATTTCGATGTGTTCTTTTATATCTAGTGTATTACAACACAAACAGTTGTCAGGTTTAAATATGCTTAGGATGCAAAACCGAATCAAGACGCCGATGGTGTGAAACCCGAATATTTTCTTGAAACTTCGATAATCGTTAGTACAATAAAAAAAAATTAATACGTGTTATTTTTTTTTATTTTCTCACTAGTTTTGAGTTTTGACACAGGGTGGCTCGAAATTTGTTAAGAAATTTAGAGATAAGGAAATTTTAAAGTTAAATTGTACTTGTACGGGTTAACCGATCTCAATAATTTTGTTTTGTTTGATATATAGTAAGTCAGGCCTTATAAAAATACTACACTGATAAAATTCTTTTTTGTGTTATTCATTTTGGGTAAATAACCAAAACATTCTAAAATTACAGACAAGGGTTATTTTTGTTTTCGAGAAAAAGGCATTCGAAATTTAAATATCACTTATTTTCAATAGAAAAATAACATCTACATAACTCTTCCAAAAGCGAGTTACCGGAAAAAAATCCCGTTTGAGTTGTTAAATAGGCGTTAAAAGTAAATTTAAAATATATGCTAATACTTAAACCCTAAATAAACTAAAAATCATTAGGGCCTACTAATTTTACTATAAATATTCTATCTATTTTGTAGATAGAATATTTAGGTTCTAATAAGTGTTTTGATACTTATTAGTCATAGAATACTGTAATAGTAGATTTTCTCTCAATCATACCTGCTTTCAATGATGTCTGATTTACAATTAAAATTATTGTAACATATTTTTAATTTTAAAAATTAAACTAAGTGCAATGATTGAAATCGATCGTAATCGATCAGAATCGTAAATAGGTTTTGAAGATTCAAATGAGATGTTAATTTTGTACGTTGATAGAATTGATAGGACTTATTCTTAGGATATGATAAGTACTTAGTTAACTTAGTAAGGTGTTGAAAACAGGCTTATTAGAATAAGTAGTCTGAAAATAGTTTTTTGAGATTCTAAATAGATGTTAAATAATATGTTTTTAGATTTTGTATGAGTTAGTAAGTTTATTGAGAATAAAAAGTTCTTATTTTCATGCAATTAAGGATGAAAAGAGCTAAAATATCTACTACTTAAATCGCAGTTAAAGTTCGACTAATAGAAACAACAGATAACCTTTGTACGTTGCATGCACTATTTTTAAATTTGTCGAGATTAGATTATAGTTGCAAAACTTGTTAAATAAAATTTTTATAACTATTGTATTGTGTGAGGTCTGACAAACAAATAAGGCAGTTTGTTCAGCAGAATGAATTTAATCAACATATTGCATCTTGGATTAATATGGATAATAGAATTTAGGTATTGTTACATAATTTGTATGTACTTATCATAATGTATCATTCGTAAAAACATGGAATTTATAAATAAAGTGCATCTTATTATCACGGGATATTCTCCTGAGTACTCATCTTTGTCCGCACATCGTACAAATGGAATGCTTTACAGTCTCTAGGCGTTCAATCCACAAAAGAAAAAAACACACAAAACTACAAAAAATGTGTTCATCAATACCTCATAGCGCATGTTGTTGTGGGACTTAGGTCTTAAAAGGTATCTATGTGTGTTTGTCACGCATACTGTAATTCCTATAACACAACATTTTTTATTAAAAAAAAAATGTATAGTTGTGTTTCAAACTAATGAAATTTATGCGTTTTTTAGGTTTACAAGAGTAGATGCTGTAAAAATATTTCCTGCAGAAACATTTAGCATTGGTGCAGTAACAGCAGCATACCAAGTAGAAGGAGGATGGGATGCAGAAGGTTTGTTAATAATTTCAAAATAGCAAATTGATAAAAAATATATAATTAATTCTCTCTATTTAGGAAAAGGTCTAAGTGTCCAGATTTTGTATAAGACGGAACAACTGGAAACGTAGCGACTGATTCGTATCATTTATACCTACTAGACATCGCCGCTCTCAAAAGTATTGGTGTACGTGGAGTATACATAGGATAACAACAGTTCCGAAATTATTTTATCTTACTTCAATAAATTTATGTTATAGGCACAACATTACAGATTTTCAATCAGTTGGTCTAGAGTTCTGCCAACATGTGATGTATCTTCACGAAATCAAGCCGGGATCGATTATTATCACAGACTCATCGATAGTCTATCGATGGAAGGCATCAAACCAATAGCAACAATGTTTCACTTTGATACTCCAAAATATTTGCAAGACTTGGACGGATGGACAAACCCTTTGATTATTAAGTATTTTAGGAAATATGCAGATTTTTTTTTTCAAGAATATGAATCAAAAGTAAAAATTTGGCTAACAGTAAATCAGCCAAAAACGTTCTGCATGCTATGTTATGAACAAGGCTATCTTCCACCATTCATAAAAGCAAATGGTGTTGGTGGATATCTTTGTGCTCATCACATATTACTATCGCATGCAAATGCTTATCAGGTATACAAAGAAGAGTATTTTGACAGCCAACATGGACAAATTAGTTTGCCTTTAGAAATTATTTATATTCTCTTTTCCTAAAAATCCAGATAATAAGGAAGACGTTGTCGCTGCAGAAAGAGCTCGAAAGTTTGAAGTAAGTTGAAATAGAAATACAAAAATAAATGTCTGTATGTCATTTACAAATTTCAATTTGATCTGTATGCTCATCATATATATTCTGTAAATGGAGATTATCCACAAGCGATACGTGAAACAGTCGGCCAAAACAGCTTTAACGAAGGACGAGAATGGTCGAGATTACCAAAATTTAAGGGCGAAGAAGTAGATCTTGTAAAAGGATCGAGTGACTTTTTTGCATTAAACTACTATTCAAGTCAACTTGCGCAGCCTCTTAATCCTGAGGATCTACAGAATCCTTCTATTGCTCGTGATAAATACACCAATTTGACAGTAGATGAAAATTGGATATCTGGTTCCTTTTATCTTCATTTTTCATTTCCAGATGGATTATACCAACTTTTAAAGTTTATTCGTGATAAATATAACAACCCTAATGTCTTAATAACTGAAAATGGTCTGATCATGGTGAAATGGAAGATGATATGCGAATTAAATATTTAAATGTGAGTTTTTTTTAAAAGAATTTTTAGCATTCCAATTTGTTTTATTTCTTCGGTAGGATCATTTTGAAGTTATTTTAAGAGCAATTGAAGAAGGATGTAAAGCTGTAGGTTATACATATTGCAGTTTAATTGATAATATAGAAAGAGCCTTTGGATTTACGAGAGGAATTACTGTAAAGTAAAATTGCAGTTTTTAAAATTGATTCGTTTCAGCATAAAAATGGGACTTTTTAGAGTAGATGTGCAAAACTAAAATTTTACAAGGGTAGAAAAGAAATCTGCGGGACATTTACGAAATGTAATCAAAAGGCGACAAATACAAGTGAAAATTAAATAAACTTAATGTAATGCAGGGAGATATATCAGTTTTTGTTGATTTGTAGTTTTTTTATCTGTGAGTGTGACAACCTGCTGATTGATTTATGAGTTTTAACGTGAGATATCAGATACCATGGAAATGTTTGTGAGATATCACTAGCCAAGGCAGAATCTTAGGAGAGCTGGCTGATGAACTCTATTCATTCGACGGTAGCATCCGTAATACTATTTATGGAATATTCCACGATGACGCTATTGCTTGCTCGGAGAAACTAGCTTCCTGGGATTTAGTCATTCAGGAAAAAGATACGTCACACTATCAAGGAATTAATAGTAGAATTTTTGACCGATATCACGCAGCAAGAGATGAAAGATGAGACAAAAAGTAAAACAGTGATGTATTATGCATTTCGCGGGTGATTTGTTTACATTTCTTATTGTTTTTGTATTTTAAAAATATAATCAATTATAATCCATCAATCGATTATAATAATGAATGCCCATGTGATATTAAATTTTAAAAGATGTGGCTAGATCGTTTATCTCAAAATTGAAAATGCGCCCATAGAAATATTCTTACTTACCTAGTTTACCTATACAGAAACATATTTTTTTTATTAAGTTTTTATTTTTAAACTGAACAATGAAGTGGCAGAAATCCAACGAGTTTTTTAGTTTTGTGACCCAAGGGGTGTTGTGTCCTCCCTTGTCAACTACAAAAAAAACACTTCGAATAATAATTATTCGATTGTTACAACACTTCGACTACTGTTTATTCGATTGTTGGGATCATTCGATTGTCCCGTCCCCATCACTAATTTAAATATATATTAGTTTGAATTTTTTTATTATTTGTGCCATTTACTAAAAATAGTCTATTGATTCTATTGAACCTCGTTTTTTTAAAAAAAAATTATAATAAATAAGGCTTTTGTTCTGTTTTAACTTTTCAAAAACTTTGAAATTTTCAATGATATTCAACCCGAAAAGTTTTTTTTGGTTTTCTAAATATTTAGTCTTTTACCCAAAAAATACCCATATTACAGACAGATATTTGGTTTTGTTGACGAGAAAACCCCATTCGAATATTTACTAACAAAATATATGCCAGGTCGGGATGTGCCTAAAATATGCCATACAGATTATACATTGTGAATTATCCCGTAAATTTTAATAAAATATTCATATAACTACCCGATCAGAAATTAGTTAAGGAAAGGGTCTACCTTATTTATCCTGATTTAATCCTCATTTTATTTGATATGATTTCATTTGGTTAAAATTCACTAGAGTAAAATCCATTTTAAAAATATTTAGTTAAAAAAGGTTTGGCCTATATGTAGTTTAGTTATTCCTTCTCGGCTGAAATACTATAATAATTTTAATTATATTTTGTATTTTATTTATTAAAATTTAGCTAAGATAATATTTTTTATTCAAGATTTTATTTGAATAAATCTTTCTTACAAAGACAATGTTAAGTTTATGTATATTGTATATTATTACATCAGGGCCTGAACCGGCTATCCCAATCAGGACCTGATCTAGCTAGCCCAATCAGGACCTGATAGAGCAAAAGCGTTACACCCATGATCAGAGCCCTGCAATCAGGCTGCCCTTTCAATGTCAGAACCGAAACTAGGGTAAACCTATTCAGGGCTTTATTTGAGCGCTGACAAAATTTCTGATCGGGTAATTATCATATTGTTACGTTTTTCCAAACTTCCTTCGAATTGGCCTTACTCACAATTCGATAAACGCAATACCCAATCTCTTCCAAGTTCGATCACTGATTAGTTAGCAAACACACCAGGTTTTATTAAGTATTCAACAACTTAATTGTTCCACAACAATAGGAAAATAATACAGCAAACAATATTCCTAACTAGAATATTCTTTTAACAGCTTCAGAACTCCAACGGTTTATTGTAGAAATTTCCAGTTCACAACGTTCAAAATAATACACAAATTATTTCTACTTAATAACACTTTAAACTTTATTTACAAAAACTAATTTAAATATCACTTTTATAATTTTAACTTCACTATCGCAGGTTTAAAATAAAACTAATTCAAAACTACAAGAAGTAATTTCCTTATATACATTCTGCCTAATCTCTAGAAATTTCGCGGTCACTTTTTAGAAACCTTGAGAAAATATTAGAATATTCGATTATTTTACGTTACGTTGTTTTGATTCATAAAATCATTTGTTTTGTGTAGACCTTAATTCTAAGAACATGTACAACAACAACAACAACACTATTCATTTCATTCACTTTCTGTTGTGTTTTGTTGATTTTATTTTCCTGGAAGTGACCGTAATCGTCTAGATTTTTCTGTACTCGTAACATTACCCTCCACTTAAGCCTGTTCGTCCCGAACAGGATCTAGATCTCTCCTCCAATTGTTGAATCCAAACATTTTTTTTCCTTTTCTATTTCCCAGGCTGTTTAGAACTACTTCTGGTCCCTTTCTAAGTCCTTGGCCATTACTTTGTTCTATGTCAGCGCACCGTGATGAGTATGGATTCTCATTATCTCTTAAGTGCTCCTTATCTCTTCCCTTTGAGTGTTTCACACTGCCATGTCCATGACCCATTCTCATTTTCAGCTGCGATTCGTCTCCATTTGAAGCTATTTGAACCACTTCATTTACATTGCTCACTTCGTACTGGGACTGAACTTGTTTCGTTTTTAACTTTCGGCGTTTGTTCAAACGTTTGCGTCGGTTGACGTTTCTTTCCGTCATCTGTTTGGATGATGGTTCTGGATTTTCATCTGCACTGCATAGTTTCTCATCGCTGCCATTATCTGTTGACTCTGCCTTATTCACAAGTAGTGGCATCTGAACATTATTAACCTTTAGGATCCAAAATCGAAGACTAATCCCTTCGCCTTCATGAAGTCCATCCCTAAAAGGACTTCATCCATAATGTCTGCCACTAGCACCTCTTGTTGATAGCAGTTATTTCCCAATTTTATTTCAGCAATTCTTTTACCTTCTATTTCAGCACACTCTCCAGTTACTGTTTGGAGTTTCAATCCATCTGATGGTTCCAAAACACCGTCAATTAAACCTTTGCGAACGAATGTTTGAGCTGAACCTGTATCCAGTGTCATGAAGCAACCTTTGCCTTCAAGTTGTCCGTTGATACCCAAGCTTTCACCATTTACCGCAATTCTTGAAATTGGAATGTAGGCTGCATTCTCCTCACTTTTTGGCTTTACAGTTGCACCTTCAACAGACTTCCGTTGAATAGGCGACGAAGATCTATCACGCTTCCTGTTCCAGCAGTCCTGTGAGATATGGCCCGATTTTCTACATATCCAACACAAGATTTTCCTACTGCTGCTCCTGAACTCTCCGTGCTGCTTGTCTTCGACTCCCATATTCTTCGCAGAAAACGACGATCTATCTGCTTCGTTGTTTTTCTTGCACTCCCGCGCCATGTGACCCTCTTCGTCACATACCCAGCATCTGATGTCGCTTTCACTTCTGTGTGCCAATACTTCTCCTTTGATGTTCCCCTCTACATTCCTTTTTCTGCATCCACCAGATGGCATACACATCCTCTGTACCATCTCATATTGCATTGCGTATGCGACTGTTTCATGTAAAGTCGCCTTAGGTGTAGTTATTACTTTGATCCTGGTTTCTGGATCTCGGATACCATCAGTAAAAGCCTCGATCTTCATATTCTCTATAAAATATGGTGGAGTGTTCGAGTGTGCCAAATGTACAAGCCGTTCTACTGCCGAAGAATAGTCCTGAAAGCTTTCTCCGTTGCGTTGCAAGCGACCTTTTAACTCGATTCTGTATAACTCCTTTTTATGGTCGCTGCCATATTTACGCTCCAACGAATTCATCACCTCTGCATAACTTTTGCGATCGTTTTCTGGTACTGCTTGTAATGCTTCAGCTGCTTCCCCTTTAAGTGCAACTATCAATGCAGCAAGACGATTTTCGGCGTTCCAAACATTTTGATCTGCTGCAGTCTTGAACTGGAACTTGAAAATACCGAAGGATGTGGTACCGTCATATGATGGTGGTTTTAGTTTGATATTTGCTACTTGATGTACCACCTGGGAAGTAACTTTAGTCGTCTCAACATCCTGCAACCGTTTTTCGAAATCATCAACTTTGGAAAGTACCTTTTTGTTTTCGTCAAGCACTTTCTGTTCTAATTCTTGGATATCGTTTTGAATCTTCTCGACTTTTCCATCAAATGCCGTCGAGATTTGGAGAAGTTTCTCATCCATAATTTGCTTTACTTCATCGCGATTTAAAGCTAATTGCTGGCTGATTGTTTCACTAATTTCTTCTTTGTTAGCAGCCAATTGTTGATTGATGTTACTGATTTCTTCCTTAGTTGCAGCCATTTGTTGATTGATGCTACAGCTAATTTCTTGCTTAGTGGTAGCCATGTTTGTATTTACATCATCCAGTTTTTGATTCATGTTCAAATTTACTGTATTTAACTGTTGATTTATTTCTTCTTTATTGGCAACCATCTGTTGACTGATGTTCAAACTCATCTGTTGCATCATAGCCATTAACTGCGTAAAATCACAATTTGCAGGTGGCAATGAGGTTGTTGTTTCCGCAACAGAACTTTTATCTTCATCAACTGTTACTGAATCAGCATTTGTACTAATCACTCCAAACTGGGAACTTTCCACAACTACTCCACTAGCTTCCATAGCTTCTCGAAGCCGTATCGTCAATTCAGTTTTGTTGCCGGTTGTTGCCAATCCACGTTGTTCTAGTTCTTTCTTTAACTCAAGAACCTTCAAATCACTTAATAAAACCATTATTAACAGCTAACTAATCCCACCGCTGTCACCAATGTTACGTTTTTCCAAACTTCCTTCGAATTGGCCTTACTCACAATTCGATAAACGCAATTCCCAATCTCTTCCAAGTTCGATCACTGATTAGTTAGCAAACACACCAGGTTTTATTAAGTATTCAACAACTTAATTGTTCCACAACAATAGGAAAATAATACAGCAAACAATATTCCTAACTAGAATATTCTTTTAACAGCTTCAGAACTCCAACGGTTTATTGTAGAAATTTCCAGTTCACAACGTTCAAAATAATACACAAATTATTTCTACTTAATAACACTTTAAACTTTATTTACAAAAACTAATTTAAATATCACTTTTATAATTTTAACTTCACTATCGCAGGTTTAAAATAAAACTAATTTAAAACTACAAGAAGTAATTTCCTTATATACATTCTGCCTAATCTCTAGAAATTTCGCGGCCACTTTTTAGAAACCTTGAGAAAATATTAGAATATTCGATTATTTTACGTTACGTTGTTTTGATTCATAAAATTATTTGTTTTGTGTAGACCCTAATTCTAAGAACATGTACAACAACAACAACACTATTCATTTCATTCACTTTCTGTTGTGTTTTGTTGATTTTATTTTCCTGGTAGTTACCGTAATCGTCTAGATTTTTCTGTACTCGTAACAATATATTATAAATTAAAATAAATATTAAATATATCAGATAATTTGGCTTTTAAATTGTGTAAACATTTTTTGGGCGATTTTGACCATGTATAAATTGATTGCCATTTACCGGATTTTCCAGAATTTGTTCGTAAGTTTCAAATTTTGTTTTCTTTAAATCCAGAATGTAAATTTTTTATATCTTATAAATTTTATTTTAATTTCGATAATTTCCAAAAGACACAACAAAGTGATTATATTTCAACTAACGTACGAATATCAATCAGGAAATATTCTTATAAACACCTTTACCATATTACAAAAGTCATTCTCTTAAAACGTGTTCAAATTATTTTTAATCTATTCAACAAACTAGTAAGAAATGAAACTAAAAATTTCAATATTCAAATAAAATGTCACAACATAAAATATACACCTATAAACGGTTTTATATACCATATTTTAGTTTCATATTACAAATAAATAAGTTTAATCATAAAAGTGTGTAGGCAATTTATGCTACACTTCAAAAATTATAGTTTAATCTCTGATTGATTTAATTCATACAAAAAACATAAATTTTAATTAAAACTTTCACAGATTTTTCAAAATTTATTACTTGACATTTTGTAACAAACCATGTTTCGTTACGTTGGTTTTCAAAACAAAAACATGCATGGTAATATATTATAAAAAAACGCCGGTCGTTCGGTAAAGTAAAGGTATTAAATCAGTTGATTGTAAACATAACTAAAATAATTAATTTTAATTCAAACAGTTTTTAAATTAATATCTATACGTTCAATACAATGCATATTACATTGTAGTGGAGATAAACTTTCCTATCGTGTTTTATTTTCTTCCCACATCTATATAATAAAATATGTATAACAATAATAAAGTAATGCATTTTTATGAAAGGTACTTGATCTACAAGTCTGCATTAAATTAAAAAAAAAATAGCTATACATTGAATCATAAAAATTAAGATAAAAAACTATTCATTGAACCAGTTCTGCCTTTACTTTAAATATAATATTTTCTTTAAAGAAGTATTAAATTTTCTAATAAACATTTAAAATGGGCGAATATATAGGAAAGACTAGAAAAGAAATTTATTATTGTATGTTATTTTTATTTATAAAACATAAATTCAAGTTTTCAATATATAAAATAATCCCTAATTGGTTTTTTATTTTGTCGGCTGTCATTTATTTTTAAATTTTAAATCTTGAATGATTATATTCAAAAATAAACTTAAAAATATTATTTTAAGAACTTTAAAAAAATATTTCAATTCAAGAAGTTATTTTTGAGCATAATTTTGTGTTTGTTGAAAATTATTTTTCGAATTAAAATATATGTAGTTGTTTTAAGTATTAGACTGTATTGTAAGTATTAATTTAATTGAAAGCTAAATTTTGACAATTTTTGCTTAAAAAATTTTTCTTAACTCCTAATTCAAGCAGACAAATATAGATATCCATAAAAAAATATTTATGTAAATTAACTGTAGATTGTTCCGCTTAACTCAATCAAAAATTAGAAGAAAAAAATAAAAAAAATTTCGAAAAAACCATAAATAAAACATATGTAAGGCATGTAAAGTATCTATAAAATCAAATTATGTCCATTTTAATAATAGGTTTCATTAAAAATAAATTCAACATCGGATACATTTACATATTTCACATTTTGAATGTAAAGAAACTCATACGAAATTTGAATAGATGATAAAATTGAGCATATTTTTTCAACTCTACCCAGGCAGAAATTTGTTAGGGTTTCAATAGGGCCCTGATCAGGTTCGCTCTAGTTCGATTGAGCCATGATCATGAATGTAACACTTTTGCCTAATTAAGCCCTAATTGAGACAGTCAGATCAGGCATTTATCAAGTTCACCATACAAAATTAAATAGAGCAAACCTTCGTAATCAGGTCCTGATCAGATTCCCCACCTAAGGATCAAATACGAAAAACCAAATCAGGGCTGGATATATTCAAATAAGGTTAACCCTAAATGGGCATTCAAATTCAGGGTTGAAACAGGCCCACACCAGTTGGCCCTAATAAAGATTGCCCTTTCTGGCTCTGATCACGCCTGGACTGGATTCAGGCTTTCCCTATCGAATTTCTGCTCGGATACATTTTTAATGGCATGGCTAAGTACAATTGGAGATACTGTGACAATAACCAATTTAAACGAATTTTTTTAATGTGGATCTCGGATCGCCTTCGCTACGACTCGAGACATACCAGAAGTTATTTGATGTTAATGTAGTTTTAGTATACCAGTGTGTATAGTTGGTGTTCTTCATATTACGTTGTATAACGGCTTGGAAGCACACGCGCCATCATGGAGCATTAATGACTAAAACAGAGGTAATAATAAAACAGACAAACTTGGCTATTAAGATGAACTAGCACGGGTTTAAAAGAACTTGATCCTTCCCAGAACGAGAATGATTTGTTTTCTTGGCCTTTCACTGTTTATACGGGCATCTCTGTTTGAACATATGTCTCGATTTTTTTTATCTTTAGTTGCAAATATTAAATTTATTTAAGATTTATGAGCCGAGCAATATTTTTACAGTTCAAGAATTTATAACGGTATTTTTATTCGCTTGTATATCTCTTAATAATATATATTTCAATCAATCACGCCTACTGTGAACTGCTTACTATAACTAAACACATACTTCATTTTAAGCTCATGGCTTTTCATGTTGAACAAATTTGTTTTTAGATAAAAACACTCAAATTAGTGATTTTTTTACCGTTGATAACTAATTGAATAATTTCGACCATTTTCACTTATCTCAATATTATTCAAATATTGAATTTACCATTAAGTTTTTTCTAAACCATTATTTTAGAAAGTCGTTTTTATCATAGATACATAAATTATATGCACGTTAGTTTATTTACGTTTATTTTGACAATGTGTAATTTATTTACAGCCAAACATTAAAAATCAATAATTACGTTAATTAGTTGTCATATTGTAAATACTAGAGGCATAAATAAAGAATTAATTACTTTTTGTGTGGCGGTTATTAAAACTTTTCCCGTAAAATCAATATATAACAGTTTTAGAGTCATATACAACGTTACAGTTTTTGTTGTTTTAAAACAAATATTCTTGAATTTTTAATTTTCTTGAAACTTTAAATATTTAAATTTTTGAATTCATTTTTAATCAAATACAATCAAATGGTAGCTGATTGATAACAAAATACATAAACATGGACTAAACAGCCTTGGCTATGATATAGAAGTTACACTTACAATATTCTTATTTCAAATTAATCTTCTTTGTTATTATTACAAATTTGCTTGAACTTCACGATAACATTTTATAGATGATATTTAAATATGTCCGGATACGGAAACACAAAATGTTCATAAAATTATAATATGAAGTTTCTATTCTAAATGGCTTTAGCTTGTACCGGCGATACATAAAGATCACATAACCATCTAAAAATACTGCATCTTTTGTTGTTATAAACAAATATTAAAGATGTGAGAATAGAGTTAAATACAAGATTAAAAACAACAAATTTTTTAAAAAATTGTTAAATTTAAAAATAAAATAATTTGTTTAAATATATAACTTCAATTGAGTTGAAAAAATAATATTTGGTACCCGGGAGCAATGCCAAGGTTGTAATAAAATTTGTTTATGTAGAATTTATACCAAATAATTGCGTGGTAATAAAATTAAATACAGTTTAAACATTGAACAGAAGGCGAGGTGACGCAATTTGTCAAATAATATGTTGACAATTTTACTGGGAAATGGTGGAAAATTGTTATTTTTAAACGTTCGTGTTTAAATATGATTATAAATTCGATATTGATCTTTTGATATAAATTTGATTTGATATTGAATTTGCATCAATTGTGTGTATTCATTTTGCAATAGTCAATTAAATAATTTTGTTTAAAAATGACTTCCGCTCCGTTTTAAAAATAACAAATCTTTTTAACGTTTTGGTCTCATTCCTTAAACAGGTTAACACAGAAATGCTGTCCGTATGACTATGTGATGTTGATTCCAAGAAAAACAACAACATATTGTAAACGGAATCAAAAGCTTATCGTTAAACTAATATAATAAAATCGAATGAAAATTTAATTGTTAAAAGCTTAAGAGCACTTCATAAATGTTAATCACATTTCTATTTCCAATAATATAGTTTTTAATTTTTCATTCAACAATTGAAAACAAATCCTTAATCTTAAAAAAAAATATATTATAGTCCAAACAAAAGATAAAAATATAAATTTGAAAGATGTTAATGAACTTTATGTTAAGAGCTACAAACTAAAAATTTTAATCGAGTTATAGTAGCAATCAAAATGAATTATACACTTCTTATTTCGGTTCTGTACAGATTTTTAAGTTTTGGTCTTATCTTTGTTTTTTTATTTCAATGAACTTATTATCCTTACATGGAATGGAATTTTTTGAATTATTTTCTATTGTAATAAAAAAATTAACATATTTGTTTAGCACTTGTTTTATACGCACGTTAATATAAATTTTAAAAATAAAAGATTTAATTTTATTTCTATGATCACTCAATATGGTAACTCACATTACTCCTGAGGATGTCCTAAAAAGACAAAATATATTGAATAATCATAGAAATAAAATTAAATCTTTTATTTTTAAAATTTATATTAACGTGCGTATAAAACAAGTGCTAAACAAATATGTTATTCAACGAATTACGCCAAGAGCCTACGGCAAAAAGTGTAAACTATAATAAAAAAATTGTTAATTATTAATAGTTTAGCTGATTTAGATAATAATAAACTTGAACTTAAATCAAAATAGTTATTTACTAAATACTGATACAATGGTATCACCACGAGATTATACACCAAGGGAGAAAATGCATGTTTCTCACCCGAGGTCTGTTTGGAGCCTGAGAGCTAAATATCACTGAGGAAGATGACTTGCTTATTATTTGGACTTATTTTTTGCACGAGTTGTATATAAAGTTCGGTTCCGGTCCTTCATTTGCGGGAGCGAATTGGTTTTTTTTCCTTAGGTAAAAAATAACAAACCATGATAACAACGATAGTTTTCATGGACACATAAATATTTACGATAAATAGACCAGGGCCAAACCGATATTAAATACCGGAATTCGTGAAAAATTCTTAGAAGAGTTTGGATGGTTGGAAAATTTAGGGAAAATTGTAAGTAATGTAATGTGGATCCTATCGAAAAAAAATTTGTTTGAAAGTTGTAGATAACTAAAAATCTAAAACTTTTTTCGATCATTTTTCAACATAACCTCAAACTTTCGAGAAGAACACTAATAAACTTTTTTTTCGTTTTTTATTTTTAACTACCGCAAAATTGACGATGTTATTACAGACCCGAGGTATTTGAAGTTTTCCACGCGTTCCACTTCATAGTCACCAGTATCCAGATTTCCGGGAGGTATGTTCTTGGATGTTGTTAACACTTTAGTTTTGCCGGTGTTGTTGCATAATCCAAGCCGTTTAGCATTTCTTTCAAGCTGAGAGAAACTATCCTTAATATCGCTTGTTCTACGTCCGAGAAGCACAATATCATCTGCGTAGCCAAGAACTTGACTAGATTTGTTATATATGCAGTTTTGTGTCTCAATTCGGCTTTTTCTTATCGCGTTCTCCAGCGCCAAATTAAACAGTACGGGCGCGAGTGCATCACCTTGTCGAACACCTGATGTTATATCGAAAGGATCAGAAAACGACCCTTCGATTACTATTCTACAATTTGATCCCGATGTTGTGAGTTTGCACAGAGAAACAAGTTTCTCTGGGATACCAAGACATATGAGTGCGGACCAGAGGTTGTCGCGGATGATACTATCATATGCTTGCCTGAAATCAACGTAGAGCTGGTGAATGCTGATGTTGTACTCCCAACATTTTTCCAGAATCATCCTTAATGTAAAACATTGATCTGTGGTTGAGCGGTTGGGACGAAAACCACACTGATAGTCACCAATGATAGATTCGGCGAACGGGATGAGTCGAGCAAGTACGACATTAGCTAGTATTTTGTATGCAGTATTCAACAGTGCGATGCCACGATAATTTGCACACTTTAGACGGTCACCTTTCTTATGTAGCGGAACAATGAGAGCTGTTTTCCATTCAGCAGGTAGTTCTTCTTGGTACCAGATTGCAAGAATCAGATCGTATATACGTGAGACCAGAGCTGCTCCTCCATTTTTCAGAAGTTCTGCGGGAATTCCATCGAAACCTGGTGATTTGCCATTTTTCAGTTTTTTAATGGCAGCTTCCACTTCTTTTATTGCTGGGTAAGGGACAAAAATCTCCTCCGTTGATGGAGCAATTGCTCGAATAGGATGAACTTCATTCGTCCTATTCAGTAGGTCTTGAAAGTGGCATCGCCACACTGCCAGCACATCACGTTCACTTGTTGTAAGTTCATTATTTACATTTTTGATGGCTGTAGATCTTGGGTGGAAATCTTTTGTCAGATTCCGTGCATTGGCAAAGCGCTCTTTTGAATTTCCGTTGGCCGCATGTTGGTTGATGTCTTCGATGCAGCTCTTCATGTGTTCGCGTTTCTTTTTACGTAGAAGTTTTGCTGAGGCTTTCCTGGCGCATAGATAATCAGCTTGGGAGCTTCGGGTGTTCCTTGTTAACCACTTCTCTCGCAGTTTTTGTTTATGTTCAACGGATTGGCGGCTCTCGTCGTCAAACCATTCGTTGTGTGATTTCGGTGGTCGTTTTCCGATTGTAGTTTGTGCTGCGGCTATAATGGTTGATTGAAGCGTTTGCCATTCTTCTTGTATGTTTAATGGCATCTCAGAAGAGATGTCATGCTCTTCTATATTTTGTGTTATTATTTCCTGATATCTATTCAGCGTTTCCGGATGTTTAAAGCGCTTCGACATTCCAGCGCACGGTCTTTTTTGCTTGTCTGTTAAATGAAGATGATAATTTGCACTTGTACTTAAAGATGACAAGCATATGATCGGTGCCCATACCAGCACCTCTGTATGATCGAACGTCAGTTATACTTGTACAGTGTCTCTTAGAGATCATGACGTGATCGATTTGATTTTCCGTTCTTCCGTCATTTGATTTTCACGTTGCCTTGTGAATTCTCTTGTGAGGGAAGAAAGTGCTGGAAATTACTAGATCATACATCATAGCCAGCTCGGCTGCGCGAAAACCGTTATTGTTGCTGGTATGATGCAAGCTGTTAGGGCCGATATGTGTTTTAAGTTCTGCAATCCTACCGATTTGAGCATTAAAGTCACCTACCACGATTTTTATATCGTGCCGCGGGATGTTATTGATGACTTCTTCGAGTTTTAGGAAGAACAGGTCTTTAATACCATCTGCTTTATCTTCAGTAGGTGCATGAACATTGACGATCGTTACATTGAATTTTTACGTGCGGATTCTCAGTGTGCATAACCGCATATTAATTGGGCAGAAGTCGACAACATGCTGATTCACGCGACGGTGTATAAGAAAGCCAACTCCAAATTCTCCTCCGTTTTGATGACCGCAATAATAAAGAGTGTATCCTTTCGCTGTTTCATGGATTCCACTGCCTGGCCATTTTAGTTCTTGTAATGCCACTATATCCAGTGTGTAGCTCTCGACTTGTTGAGTGAGTTTTAGGAAATCTCCTGGTCTTCTGAAGCTTAGCACGTTCCAGGTTCCCATTTTTCAATCGTAGTCCGGGTACAGTTTCCGAGGTCGTTCCAATAATGATTCCGAGGCCTGTGTACAGAATTCATGACAATAATTTTTTTACGGAAATGGGGTGTTAGCTCTTCGCCCAACCCAAATTTTCGTGAATGGGTTCATTCTGCATCTTAAGGTCACCAGAAAAACCCTTTTTACACGTTTATATAGCGAACCGCTTGATCCAAGACAGACGCCCGCTCCAAGCCGCCCCTAACATGGAGAACAGACGCTTGAGTTGCATTGGTTTTATGGCGCCAATGACTCGCCATGGTGCAGAATCATTGAGTATAAGCATTATTTACTCTGCCCCTCTCAACTACACCAACCTAATTCTGTTAGCGTTACACAGGTAGCACGACGTGGACGTAGACGCATACCTATTTGTATTATTTCTGAAAAATTAGAAGCAGCGATGTTTGGATCTTGATGCAAAGACAATTACGTTTCCAGGGAAACCATTTATAGAAAACTCTAAGCTCCTGCCAATCTGCAGTTTTATAATCCCAAACAAGACGAGGATTAGCTTTAAACTGTTTACGTACTTGTATATTTAAATGTGTGGATATCAAATTATGATCTGATCCACCTAATGGCTCTAATACTTTAAACGGTACCAACGAAGGATCATTTATCAAAAACAAATCAAGCAATTTACTATTTTGGCCGTGAATATCAGGAACTCTGGAAGGCTGGTCTATTATCTGAGTGAAATTATGTTAAAGAGCAAAAAGCTCAGCCTCTTTACCTAATTCATCTGTTTTTGAGCTGTAAGCCATCTGTGTAAGCCATTCTTTATTATGAACATTAAAATCACCAAGAACTATAATTTTAGCATTAGGATACACGGCCAACCTATCTATCTTTTCAAATAGGTCATCATTTGTTTTTCGTGTTACACGCGAAAAATAAATGTTATACATCATATTCATAAAAAAAAATTTTGAGTTGAAAATATATTTTACTAATAAACTAAGCATAACCTTTAAGTGAAATTTATACTGAATTATATTACTGGATTGCTTGTTTTTATAGTTCTTAACTAGAATATCAAAAACTATTCATAAAGTGTTGGTTCCCAAAATTATCACATTAAGATACAATTAATTTAGCTAAATAAGTGTTCATGTACATTTTTTGTTATGTTTAAATGGATGACTATCGTAAGTTTATAGTGGCTATGTTTATATTTTTAAACTATTTTTTATGAATGAACATTAGAATGGTCGTTAAAAAATTAATTTTCTCAGACGCACCCTAAAAAAATTCTTTATGGACTAAAAACCACGACGGCATATTTTTTTTAAATAAAAAGAACACGTAAAATCAGCGAAGTTGATTTTTTAATAAAATCATAAATATCTTACGAAAGATGAAGATTTAAAGAAAAATCATGTAAACGTTTTTGAAGAAAATTTAAAACATATGAAGAATATTTTGACGAAAAAGTGCTAATTTTGATTTTCTTTTTCACTATTACTTTTTTATTTTTTCTATTCCATAGCATAAGAAGGAAATTAGAAGTTTTTCGTCATCTTTATTATTTATGTTTCTTATGAATTACGAAAATTTACAGGTTCTTTTTCAAAATATCATTACATTTTAGACAAAAAATAACTTAAACCATTTTTGTAGAGAATTACATTTCCTACAAAAATATTTGCATGATTTTTTTTTTAAATTTGTGTGTTTCATGAGATATTTAAAAAACCAACTTCGATGATTTTGCGGCACGTGTTCTTTTTATTTTTAAAAAAAATAGGTCCTCACGGTTTTTTCGCTACAAAGAATTGTTTTAGGGGGCATCTGAGAAAATTTAATTTTTAACGGCTAGTCTAATGAACGTGTTTTTATTTTTAAAGTAAATGTGACAACAGCTTCGTCTATACATGTAAGAAGTTACATACAACTGGCGGCGACAGGTGTTTCTGGTTTAAAGTAACATTCGCTCGCAACCCAGACGACTAAGCCAAGGTCACTGATCCCACAGAATATGAGTTAAGCCGGTCGAACTATTTATATTTCAAACAAGGAATTTTCCATGAAAAATAAATTTTTATTAATTTGCTTTTGCAATAATTGATTAGATAATTTATTTACTAACAACCCTCGTAGTTCAAAAATGAACTTTGACAAAGTGAAACAAATTTGTTAAAATATAATTTATCATTTATAAACTATTTAATCGAAGATCATAAAATTCTTGAACTTTAATTTTATAATTACTATTTTTTAAACTAAAAATTATAAGATTATTATTTTCAAAACTGTAAATGTTGATTATCGAAGTATAACGTGATCAATGTTTATGTTGTAAAATTAGGTACAGTACAGCCTACCTCATCTCAGCTATACAAGTTTAGCTTTCTTTTTGACTCCAATTGTTTATTGTTAATTTTTTTCCACAGGCAAAACGCTTTTTTTTTTAAGCGGAAATTATCTTAATGAATAGGAAAATTAATTTTTATGATTTAATTTCATTGTTTTGTGTTTTATTGATTTTCAAAAGAAAGTTTTATCTTGTTGAGATCATTAAGTTTAATAAGACATACAAATTGCAGCTCGTGCATTTAATTTAGGAGTATATAAAAATTTTAGTAAAGTATTTTTAGTAAAATACAAATACCATCAAACCTTCATTTAATCTTATATTGAATGATTTCAACATTTATGCATTTAACTACTATTTATATTTAAATTGACATTAAACATGATATTTTTAATACGAAATTGGCAAGACGAAAAAATGTCATTTTTAGTTTGCCAAACTTAATAAAAATCTTTCGTTGACGATTCAACAAATTCCTATTCTCTCTTTTCGTTTGTCATGTGTCCACATCGTGTTCTCATCACAGAATGTTTTATAAAAATT
This sequence comes from Diogma glabrata, assembly GCA_963693315.1. Lineage (NCBI taxonomy): Eukaryota > Metazoa > Arthropoda > Insecta > Diptera > Cylindrotomidae > Diogma > Diogma glabrata. Next base: position 99,525,129 of record OY856188.1, on the reverse strand, counting down.
TCAAATATTTGTAAATAATCAAAATTACCTTTTGATATAGATATTGAATAATTTAAAGTGTTTATACAAATAACTTAAACTAGACTATTGGGATTCAGCAAAAGAAATCTTTTTTTTACGACAGCAGATGGAAAGTCTATTTTCATACAGTTTTAATGATGGTTTTTTCTACTAGTGTAAAATTATTTTCGCTAAATAACAAATTTTAGGTGCTATGGTATTTTCATGTAATTTTACAAAGCTTTTAAAACAAAGCAACCATGAAAAAAAATAATATGCATTTTGAATGTTATGTTGTCGATTTCAAATTTAATAATTTAAAATAAATATCATAGAAAAAAATGTATTTCCTACGCGAGATAAAAACATTTTTCGTTCGTGAAATTATCCTACTCGACGCTGACGAGTCTCGTGAACAAATTTTCACTCTCGAAAAAGCAACGCGTTCATCTCTCGTAGCAAAATGTACTATTTTCACAATGGAAATTCAACTCGATTTAATCAGAGTAGTGTTTGCCTTTTTCAATATTCGATAGAGGGAGATGCGCATTAGTTTGTATACAAACAAATATATATAGTGTTGTTTATATAATCAGCAAAAAAAGGTTTTGGTGGATTGTTTTATAAAATACAATCACATTATTTATAAAATACAATAAACAAAATTTATTTCAGTATTCAATACAATCAAATAAATTGTTTTATTGTGTCCCGCAGCATTCACGCAACAGAATAAAATGAACAGCTGTTTATTTTATTATATTAAGACTGCCGCGCTAAACACAAAGGCAATTCTGGCTTTTAACTCTGAAGTAATTTTTTTTATTGTATTTTATAAATAATTTAATTGCATTTTATAAACAATCAAAAAAAACATTTGCACTTTAATTATATCAAAAACAATAAATTCAAACTAATGCGCATGTCCCTCTCTCGAATATTGAAACAGGCAAGCTACTATGATTAAATTAAAATTAATTTCTATTGTGAAAAAATTAGTATTTTTTATTAGTTTTTGGTTTCTCAGTTCTAATTAGTATTAGTAGTTAAAACTTTGATGTCTTTATTGTTGGTCATTTTATTTTAACCGAAATTGAATAAAAATTATTTAATTGTTTTGAATTAATGGTACAAACAAAATAAAATTCCTCTTAAGGATAAAACGTTGTATTTTTGCTTCGTGTTTAATGAATTTTATTCGCTCGCAAATTTGCCATGCTCGCTCGCATTGTAAACTTTTGCTCGAAAATTAAAATATAAGATTAAACATTCACACAATAAATTATTATTATTTCGAGTTAGGAGTAAGGCTAAGAACGATATTTTTTTTAGTTTACTTCTGTATTTAAGGGAATGTTATACTTTGTATTCTTATTCGCTCTGAAAGAACGGAGAGTAAATTAGTTATATAAGAAGCATTTTAAACTTTGTTTATTGCACAACAAAATTCGTTCTTTTTTTTTTGGTTTCTCTAAACTTCATTTTGTTCATCCCTGTTGTTTTAAATTACATTATGCATGAAAGTGTGATCAAGATATAACCTGCACTTTCACCTATCTAATATGAAATACTTCGCAAGGTCCGCAACAGAATCTTAAAATAATTATTGGTCCATACAAATAAAATCTGAAATAAAATAAAAGAATTTGGCAGTAAACGGAAAACTAAAAGGGGTATGTTTTATTGGCTTAAAAATAAAATTCAACTGATAATGCATATTTCCGTTTAATCCATTAAAATCAATGTACCATCAGGCATCCATCTTGTAGACCAAATCTTCCACACACTCACATTAAGCTCAAAATAGCCTACGTCCGTGCGTCATGTACTATTTTTTATTCACCGCAAGCAATATATTCAAAAAAATTATTTAATGCAAATCAAAATTGAAAATTTTTATAAATTTTGAAATAAAAATAGGTTGAACAAGTAACCTTTAACCAAAATATTTGTTATTTTGCAAACAAATTGTATAGCTATGACAACATAAAATAACAAATATTTTGATTAGATTATGAAATTTTGAGTTCAAAGGTTGCTTTGGTAAACATTTTTATTTTTTAATTTACAAAAACCAATGTTTTTTTACTTTTTGTGTGTAACTTTGACAACAGAATATAGGGTTAAAAAGTGACAATTTAAATCCGCATATTACAGTAATAAAGTGACACTTTAATGTGAAAGCGAATAAAAAAGTATTTGTTCGACAAACGGTCGAACTTTGCTACCTAGAAGGTTAAAGTAACATATAATCAAAGCGGTTCTTAAGTACCGTCATTTTTTTCATTTTTTTACAGTGGCAGTAAAGCAACTTTCACACTTTTACGGCGGCAGTAAAGTAACTTTCATATTTTTACGGTGGCAGTAAAGTGTCGTCATTTTATCTCCATATTTTTACGGCGGTAGTAAAGTAACATGTTGTTTTGAAAGAACTCATCACACATTTATAAAATATTTTATGTATTCATTCATATTTATAAAAAATTTAAACGTTTGCCGAAAAATTGTGTATTTAATTTGGAGCTAAAGTGACTCTTTGCTTTGAGTTTATAGTCTGGCAGCCGACCGTAGGGACTAGCATTTTGGCTCCCAATTAAATAATACTAGACATCGCCCAGTGGCTGAAATTCGGCCGTTGTATATAAATTGTATATAGACCTCCCAACAAATTAGGTACAACACATTATTTCAGAGTTTGATTTATTGATTCAATTGATTATAAATTGTGAAACAAATAACTCACAAATAACAAACAAACAATAACAGACAAATAACAAATAATTTTGAATTAATAACAAACTAAATAATCGAATAAAAAACAAAAAAAACCACCTACACATTGTCCCCCGTTTTCTTCCTTTCTCAAAAAACATCTTCCAATTTCCAAACAAAATCAGTTCGGTGCATCTCTCTGACCTCTCTGAACGATATATATATATATATATATATATATATATATATATATATATATATATATAATATATATATATATATATATATATATATATATATATATATATATATATATATATATATATATATATATATATATATATATATATATATATATATATATATATATATATCTATATATATATATATATATATATATATATATATATATATATATATATATATATATATATATATATATATATATATATATATATATATATATATATATATATATATATATATATCTATATATATATATATACATATATATATATATATATATATATATATATATATATATATATATATATATATATATATATATATATATATATATATATATATATATATGTATATATATATATATATTGCCCCACTTTTGTTGGGGCAAATAACTTTAACTGGTACCACAAAAATAGTGCTTACGTATTTATATATATATCACTCAAAAAGAACTAAGTAAATTTTACAATTTTTTTATAAATACATATACAACTCACAAAATTCTTTTAAGTTTACCAAAAATATGGTAAATTACAAACCAAATTATTTTTATTTGAAGGAAAAAAATTGTAGTTTTATCAAAAAAATTTGTGTTGTATATTTATAAAGTATGCAAAATGTTCCTTTATATTTTGGAGTTTACACTGTAGAGATACTATTTTAAAAAGTAAACAAAATTGCTTTTTCCTACAAAAGTATTTGAAATAGTAGATTTTTATACAAGTGGTGAAAAGGTCTCTTTTTGCGTGACTGGACTATTTGTATAAGTTCAGGAACGCAAAAACGTTTTAACCACGCGTAGAAAACGTTATTTTTTCTACGCTTGTAAATATAATACTGCATTTACAGCGACATAGCAAATTAGTAGATGTAATTTAAATCTGTGCTGTAAACACTTTTTATTTTAAAATCTTGCAACTAATTTGATATCTAGGCTTACTACAATTACAAACGATTCAAATACTTACGATTCAAATTACAATCTACGTTTTAAAGTCATATTAAATATGCCAAAGTGCAAATTATAATATACTATCTACTGATTTGCTATGTCGCTGTAAATGCGGTATAAATGATAATATTTACAAATTCATCTACTAAAAACTTACAAAACGACTTAGCTAAATTTTCAATTATTCCGCTATCGCGTCTCGTGGACAAACCGTCCAGTCACGCAAAAAGAGACGTTTTCACCACTTGTATAAAAATCTACTATTACTATGCCATTGATACTAAATAATTATTTCATGCATGTTTAATCCCATGTAGTACTGTTTTTACCCATACACTACTACCCCATGATTTTTTTCAGTCTCGTGAAAAATCATTTTCACTAAATAACCAATTGTAGTTGGGATGATATTTTCATGTAATTGTCGCGTTCTTTGAATTGATTTAGTGATTAATTTACTTAGCAAAGAACAGCGTATATAGATTTCTAAATGTAAATGCAAAAAAAGCTTTTAAACTTTGTGTTCTGTCTATTGATTCGTTTTGGTTATGTTTACATTTAAATTAAATTAATGCTAGGTTCTTCAATTTGATCTTTTATTTGTGATAAAAACCTTATTAGTTTTATTCCTTATATGTTATAATAACACTTAAGAATAAATAATTTGTATTAATTGCAAAAAATTTCATAATTGTCACCATGTTTTTTGGATTTAGTTCTAATGTAATATTTTCCTAATTTAGTTCTTGATGTGATATTTTCCATGGGAGTGATGTTATAATACAACTTACTAATTCATTGAATTAACTCCAATCATAATAAATTCAAATTTTTTTTTTAAATCAACCCACGTAGAAATTTTTGTAGAGACCAAATAGGGTCGGATTAGGTTTGCCCTAGTTCGATAGGGCTCTGAGCAATCAAGCCGTGATCAAGTGCACCATATAAAATTAAATAGGGTAAACGATTGTAAGGTACATATTTTGTATCAGGCCCTGATCACATTGCCTAACTAGAAGTCAAATAGGAAAAACCAACTCGGGCCTCGATATATTCCAATAAAGTTAACCCTAAAAGAGTATTCTAATTCAGGTCCGGAATAGGTCTACATCAGGTGGAACTAATACCACTTGTCCTCTCTGACCCTGATCACGCCTTGACTGCATGCCCCAACTAATTTTTACTCGGGAAGTATATGGATTTTTTTACATAAATTTGACAAGCAAAAATACAATTTCAATGTGTTTGTGATTTTTTTGACATAGTTTACCAAAAAATCAATCTGTTTTTTGCCAAAGAACGACAAACAGGCCACTTTAAAATTTCTTCATCTGACTTTTTTGGAATTTTTTAAAATTCAGATCGATTTGACTTTACCCAAAGTACATGACATTACGAAGTCTTTAAATCAAAGTAACACTGATAAAATACAATATGAATTTATTGTTATTTGTCGCTTTCCAATTTAATAATTTTTAATTAATGTCGTTTATATTTACCATCGTAGAAAAAATACTATTTCCTAAGCGAGATGTAAACGTTTTTTTTTCAAAAAAAATTAACGAAAACTTGCCGTTGATAGTAAAAATATATTCTTCATTTGGATAAATTTTATAAAAAAAAAATGTCAACTTTAAAGTTTAATTATTTAATTATTTTTAATTAAATCAAAATCGTAGTAAAACGAATGCTATGCTACACGTGTACCATAAAGATGAATTTGACACTCGGTCGATTCTTTTTTCGAGAGAGCAGAAGGCAAATGCTAACTTTGAAATTAGCCAAGTTTCAACTTTCAATCAAATTGAAACATACACATGGCACACCAGAAATACATATATGAAGTTATAGCCAGAAGTGAATGAATATATCCAGAAAATTGCGTTACGTTATTTATGAACAGTCCCTTAGCCAATTTAAATAAAAATTGTCATAATCGATGTATCTTGGCGGTACCTAGAGTCATAGAGTTTATATGACTAGCGTTTATATTTTTTTTTACTACTTGCATGAGAAATTTCAATTATTTACTCAAAAACCCAAGACAAAAGTTATTTTTCTCAGCTAAGGTTACTAATAATTATTCCCCACACCTAATAATAAGTATTTTAGCACCTTAGTAAATAATGAAAATATAATTTTTGTTCGTTTGTTAACTGAGTTCATCTTTGAATTTTTTTAGTTTCTTCCTAAAATAATAATAATATATTAAAAAATAATAAGCGTTTTGATTTTATTTTAATAATAATAAATAATGAATGAATGCAAAAACTTCTTTGCAACTATAGTTAGTTTATTTGAAATTTTAATTCGTGTTAAACAGAATTCTGTTGAAATTTAGTTTAGTTGTGAGTTGTAGACTAAAAAAATTCTAAATTTGGCTCAACAATATTGAATAGATTTTCAATTCATTTCAATTCATGTCAAAAATAAATAAAAGCTGTATTTTTTAATGCAAAGCATATGTGATTTTTATATAGTTTTAAGAAAATTAATTGAAAATAAATTTCTAACTAAGCAGCCCTGAATAATAAATATCCAATACGCAATCCAATGATATGATACACAATGTTTCACCAAATCAAAATTTTTATTTATTCACCATTTGCTTATTAATTGACATTTTATTTTGTGAATAATTAAGAGTTTTAGTGCATTTTTTATATCAAGTAGTAAAAAAAATAGTATATAAACCTCGGTGAAGAAAATTTTCTCCATTTCGGTGGTTAATTCGCTCGAAACTTCGTTTCTCGCGAATTAATATCCACCTCAATGTAGAAAATTTACTTTATCACCTCGGTATATAATGTACTATTATATTTATAGCAGCAAAACACATTTGCTATTATTATTAATTGGTCGAAATAATCAATTAAATTTAAACACAACAATCAACAACTATTATTAATTGCAAAATATCCACATATCAGAGGATTTATTGTAATTAGCAGGTAGTAATAATTAATGAATGAGACTACGTTAACTTGTTGACTATGTAAAACAAATAAAAATATAAAACAAGCCGGTTTAACAAAATAATCACATATATTTATAACACATGCCTTATGAGAGCATTTCACGTAAAAACTTTGTCGTTAACTAAACAAAAATTTGCATATTTTATAAATAAAATTGGCGTATCATATACAAATTTCTTTCCAGTGATTATTGCATCAAACAAATTTAAACATTTGATCAGATTGAATGAACGTTATGATTTTAATTAGTTTAGTTTGATATTTTTCATGGATACATTAAGGTGATAAACAAAAGATGTTTATTTAATTTGGTAAAAAATAAAACACTATATAGTTAGTATAGCTGGATATCGCGAAATATCAAACAAATTATTTAAATTATTATACAATATTTACATGGATTTGCCATTTTTGTTTTAAATATTGAACCTCTTCAAGGTTTAGAAATTCTTTTTACGTCGTTTTCAAAGTCGCAGACAGTAATTATTTAATCAAATTACAAGAATAAAAATATTTGATAACACATAGACTTTTTTTCATAAGTAATTGTTATCTCTAAAGTCTAATCACACTAGATACTACGAATAATTTACTTAACACAATTTATGATCATTTTAAAGGAAATAAAAATAATTCGATTAAATAATATTGACACGTACAGGTTGAATGTAGGAATGGATTATGTTTTCAGACGAATAAAATTAATTATAAAATCTGGTTACAACTAGCTAACTAGGTAGAAAGATACTATAAATTTTAGGAGTTAAATTTAAATTTTTATATTGATAGCCATTTTTAAATTTTAAATAGTTTTTCTATGATAAATTTAACTTTTTTGTGCGATTACAAGAAAACATGCGTTGGGAGCATGAAACTTAAGAAATTTAGTTTTGAATAAATTAAACGTTATCCACTTACTTGATCTCTTTCTTATTATCAGGGATATGTATAAACATTTAAGAATATCCTTGCAGAAAAATCAATAACAACACAGGTTATGAGCGCTTCTTTTATACTTTTGTAGAATAAAGCCCCTATCACTATTGATTCCGTTAAATAATTGCAATTATATGCTTTTTAATTTTGTCAGTATAACAGCGTGGGATCTGGCACTAGTTTTTCCCTATTTCACTGCATTCCCTATTTCGCAGTGCAACGGAAATAAGAATATGTTTGAGGCATGATGTACCTGATTTCATCTGAGTACTGAGTACTGATCAACAAAAGTATACGACTGTGTTATATTATTTATTTATTAAATTTATAATTTTGATTTGGTTTGGACAATTTTACAGTCCACATCCCCAGACTGCGTTATAAGGAATCAAGTCTTGATGAAATTGAGTCTCCATTTAGCCAAGTTTTATCGCTCATTGATAACGGCTCTCCTGTTCGTTTATAATTTATATACCACATCAAATAGGAGTTAGTTAATTTAGACGCGAGCGAAGGAGATCGTCGATGAAGATTGAGAATCATTCTGAATCAGCTTCAAAACGATGGTATGAAAACCATACGCATCGAGCTTGTTGACCAAGTTGGCATGTCAAACTTGATTAAATGCTTTAGTGATGGCTCAGTCTCGAGAGATGACGTACGCTGCTGCAAAAATAGGCCATACATAAAATTAATTCCGATAAATCCAATTTTCGGTCAAATGGAAAAACTTATCGCTTAATTACTTTTTATCAGAACAAACAAACATTCATAAAAATTATCTAATTAATTTAGTTACTAATCAACACAAATTTTTCAATATCAATTATATAAATTTCATAATCATCATTTATTAGCTATAAACAAAATTTTGATGGAACAGTAATGTAAACATGAAATAAATAAATATTGATTGAAGCAATTTCAATTGTCTTACCACCTTATGCAGGGAATATATCTAGTCTATCACGAATAAATATAGTGATGTCTGTTTAAACTTATTTAAATTTTCAAATAAATTGACAAACTGAAAAAAACCTTAAACTTTTTCTGTTTAGTGTTTAAGCTAATATAAGATTGTGTTCACACAATAGGCAATACAAATAGCGTTTTGTTTTGTTTAAGAGAAATTTATGTTTATCCACATTTAGAAGGATTATTATTTCATTGTATAAACATGATTGGTGATTAAAATCACCTTGATATTGAAATTTACTTTTAAATTCAAATTACTTTTATAAATAATATATGTATGTAATTTCAAATTAATTTTAACAAATCATATATAAAAAGTTGGAAAAAAAATCTCCACAGATGAATTGGATTTCTGGCAAAACATCAAAATGCAATGATTTTTATATGTTGCGTCAGAAAAACTGGCGCCTGAAATCTTATCGATTTTCTACTGAATACACAACATTTATGGAAATAAAGGTTTTTCACAGATTTACATTCTTGATAAATGGTTATCAGTAGTAATTTTGCATCACGCCAATGATCTAGAATCCATCATTCAGCTATATCATATTTTTTTAAATATAAACATAATCAAGTTTTATCCAAAAATAAAATTTCAAATTTAAATCTTTCAATAACATTCCACGTTCTCATATCGTGATTGAATAAAAAAAAAATTCAAAATAAATTGTGAGGCGACAGATTTACTCGAATGAAGGAGAGTGTTAAGAAAAATGATAACTGAAATATATTTATAGCAAATTAAATAATAAAATAAACATATAAAATGCTTTAACAATGTAGTGAATACGTGTGTTAGAGATAATAAGTATGGTAGTGATCTTATATCCACACAACTTACGCAATTTGTGGAAGGTAAAACACAATTTGTGTCTGTCAATTTTGAAATTTGTGCATTCGTGCCAGGGTTATAAGACAGCATTTGTGCAAGCAAAACTTCAAATTAAATTTGAAACATTGTATATGTACAAAAATTAAATAAATTTAAACTAATTTCAAACTAACTTAAATAAAATATATCGAAATTATTAAAAAAATTATATTATAGATCTGAATTATAAATAAATTAACGATATGTAGCACCAATTTTAATTTGTTTTTGTTTACATAACACCTGTCAAAATAAACCTGCAAAAATAATTTTTTTCTGCGGATATGTGGATATAAGATCACAACCTATCATGCAAAAAAGTATTGGTTGCATTTTTATTTAGATTGAAATTAAATTGGATCATTGAACTCGTTTGCGAAGAAAAATTTACGAAAATATGTCGCACAATTTCTAAAATAATCTACACACATAAAAAAACATGTCTAATCTTACGTTAACATTTTCTTTGATGATTTGAATAAAATACAAATAAAAACTGTTGTGATAATAATAGAAGTACAGTACGAGAACAGAGATATGTGTTTACGTACACTAGGGTTCAAAATCGGTTTACTGTACTTTTGTAAGAAGAAACAAAAGTTGGTTACGCTTCATGGACATGTTATGATTATTTGATTGTTTTTGGTGCCAAGGTAAAATTCGAAGTTTGTATCAGAAATGTTGGAAAATATACATCGATTTACCAACACAACTTCAACAAATATTCTCAACTATACAATTGTAAGCACTTATGTTCTAAAGTTACTCGAAGGTACAGATGTAAATTTACCGATAAAATATTTTTGTGGTAATTTTACCGTAAAATTACCGGTAAGATTTGTAAAATTAGTAATATTGGTAAAATATAAAACTGTTTCAAAATATTTAAATATAGTTGCAATTTCATTTAATTCAAAATTGATGATCATCACAATCATTGTTACGCGTTTCTCTAATAATGTCGCTGAACATGAGATAATAGTGAGTTTTTTGAAGTCGACCGACAAGGAAAACTGTGAAACCTTGTATGTGTAAAACGTGTACCGTGTGTTGTTTAAATTTTATTTTGTAACTTCGGTGTTACTTATCTACGCGTAAAAGAAATATATATTCGTTCGAGTTTTTAAGTTGTTAATATATTTTTTCTTAAAAAAAAATCTTTTGTAAAAGAAAACCCCAAAAATTTTGTGTTGTTTGCGTAAATTCTTATGAAAATATCTATTTAATATTTGCCATAAATTGTGATCAAAAATTTCGTTTTTATTTAAAATTTTCTTCTTTGAGAAAAAAAAGATTTTGTTCGTGTAAAATATAATTGTAATAATAAAAAAAAATATTTATTTAATATCTTTTGTAAAATTTTTTGTTTTTATTTAATTTTTTTTTTGTTTTGAGCGAAAGAGAGAAAAAAATATTTTATTTGCGTAAAATATAATTCTAATATCAAAATATTTTTTTTAATATGTTCTGTAAATTTCTGTTATGAAAATATTGTATGATTTGCGAAGGTTTTAAAATTTGAGATAAACTTAGAATTCAAAAAAAAAATTGTCTTACACTTTTTACTTTATCGTGAGTATAATGAAAAAATTTTGTTACAGGAAAATTTTATCGATTTGGTTTAATTATATTTTCCTTTATATTTTGAAAATAAATCTCACTTTAAATTTGGGTAGAGAAAATTTAATGTTACTTTACTGTTTTAATATTTACTTCAGCCAATGGAAAAAAATTTTAAACTTATTTTATTTGTAGTGAGAAACTTTAATTTTTTACTTTTTCTTATAAACAAAAATATCTGACCTTATTTATTTTTTCTTCGGTTCTTCAAAGATGGACCCTCCCTGTTGGGTCTGATGCCGATGCGTTGATTATTTTGTTGGGCAATCCTTGCATTTGCCTGATGACGTTGCTTTTTCTTGAATTTCCTTACTAAAGTAAGGTGTTGGGTACTCCCAGATGTACCTGTTGAAATAGTTTCGGCTTTTCTCTTTGATGATATGATGTGTATCTGGAACGGGCGACAAGACCGTGTGTACCCGGTCCGGGTAGTTGGTCAGAATTTATTGTATTGTATTGGCTTTTTGCCTAAATCACTTTTATCACTTTATCACTTTCACTTTATTTATTTTTTACAATGTTCGTTTTCCACTCGAAGAGTGGCTGAGTTTTACAAAACAAGATGTTTCCACTCAGAGCACTACCGGCCGCGCCAATATGTGGTGTTCCCAAAGGGACTATCGTGCACCACAGATATTAATTTGTATTTATTTAAGTCTTAAATGAAGGAATTACTTACGGTTTTTCCCCGGTAAGGCTTCTCTAAGTTTTTATAAGGAAAACTCACAACTATCGTTTTCACTGTTTTTATTGCTTAAAATAGTTTAAACACTTTTAATGTTGTTGCACAATTGGTTTGGTATATATTCAATAACTTAACTTAACTTAATTAATGTTATGTTGGAACTACTGTTCCGGCACTTTAATTTATTTACACACGTAAACTTTTCCGGAGATTCTTTTATTTGGGAATCGATTTCCCCACGGTTTAAATATTTCGAAATTAACGAAACGCGTATTACTCAAGACTGATTTGTTTTCCAAAAATCAGTGGTATTTATTTCTACGTTTTCCGTTGGGCAAAATTTAGTTGACCAATCGGAAAACGTTTTTCCAAAAAAAATACAATAAAATAAAATCGAAATATCTTAGTAATCGATTTTTCAGTTTTAATATTTTTAATTTCATTTTTTGTTGTTTGTTTTTATTTTAAACGAAAAATTAATTATTGAAGGGTTTTATTACTTTCCGGTAATATGGAAATATTTTAGTTTTAGCTCGTGTAGGGTTTTATGTTTCTGATTTACAATGGGATTATTGTTGTAATTAATTTAGTTGGTATTTTGATTTATTTAATGGAAATTTTATTTGGCTTTAAAAGAATGTATGGATTATAATTTTGGACTTTGTATTATTGAAATGTGTTATTTGAATTCGAAGAATGTATGGATTATTTATTGGATTTTATATTATAGGAATTTATTGTTTGACTTTGAAGAATGCATGAATTGTACATTGGACTTTGTAACCCGTTGGACTTTGGATTTTAGAAATTTGTTGTTTAAATTAAACGAATGTATGGATTGTTTATTTAATTGAAAAATAGACATAAAAACTACTTTGAGTGTTTTTATGAGAAGATATAGGAATTTGTTGTTTGAATTGAAAATTGTTTGAAAGATTTCGATTAACGATTTATTAGATGAGGGATGTAGGATTATGTTGCAGCTGTGGGTTAATGTGTCTAGACTGGTTAGGATGATCACTCAATTGATCAATGGGTCGATTGTTTTGAAAGATGTTGGAATGTTTGGGTGTTTGTATCAATGGGGTGGATCAGCCTGGTTACTGGTCCACCACACTAGGTTATAAAAACTAGGGTTGCACCGATAAGCAAAATTGCCGATTACCGATTACCGATTAATCGACTTTCTTTATCGGCCGATACCGATTAATCGGATGCCGTATATTTGATGAAAATGATTAAAACAAATCTACACAAATAATTTTTTAATTAGACTATTAATTAGAACGCAGGACTTTTCTATAAAAGTCGGGACAATTCCACCAAAATCGGGACGCTTTGTAACCTTAGTTTAAAATATTATGCAAATATTATACAATATTAAAATATTATATTTTAATAAAAAAATTTGGTAACTGTTGAAAGTGCTTTTTTGCATTTTTCTGCCAACTATTTTCCATTTGTAGGTAAAACAATCTGCAGTCCTGCTTGCTTATTTTTTACCCAATATCTATAAGTAAACTGTGTCACATTTGGAGATTCATGTATTTGGGAACGACTTCGTTGTCATTATTTCAAGCATGGTTACTCTGGAATGGAAATAATAAGAACTTACGTTTTTATAAGACAAAAGTCACGAATGGCAAACTTCGAGAGCCATACTGCCATTAATGACCGAACGAGGAACTTTGCATCAAATTTTTTAACACAAATCGAGTTTTTCCAATCTGAAAGAAACTGAACTTCTTATAACGTATTGAACTGAGAGCATTTTAGTCCAGACAAAATAGCTTTAGTGAATATTTCATGTTTCTAAGCTAAACAAATATTTTATTGCCAATTGAATTATAATATAGTATTCTAGATCTAGTTCTGAACTCTTTTTAAATTTATTTTCGGTTACTTTCGATATTTTCTGGGTGCTTCGCAGTATTAACCCTACAGACTGTTCAGCCCTCGGCACCATGCTTTTACTGGTTCGGAAATATTTCTGACTGATATGCTGGATTTTTTAAGCATACATGATTTTTCTATTATATCGAGTATCTCATAAACTACAAACCCTATGGGTCTGACTGAAATTTAAGATGCGTATAAAATTATCCTGTTCACCCAAAATGGCGTGGTTATTAAATAAATAAAGTTGTTTTTGTTTGTTTTGCAGTAATTAGGGTTTGCAGACCGGGTTTACCCGGTCTCAAAAACCCGGGTTTTTTGTAAAATATGAGAACCCGCAAACCCGGGTTTTTTAACTAAAAACCCGGTCTTTTATTTCTTTTATTGAAACAAAAGCATATTTCAATTAGTATCCAATTTTTTTTGCTTTAGTAGTATATGGGTTATTTGATTTTCTTGATATTATTTAGTAACTAATTACAATGTAATAATAAGTATTGTTCAATTATTTTTAGTCAGAGCGTGAACGTTAATTTTGGTAATGTGAGTACTTATATTATTTAAAAACAATTGATACAAATTTTAATATAATAATAATTCTTAGTAAAATGAACGACTTGAGTGAGAATTTAAATTCATTGTATTTCTTTTTTTGGATTGTATCCTTTATTTCACTATTATAGTAAAAATTATTTCACTATTATAGTATAAAAAAAAACTATTATAGTTTATTTAAAAAATTTTAACTTTATTAATTACAACATGTATCGGCATACAATATTCCATCTATAGGTATTTTTATACAATTCAATATTGCGTTGTATAAAAATTACTGTAGATGGAATATTGTATTCCGAAGCATGTTGTAATTAATAAAGTTAAAATTTTTTAAATAAACTATAACAGTTTTTTTTATAAATATTTGTTTAATTTCAAAAATCTCACAATTTAGATGACATCACAAAAGAGTAGCGTGTGGAAACATTTTACCAGAAACGAAAAGAAAAAAAAAGCAACATGCAAAATTTGTCACAAACCAATTCAATGTAAAGGTGGTTAAACGTCAGCTTTAAAAAGGCACATCAGAACCATGATATTATAGCAATAACATGCGACGGTGCAAGTGTAAATCTTAAATTTGGCAGAGAATCTGAATCGGAAATCATCATTTGCATAAATCACAGTATTCATTTGGCTGTTTTAGACGCACTCATAAAGAGGAAAACATGTAGAACACATATTATTACTACTGGTTCAAATAACGGGAGTGATACAGACAATGAATCCAACATCGATTCTACTGAGGAAAGTAGTGACAACGAAAACATTGCAATAAATTATGACGATGAAAAACTTCACAAATGAATTGAAGCAACGCGAAGCATACTTAAATTTTTTAAAAAGTCACCCGTGCGTAACTCATGTTTACAAAATTATGTCAAGAAATTAAGGATTTAATTAGGAGCTCGCATTAGTTTTAGATTGTAAGACTCGTTGGAACTCCATTTTAAATATGGTGGAACAATTCTTAATGTTATTTGAATGCATTAAACTTGCTTTAAAAGATCTTAATCATCTTAAGGAACTCGCTCAAATTGACCTAGAACTATTGAAAGATTTTCAAAATGCACTTTCACTAATTAAATTAGCCGTTGAAGCATTAGGGCGGGAGGATGCCACCCTGATTACAGCTGAAACCGTTATTATTTTTATGTTTAAAAAAATGAAAATTTGCATTCAAATTTTGGACTTAAACTGCTAGATGCGCTCAAACTAAAAATTACAGATCGTAGAAATGTCAGTTTAATGTCATTGATATATTATCTAAGAGATCCGTCTAATTGGAACAAACACCCAAATATCCTTCCGTATAGTACAAAATCGCAAATATTGGAGTACGGAGGAAAATTGTTTAAAAGGTTATTTAATATTACATCAACAACTGCCGATGCTTTGCCACCTGAATGTCTCGATGTTTCAATTGAACTATCAATGGCAGAAGAACTGAATTTGGCCATTGAAACTGCCTCTTTGCAGCATTCAAAACAAACTCATCAAGTTTCAAATTTATTTAAAAAAGAGTGCGCTATATTTGAACTTTCAGGCGAAAGGACCAATAATTTAGAAAACGTGTATAAAGCTTTACTGTCAATATCGCCTACTTCGACTGACGCAGAAAGAGTATTCTCAATTACAGGGAATATTTGTACAAAAACTAGAACACGCTTGGGGGATGATGCAATGAATGCTTTAGTTTTTTTTAAATGCTTTTTTTTGCGATACGATTAAAATTTTGCATAATATTACATATTAAAGTTAAGTGAATTTAACATTTTGTTTTTATTTATTTTACATATTATTATTATTTATTTCTTTACGTTTATTTATGTTACATATAATTTTATGAATAAAATTGAATTTCTGACTTCTTTTGAAATATTTTTGTTATTTTAATGAAGTTTAACAAAACCCGGGTTAAACCCGGGTACCCGGGCTTAAGGATTTTCCAAACCCGTAAACCCGGGTTTTAAAATTTCCGGGCTTTTGCAAACCCTAGGCGATGTACGGCTATAAAACATATACATTTTTTAACGAGCCCACTAGCGTATCAAATAAAAGGACGGTGCATCAATATTTTTACATTTATTTTTGAAATTTATACCGCGCATTTTTTGTATAATTTTGATTAATAGCAGTCCTTCCATGGTGTTTTTCTCTTTGTTCCGAACCTGATTGACTGAAAAACTTAGAGTTCAGAATGATAAAAAATTAATAAGTTTACAATGAAAAATACAATGTCTCAAGTAAGAATTTATGAATGGGTAAAACCAACATTCATGACACAGTTTAGATAAGTGTCATTTGAAAGAGCTTTTAATTTAAGTAATATCGCAATTTTTTATATAATTTTCAGACAGATTTGTCATATTTTTTAACAGCCCTCAGTCAATCTTATACATTTTTAAAAAGATTTTTAACTATGGCTGACTATGGTGTTTTAGAATTTGGTATTTGTTGCGTTTAAAATGAAATAAACAATTAAAAACGCATGTCTTGATAATCGGCTGATTAATCGGACAAAAAAGCCGATACCAATTAATCGGCAAAATGGCCGATTACCGATTAATCGGTGCAACCCTAATAAAAACATAAAATACAAATCAAATATATTATTATCGAGTGTAAATATACTTACTCGAAGAGTATCAGACTCAGACAGGAAGATACATATGCAACAATGGAAAATTCTTTTATGCCCCGCCCCATCCGTTCAGCTGTTGTTCTTTTAGCAGGACATCTTGAAAACAGACTACCCGCTTCTTTAACGGCTACAAAAATGCAACAAATCCTGAACACACTGGCTACAAAGATGCGTTATGTAAAATTATGCATTTTTGAAAACACTGCCGTATTCGAAAATGTTTAGATATTTACACATCGAATAGAAGTAGAAATGCTATTGCAATGCAAAGAGCGAATGACAGATAACCAAGCGTTTTAAATGAAACTTACTTTATTTAGACTGTAATGCATCTATATCAAGCTCCTTTCATCGCAAGTGGTTGAAATATGAACCCGATTTAACGTTTTTCCGGCACGCTGACACTACGTTACATCAAAATCTAATTCATGCATTGCATCTTTCTCTTTTATGGGAAAAATATAAATCGTAAATGGCTAAATATATTTGGCTTAAAAAAACGCAAGGAAAATTAACATATGAACGTGCATTTCGCTCAAAAATTTACATCGAAGCGATGATAATTGCTGCTACATCGTTCAATGTGGAATTGGATCGTTAACAAGATTACTACACAAGTGACCTTTGAGGGTGATTAACACGGATAATCAGCAAATTGCCAAAAACAGGGTATAGGAGAAACCTTCTTCATGGCAGCAATTTGATCCCAAAATGACAAAGATTTAGCTTTTGCCTCCTCCAGAATAGCTGCATTATTGCTACCCAGTGAAACTACCAAATCCAACCCACCGATCGACACCAGAAGACAAAATAAATGTTTGCCTAAAGTACTCTACTTTGTGGCAACACGTAGATACGTTTAAATTAGCTACACATATAGGTGTTGAGCTGTAAATCGATCGATCAGTCGAGATATTCTCATAACAATGTGCACGCAATTTTCAA
Source organism: Diogma glabrata (assembly GCA_963693315.1). Taxonomy (NCBI): domain Eukaryota; kingdom Metazoa; phylum Arthropoda; class Insecta; order Diptera; family Cylindrotomidae; genus Diogma; species Diogma glabrata. Next base: position 99,507,108 of record OY856188.1, on the reverse strand, counting down.
TTGCGGAACGGGGTGTCAACAAAAAACCACAAACTCTAATTTTTAGTAAATAAAGGTTATTCAAATTTTTTTGCAATTTTACGAAACCTAAGTAATATTACCAATTTTACCGGTATAATATTACCTTGGGTACTAGTACTTTTATATCTGTACTCTTATATCTGTACTTTATATCTGTACTGTTTATATCTGTACTGAATTCCATTAATTTTAAAAAAATTAAAGAATCTAACTTAATATTTCTATTAAAGCAAAAACGTATGTAACCTAAGCGACAAATAACACAGCGTGGATTAATCTTGCTGCTGTGTTTTTTAGTTTTGCATGGCAACAGATGTTCAAGTTGAAACTTGTCATTAAAAGTTTCAATTCCTTTACAGGCAAAACCTATCTGGAATACACAATTTCATACTTCTTCAAATATGAGTGATTCCGAAATGCAACCCTGCTACTATATTCAAATTTTTTAGTTCTAGCATTGGTCATTCATTAGTATTACATTTTAATAATATAAAAATAACAACTACAAGATATCATGTCTTTTGTTTTCATACCGAATGTCCACCGGCTTTCTGATTCTTCGATTTCTGTTTTCAGGATGTAATTAATTTAGAATAATGGAGACCAATAATATCTTCTGAAAAAACGAACAGTTGTTTAAAATGACGAATTTTATTGGAACATGACGAATTTTAATTCTTGTCTACTCCTGAAAACCGATGTCATTGAAAGAATCGAAAACAGCGGTTCATCAAGAATGAGACAAACACCAAATGAAATGTTAATATTTTGGTAAATTTTGATCCTTATCAGCAAAATACCAAGAAAAAAAAACCCATACAACACAATAGATGATAGTTTTCGACTACAGATTGGTGTAAATTTACCTAATCATGTCGAAATTACGTCGATTTGATCTGTTTTATTCACTTTGAAGCGAAAAAATGACTTCAAAGTTAGAGTAGAATTTAAGTCAACAAGACAAACTACAATCCTAAAATTATAAAACTCATTGAACACGTAAATTTCTTCCAAAATAGGAAGAAACTTACTAAATTCTTTACCTATCTTTGAACTTTAAGCAAGATTTTTTCTAAGTTAAAACAAGGTAAATTACATCTAATTTTCCTTAATTCTCGACTTCATAGTAAAATTGTTTTGTTAGGTGATTTAGGTGCAATTAGTTTCGTATAAAATAATTTATAATCGACTATTATTATAGGTATAGGTGCGCACACAGAAAAACTTTTAGAGACGGATCCATAGAACTAAAACATTACAGTCAAACAAAATTTATTTTGAAAAATGTCCAGCTAGTTTGAGGGTCTGGACCTGATGTACTCACTCTTGTGTGCGCGCCTGATTATGTAGAAAATCACTTAAAAACTGACCTGTAAGTCAATTCTACCAAAAGTAACATTTTGCTGTCGACATAATTGACGAAAGTTGGTAAACATTTACCTTAAATCGACTACCTATTTTTTGTGAGGCTGGTTAGCATAAAACTTTTTTGATTCAATTTATTAAAACTTTGTAAATGGGTTGTGAATTTATAGAATTATAAGGAACAAAGTACATAAAATTATTTATTTTTAGTAAAAAGAGAAACTAAGTAATTAGATTATTATTTGTATCCTTAGTAAAATTATCGACGAAGAAAGATTTTCAAATTGGTTTGCACAAAACGAAGCTAGTATGAAAAACACCTAAAACGTAGAAATTCACGTAAATAGAACGCGCAGAAATTTAAATGTGGCCTATTTGTTCGTGGATATTCTGTCACCAATTTAAATGCATATCACAAATGCTGTAGAAACTTGAAAGTAGAAATTTCTTAAATAAGAGATTTTGGCCTAATATATGGTATTGTCGATTTAACATTCTCTTTAACGTCGAAAAGTTATGTAAAATTGACTTTAAAGTAGATTTTGCCTTATCTGCCATATTTAAAAATATTTTCCAATTAGAGCTTATAATTATAGAGCTTATAATTTTATTTTATTCGAGCGTTTTGCTTTTATCACTCCTCAAAATAATTTAAATTAAAACAATAATTTATGTTGATAAATTATTGTAAAATAATTCCACAAAACAATCTTTAATAAGTATATAGTATTTGTTCGACGCGTTTCGAATGTTATACATTCATCTACGGGTACAAAAAATATATAACTAGCTGTTATATATTTTTTGTACCCGTAGATGAATGCATAACATTCGAAACGCGTCGAATAAATACTATATACTTATTAAAGATTGTTTTGTGGAATTATTTTACAATAATTTATCAACATAAATTATTGTTTTAATTTAAATTATATAACAACTTGGAGACCAGAATAAAATTCCTTTTATATATTTTTATAATAAATAAAAGTTTATTTAAAATATGTCTCAAAATAATATTTACAATTTAAAATTTTTATTTTTTTAATATCGTTCTTACTCGTAAGAGTAAAAATTTTTATTGTTATTTTTGCAAAAAAGAAAATTACATAGTACTTTTTTGTCATCCTCATAATTTATTTTTTTAACAATACTTGTATCATTGAACAAAACAATCAGAGAAATAATTTGTTTTTATTTTTAAAACGAAGGAAAGCTTCAAATTTAAAACAAAAATTAAGTGTTTAAGCAAATGCATACAACAAAATATTTATTTCAATTTAGGAGTAAGAACGATGTTTTTTTTATTTTTACTCTTGTATTTCGCAATGTTATATTATTTATTATTATATTAAAGGAATAATATCAGGAGAATTTTAAACTCTAAATTAATCACCACAAACATAAACGATCCCCTGGCTTACTCGTGACACCACCGTCTAGGCAATAATCAATCAAAGTAACATTGCAGAACGATCAAAATTACAAAGAAAACGGTCAACATGGGATGTGAGGATGTTCAAACTATTGAGTCAACTGGTGGGATTCAATGTTAAACATATTGATTCGATTGAAAAATAATAATTAATTTTTTAATTCGAAAAAAAGAACATCAAACAAAAAAAGAACAAGACAAAAAGAACGAAAAACTCAATTTTGGTTCAATGCATATGTTTGCCATATTTGCAGTAATATAAAGAAATGAAACTGCACGTTTCTTTTACGGGTTCAAGATGTATAATAACCGAGAAATTCTGATAGTATAACAACATTAATAAATAGTGTTTGCTTTTTGGATAGTTTGTAGTATCAAATAACTGTGATAATAAGTTCAGCTCAAAATAAGCCTTTTATCTATAATTTAATAAATTGGAATATACCGGTTATGTAAAAGACGCTTAAAAAAATCCAAACTACGACAGCACCATCATTGATGACCCCGGATTGATTGATGACCTCGGTGTGAACACATAACTCTCCGATTTTTTTCGTTATAGAAATTCCGTTTTAAACCGTTTTATCGCGAAATATAAAATTATAAGTTATTACAGAATGCAGATCGTATTATCGTATATTAAATCAAAATAAGTTTCACTTTCATATTTTAAGAACTTACAATTAAGCTTTGGTAGTGCCATCTTTCAATTTTTTCGTTATTACTTAGATTTATATTAGAGTTATTTATTGTTATTTTTATAGGATAGTGGTCGCTTCCATAAAGGTCACTTTCTGTTGTCCAGTCGATAAGCGCTGCGATGTTGGATGTGCAAAAGGACAGATCGATATACGAGTGTGTTCCAGTGTACGAGTAGAAATATGTTGGGCAACTTTCGTTAAGAAGGAGGACATCATTCCATTTGTTTAATGTATTTTCTATTATTTGTCCTCTGGAGTCAGTTTTTATACTGCCCCATAGAGTATTATGGGCGTTGAAATCACCAAGTAGTATAAAAGGTTTGGGAAGTTGCACTAGTATGTTTTCAATATCATTTTTCTGAATAATATACGATGGGGGAATATATAAATTACAAATAGTTATTGTTCGTTGTAGTTTAAGTATTATTGCCTGTGCTTCTAAAGGTGTTTGTAGTTGAATCTCTTTTGCAATATAAGGTTTTTGAATATATATAGCAACTCCTCCAGATGCCACATTATTAATTGTTGTCCGGTTTTTATGAAAACATTCATAATTTTTAATTTTTGAGAAGTTGTCTGATTTGAATCGTGTTTCTTGTAAGGCAATAACTACTGGTTTATGTTTTACTATAAGTTTACTTAAAAGTTCAGATTGAGATCTGAAACTACATATATTCCATTGGATTATCTTCGCCATCTTCTAATAAGTCCTCTATACTCTCCTTACTATCGTATTTGCTGAGGTTTTGTGATTCCGATAATGTTGACTCGTTGATTAATCTTAGAGCCTTTGTAAATCTTATTTTCAATTTTCTACTTGCCAAAGGGCGAAGATTTGAAATATTATCAACAAAGGATTCGATATCATTGGTACATTTATCAATCGTTTGGTGTATATCTGTGGATTTCGGAATGTCGTAGATGGCTTTTAAGAATTTATCAAATGAATAGGTGTGATTAAGAGCGTTGAAAGCTTCTTTCATAGAATCATTCGACTCCGATTCTATCTTATTTTGATTACGTAGCTTTTTTGCTGGAGGGGCATTAAGTTGATCTGATGATTTTTTTACAGCTACGGACGAAGAAGCATTAGCGTTTATACTGATATTATCATTGTTTACATGAGTAGGACTTATTTGATTTTTTTGAGTCGTTATTTCAGTTGTATCACTACTGTTTTTTTTATGTTGAGATACACTCGGTGATAATTGGGTGCTTTCTTTTTCTAAATCAATGATACTTTGGTCAAAAGCGTCACTGTTATTAGATGTTTGGTTTACTAAGAAGGTTTTGTGTTGGCATCTTTCTGCATCATGTCCAAATCGGTTACACATAAGGCATTTTTTGGAATCGGATGTTATGAATATTCTATAATCATCATTGTCGTATCTTACAAGAAAGGATTCAGGCAATGGAATATTTTTTTCTATTATACCAAAACAGCATCTTCGAAAACTTAAGATGTGGGAGTACCTGGGATCATCAATCCCCACTTTCATTAACTGAATGGGTGAAGTCAATTTAATATTTATTTTCATAAGCTCATCACTTATAACGGAGTTTGGAATACTGGGGCATACCCTAGAGAGAAAAAATTTGGTTGATTTAGTTATTAGCGGTCTTAACGCAAGATTAATTTCTCCAACTTTGATAAAATCTCGGTTTTCTGTAATTTCTTGTACTTGTTGCTTGGAGGTTAAATATATGCATACTCGGTTCATTGAAAGCCTGGAGGCGTATATTATGTTCTCTGGGCCAACCAGCTCACCTACGGCTTGGATATAATCATATAATTTAATCCCATCAACGCTGCTGATGATTAAGCCTTGATCTTTTTTAGGGAATATTTGGTTATAATTGGGTTTCGGTTGAGTTTTAACTGTATTTGCGAATGTACTGTTAAGTGTTTTTAAAGGAGAGTGATTTAGGTTTTGGGATTGGTATGAGGTGTATGAGTTGGTGGATTGGTTTTGAGAGTGTAGTGCTACATTTTCTGTTGATTGTTTCATTGAATTTGCATTTTTATGTAACGCTTCCTCAACGTTAGATAAACTAATTGGTTTTATTATGTTTTGTTGTGATGATGAAGGTTGAGCGTTCGATATGTTTTGATTTAATGACATTGCGGTTTATTATATTTAACAAAAATCGATTGTCAGTCGATTTTGTTAATTTTACTTTTGTTTAATGTTTAAGTATATGTTTTAGTAATGTAATAATATTGAAAAAAGTTCTTATCTAAATAAAAAAAAAAAAAAAAAAAATTAAGCTTTGGGTTGATGGTACCAGAGTCACGAAATTGCATTTTCGGTGTGCTTTTGCCTTTTTATAGGTCAAAATTTGTAAGTTTTTATTTTGTTCAAAAAATTGTATCGCAGTGTAAATTAACCTTGTTTAACACCTTGATATTAATTAGTATAAGTGAAATTTTCAAGTTTAATTTATAATCCCTATTCAATTTTATTAATAAATACAGAGAAATTTAATTCGCCGTGATTCATCATTCATTTTGTTTACGACAATAATAATGCTTAGAACATAACTTGGAGATTTTATGGACAAACTATTTTACCCTATATAAACATAATGAAATATATAATTAATATACTTCTGACCTTAATATATACCTCCGGTGTGAAAAATTAAAAATTTTTTTTAAAAATATATTTTCAATAAAGTTGTGATCTGTTATACAGTTTGTTATTAACTTTCAGTTGCTTGAAAACAAATTATATTCTTTTTACATTATTTAGTAAAGCAAACAAATAAATTCTATATCAATGATAGATATGACAGAAATCAAAAGTTTCCGACAAGCATTTGTATACCAGAAAATGAGTCATTTAAGGAATAATTTGCCACTTTATTTTCTGACACAGTGAGTAGTGGATCAATCGACTTCCAGCAGATGTGGACTTTTTCTTTTCAAAACAACCCTCTGAGAAACCTCTAGAAAACGTTTAAATTCAAAACATACGTTTTATGTCGGACACATGTTGGAAATTCTTATTAGTAGATTAAAAGAGAGTTTTAAGTTAAAGATTTGTCAGCGTCATTACATCGGAATATTCCAAACTTTTATTTCAAATAAAAAACTACTTTTCTTTATAAATTATTAATTTTTATTTTTATCAACAAAAACTGATTTCATTTTGTAGGAGTGAGAGATTTAAGTCAATCAGTCTGCATTTCTAAGTTAAGCACAAACAAAATTATTTACCTTTTTGCGACATGTTTAATCATAAACATTAAAAATGTGAAGGGGTCAGGTCAGTGCTTTGGTCTTTGAAATTGTTTAATAAATAGTTTATGGAAGAAATTTCTATGGGGCAATTGTTTTAAGTTTTTAAGTAGAGACGTTAACGTATAGCATAAATAAATATAATGTATGTATACGAAGAAACTATAAAGGTACCCTGGCAAAAATTCTTGTAGGAATTTTTGTTAGGATCTTACGTGAACTTTAAAACATGCTATGTGAATCTTGTATGATCTTGTAAACTTCTTGTCCCAATTCTCCACAAGAAATGATCATGATCATGTAAGTTCCTACCCTGGCAAAAATTCTTGTAGGAATTTTTGTTAGGATCTTACGTAAATCTTGTATGATCTTGTAAAGATCTTGAAAAGATCCTATGTAAATCTTGTATGATCTTGTAAACTTCTTGTCCCAATTCTCTACAAGAAATGATCATGATCATGTAAGTTCCTATATAATTTTCCTACAAGAATTTTTGCCAGGGTATCTACACATGTTTTTATTTCTAATTATGAATGCATTGTTTTGATTATTACTACAAACTAATATACCGAGTTTTATCAAAAAATTTTTTCAGGGCCTCGTGCCAACTACTTTGTTTAATATCATCCAGCTAATCAGTTCCTTGGTGTACAAAGTTATCCTTTTCATTTTAAAGTTTCATCACAATTGTTTTTTTAACGAAGGATGTAATATACAATTTTTGTTGTAATAGACAATTTTTGTTGTAAAATGTAAAAAAAATGAAGTGTTTAACCCACATATATCGAGTTTCATCAAATATCGTTTTTCAGAACTATTTATTGATGTTTCAAGAGAAATAAGTCTTCGATAGTCTATCCACCGTTTTGTTCAATGTCGTCCAAAAACTTATCAGTTGTTTGCTGTACAAATTCACATATTTTATTACAATTTGACAAAATTGATTCATTAACAAAGGTTGTATTGTGCGAACAAATAAACTCTTCAGTCTTCACCATTTGATTGAATACACTCCGAAACCTAGCCAAATCCTTGTTATGTTGACGGAAACGCTTATATATACAAAGTTTCATCAAACTTGCATAACAGGACTTAAAGTTATTTTTGTTTCAAATAAAGAGTTGTGCCCATTTTTTAGAAACAAACATTTTTGACATCGACTCAGTAACTATTACTGCCCGAACGACCAACCGGCCGGCAATTAGCCAGTCCAATGGCTCTTTATGACACAAAACATTGACAAATATAAAAAAAGAGTAAGATTTTGAACATTTTCTCATAAATTTTATACTTAGAGTTTTTGACCTAACATAACATACAGAATTTTTGTTTACTATCCTGAAATATTAAACCACCGTTCTTTTCTTTTAGGAAAAAACAGATCAATATATCGCACCTCATACTGTATAACTTCTAATAATTTCCATTAAAATGTTATTTAAAATAACGTCATAAAAACACGTACATGTTTTGTCATCAGACTTGATTAATCGAAAGAATTGAGAAAAACCGAACAGGGATTTGGGCTCGTTTAATAATTAACAGGTAGAAAAAGAAAGTAAGTAGATCGATTCTCTATATTACCGGAATAAGTTTTAATAAATAGAATCAAGGCCATACAAGGGCGTTCATAAAATTATATTTAAAATTCCTTGATTTAATGTTTTTAATGTTAATTAAAACAATAACTTACCTTTTCAGTTTACAGAAATCCTTAAAAAATGTATTGGTATTTTTAAAACAAAAATATTCACAACAAATTTTTAAAATCAATTTTTTTCTTCTTTAAATATTCACATAAACTTTATGAAACATATTCATGTTCTTTAATTATAATATGGCACAATTATTTAGATTGCAATAAAAATATATAATTTTTTAGAAAATTTTTATTAATTAATTGATATAAATTAAAAATATATATTTATTTAAAAAAACAACAGATTAATAGATGACGAATAACGAGTGCAATTTATTAGTGATTTTTTCTTATTAAATAAAACTAAATTAATTTAAATATATATATTTATATGCACTATTGTAACTTTTTTTAGACATATATTATCATGTCTTATCTCCTCGACCAGTTATCGAAGACTGAATTTATGAAGTTGTTTTCAATTATTTTTGTTTCATGTTCATTCTCTTTTGATGTCTAAATAAATTTAATTTTTTATTTTTAAAAAAATCAAACAGTCTAGCAGCTTGCTCTTTTTTATGAATATTGAATACGTGATTGAGAAGGAGCTAGAAATATAGAGACGTAAAATCACATCTGATTTAAACTTTATTGTAAAATGTTTGGTTGTCACATATATTATTCTAGTTTTTTTCATTCAAGTTTTTTGGTTCTCATGCAATAAAAAGTAGCGCAGGTGAGTGAGTATGATATAAAAATCAAACAAATCTTTAAATGATACAAAATCGTACCAACGGATATCACTAATCCTTACGTCATCGAAGATTTTTGAGAGGCAACTATATCAGTTAGTTGATTATGAAATGTCTTTTTTTGACAAAAGTTAGGAATTTCGAATTTAACCCTTTATTTGTACTCTTCAATTTTGTTAGTGTCTTTTGTGTCCCCATTTTTTTTTTGTTTTTCTCTTATCGTGCTACTGTTGCATGAAATCTGCTATCGTGTTTTTGTGACAGATATACCCAGTTTCTTTTGTACTGTTTAGTGTTGTAATTTAGGCCTGGCCGAATTTCAGTAGCTATGCTTGCAATGTCAAAGGGTAAGTCTTTGTCTCAACAAAATGGCCGCAGAGTGAACCAACAGCTTAGCATTGACTTCACCAACATAAGAGGTCTTAATTCGAATCTAAACGAGGTTCATCACTACATCGAAAAACATAAACCTGACATATTGTTTCTTACCGAAACAATTGTTAGTGGCAAAGCATCGAAGTTGGATCCCGATTAGGGTTTCTCATTTCCCGTAGAAATTCAAATCCCGGGAAGCCGGGACAAAAAATGTCAAATTCCCGGGATCCCGGGAAATCCCGGGAAACGCTAAAAGCTAGATTTTTCAAATTAGGTGGTAGAAAAATGTGTAAAATTAAAACAGCACAAAAAATGCGCTATTGATTTTTAAATTTCCATTATTTTTCATTAGAAAAACTTCAAAAATTAAATATAAAAGAATACATAAAAACAAATCAAAAATAAGCTCATAATACTAATTTTTAAACAATTTTTCAAAAAATTAGGTTGTCAATGGCGCCATCTCTCAATTTTGTCCGAATTTTCGTGACGAAATGTCCTGCCGCTGGAAAAGCTCTTTCCGATTCAATAGATGTCGGTGTGATAGTCATTAGTGCATTGCATAATCTAAATTATTTGTACTCTGCTTAGTTGCTTCAAAAATTACCAATTTTTCGTGATGTTTTTAACGTCATATGATACATGTTCTGTGAAACAAACAAACCAAAATCACAATAACAACGGTACTCCTCAGCCCCATAAGACAAAAAATATTGGACCCTCAGTCCGTATTTTGCAATTGAACATTGAAAGCATTAGCAAGTCAAAAACTGAACGTTATTAAAGTTATTATATCGATATCAACGTTGTAATTCTGGCAGAAAACGCATGCAACAGATGAAGATCAACTTACCTCTAGAGGAAAAATTGTTGTAATTGTAAACTAATTAGTGCTATTTACCATCAAACATATGGATCTGGCACGTATATTAAGTCAGAAATCATGAATTGCACCTATTTACTGACACCAGACGGACAACGATATACATCTTATTGTTGTTGATATATCGATCACGAAGATTGTTAACGTAAATAAGCCACTAAATACAGCGTGGCCAGCTGATACTCTACCATTATTTCACCACCCAGCAATATAGGTTGGTGACTTTAATAGCCATCACAATCAGTGATCCTACTCAAATAACAATCCCAATGGCATACAACTAACTGACGGGACCAATCGACAACATGTTTCTGGTATATGATACGAAAGACATGAAAACCTTTAGATCTGCTAGATGGCCAAGTTATTACAATCCCGACCTCTGTTTTTCCACAAAAAACGAACAACGTAACCCTATTGCAATATCTAGGGCTGTCCTACAAGGTTTGCCACGCTCTCAACATCGTTCAGTAATTTTTGAGGTAGGTATTCAAATCCCACACGTAAACTCTAATCCTCAACCTAGATGCAATTTTCACAAAACTGGCTGGGCTAAATATGGGTCGGAGTTGGATGCAATGATTCACTAGATCCAACCCATTCCTAAAAATTACGATAGGTTCGTAGAAACCATCATTTTAACTGCAAAGAAATGCATCCCAAGAGACTTCCGGTGAAGAATACATTCCTGGTTGGAGTAGAGAGAGCGATATATATATTATTTGAGGAGCACCTTAGTAGTAGTGAGGCAGACGTGGTTGATGACTTAATATACTCACTGGACACCGCGAGGAAACAAAAGTGGATTAACGCTGTTGAAAACATTGATTTTTCCCATTCTATTAGGGCAGCTTGGAATCTTCTTCGGAAGCCGGATGGCTCAAACTCAGTTACTCGTGCTAACAATGAAATAAATCCAGACGACATTGCAAATCACATTGTAAACATGGCTCGTTCCTCTATTAATCGCCTTCATAACAGAACCATTAAACATAAATTAAGAGAAATGAAGCGCAAGTTTTAGGTAGATTTCTCAGAAAAATCTACCTATTTTGAGTTTTATTGGTTTTAATTTGTTGTGTTCCTATGTGTCAAAAAAAAACCACACAAAAAAACCATGACACCATATGTGTCAAAAAACATTTTCCTAATTTTGAACGAAATTAATTACTACAGAGGGGAAAAGAATTAAAAACTACTCGATTTTCCAGTGAGAAAATTTTTAATATCTTTGAAAAAAGTAAAAAAATATGTTAATAAAAATTAGCGGGATACCCGGGATCCCGGGGTGAAATCCAGGGAAAACGGGATGAAAATTTACCCCCGTGATCCCGGGAAAACGGGATCCCGGGATCCCGTTTGAGAAACCCTAATCCCGATAAATACCGGATACCTAATTACGAATTGGAACATTCCTTTTATAACAACCATGGTGTCTGTGTATTTGTTCGAGATTCACTTTCATGTATGAGAACTAAGGCCTACGAGTTGAACTCTAAGCACCATAATTCTATAGCACTGAAGATCTCAGGTGTTGATGAAACTATGTTTATAATAGGATTATACAGATCCCCAAATTCTCCCCCAGGATTGCCTTTTTCGATCAAATATCGGCTAATCTAGACAAGATAACCACGGACTACACCAAAGCAAGACTGGCCATTCTTGGAGACTTTAATATTCATAATAAAGAATGGCTTAAGTATTCATCGCGCACTGACGACGTAGGAAGACAAGCCGAACTGATACTCGCAGATTATCACGGTTTGACGCAAATGATAGAGTGTCCCACTAGAATCGCAGACAATTCACATCATAACAATAATTTGCTGGATCTGTTTTTGACAAACGAACCAGATACTACGAAGACATAAGTTGAACAACCCCTCGGAACATCGGACCATTTACTAATATCAGCAATAGTGCAATTTACATCACCGACACAAATTAAAGAAAATCCTCGTCGCGTTTGGAACTATAAACGCGCCAACTGGGAGTGACTGAGAAACTTTTATGATGAAACACCTTGCAAAACTATTTGTTGTGTTGATCAAGATTCAAGTACATCGGCAATAAGAATGTCTGAAATCATAAAAGACGGAATGCGGCGGTTTATTCCAAATCGATTAATCACTCCTAAAACTGAGCCTTGGTTCACGCGGGATGCTGATGAGGCAGTGAGGAATAAACGCAAAGCATTTAAGACATATAACGCCCATAAAACAACAAATGTAAAGCGCACACATATTCCAGTAGTTGGACGTAGGAAGACAAGCCAAACTGATACTCGCAGATTATCACGGTTTGACGCAAATGATAGAATGCCCCACCAGAATCCCAGATAATACTCATCATAACAATAATTTGCAGAATCTGTTTTTGACAAACAAACCAGATACTACGAAGACAAAAATTGAACAAACCCTCGGCTCATCGGATCATTTGCTACTATCAGCAATAGTGCAGTTTACATCACCGACAACAATTAAAGGAAATCCTCGTCCCTTTTGGAGTTATAAACGCGCTGACTGGGAGTGGCTGAGAAACGTTTATGATAAAACGCCTTGGAAAACTATTTGTTGTGTCGATCAAGATCCTAGCACATCGGCAATAAGAATCTCTGAAATCATAAAAGACGGAATGCGGTGGTATATTCCAAATCGATTAATCACTCCTAAAACTGAGCCTTGGTTCACGCGGGATGTTGATGAGGCAGTGAGGAATAAACGCAAAGCATTTACGATGTATAACGCTAATAAAATACCTGAAACCCATAGCGCCTATAAGAAAGCCAGAAATATTAGTGAATTCAAAATAGACCTGAACAAAGAAGAGTTTATCAAGAAGAAAGCAAAGAAATTCGCCGAGCACCCATCTGGCTCACGTAGTTTCTTTCAGGCAGTTAAATCAGTCCAGAGCAATTTTACTCGATCATCAATTCCAACCATAGTTCTGAATGACATTCCCGTGAGCGACTCGAAAGAGAAGGCGGATCTTTTGGGTCGTATATTCGCAGAAAACTCAAACATAGTTGAACCTCTCCATTCTCCTACACTCATTCCCCCAGTTGTAACGAAAATGAAGCCAATTATTTTTCGTTGCAATATTGTACGGAAAATGCTTCTTTCTATCAATATAAACAAATCTGCTGGCCCCGACGGTATTCCACCCCTCATTCTTAAAAACTTTGCTAGGCAACTAGATAAAATTTTAACAAAAATTTTCTATTTATCTTATACACCGGAATATTTCCCGATTCTTGGAAGCTGGCCAGCGTTCAACCCATATCAAAGAAAGGCAGTAAGATAGATCCTAGCAATTATAGACCAATTGCAATTCTGTCGGTTTAGCTAAAATATTTGAAAAATATGTTAACTACAATTTAATAGATTATTTGGAGGTGTCGCGAATTACTGATGATAAACAGTATGGTTTTCGTAGAAGTCATGCAACAGGTGATCTGTTAGCCTACGTATCCCATCTCTGGAACAAATCGCTGGAAAAACATGGTGAAACATTCAGTATTTCACTTGACATTTCTAAAGCATTTGATAAAGTGTGGCATAAAATCTCATAGCTAAATTAAAATCTTATGGCATAGACCATCTTACTGTCTCATGGATTCATAGTTTTCTTACAGGTCGCCAATTTCATGTTAATTTAGATGGTATCACATCCAATATTTTCACAACCAATGCTGGGGTTCCCCAAGGTTCGGCACTCTCACCAACCTTGTTTCTTCTATACATTAATGATTTACTTATTTCCACAGTGCACCCAATCCATAGTTTTGCTGATGACACCACATTGCATGCATCACATGTATCTCCTAAATTTCGATCTCATACTGCAGTTACCGCTGCTAATTGATTCTATCAATAAAGATTTGGAGAGTATAATGGAATGGGGAGATCGTAATCTTGTTTCATTTAATCCAACCAAAACCAAACTATGCCGTCTTTTACGAACAGAGCGACATAAAAATTTCCCTATTAAAATAAACCACGAGGAATTGCGTGAGGTTGAAGCAGTTAGACTTCTTGGAGTGGATATTCAAAATAACCTGAAATGGAATAAACATGTGTTCAACCTCGCTAAATCTGCAATGCAAAAATTAGGATTCTTGAGTCGATGTAAAAAGTATTTCAATCCCGAGCAAATTTTGCTAATCTTCAAGTCCTTTATTCGTCCATGTATGGAGTACTGCTGTCATGTTTGGGGAGGTGCTTGTCAGTCAACAATAAAATGCCTAGACTCTGTACAGATATGCAATACGGTTGATTGGTAATACCGAACTAACGGACCAGCTGGATTCACTCCAGCACAGAAGAAATGTGGCTGAATTGTCAATGTACTATAAATATAGCTTTAGCGAATTCTCCTCTAAGGAAATTCAAAATATCCTTCCATCGTGTGCGCAGTATAATCGACAAACAAGAGCTGCCGAGTTATCCCATCCATTTGTGGTACAAATACCGCGTTGTAGAACTATGTCCTTTCAGAACGACTATTTTAATAGAGTGGCCAAATTGTGGAACTCAATGCCTCCCTCTGTATTTCCCGATGAATTTTCCCCTCAGGCATTTAAAGAAAATGTCCATAATCATTTAAAACAATTAGTATAGTTATCCCTATATCCCCATTCCTTCCATTTTCCTCATCTCCTTTCTTTATAGTAGACATGGTATCTTCGGATATTCAAAGAGTCTAAATAATGAATATTTCATATTTAGTGTGCTAAACATGTCTAACTAATTAATAAAAAAAAAAATAAAAAAACTTCTTAAAAGACTTAAACTTCTAATGGAAAAATAAAATAAACCAGGAACTCAGGATAACTAAAGGTATTTAAAAAAACTTTTTAAAATAAATAGAACCGACTTCAAAAAACACAAAAAAGTGAAAAATAACTCAATTGTGACTTTAGAGACAAAAATACAGCAAACTATTGATTTATTTAATTTAATAATATTTAACTACAGACAAAAAAAATTACGGATTTAAAAAAGTTATTATATTATAGAATCTATTTATTATTATAATTATTACAATTATTATAGTTGTTACAATAGTTATTATATTATAAAAGTTATTTGTAACAGAAAGCTTGTGCTTCCCATAGTTTAGTTGATAATGTGATGTTGAATCCAATTAAGTTGCGACAATGCGGTGTAATGATGACAGGACGACCTTGATGAAATAACATTATCGTTGATAAGCCAACAATTCCAAATTCAGGATTCAAAGAATGATACTTTAGAGTCTACAGCAGCTATTCGTAGATCTGGGAACTGTCTGGTAATTGCATTTAAATGTGCTGCAACCATAGCGCTGCCAGGCATGATGTTGTATAAAACAAAATTAAAGCACAATTTCCTGATTGATTACGTTTGGTTGAGTCACCATGTGTTGATAAAACAGTTAAAACTTCTTTCATTGAATCAATTATTTGTAAGGTTCAATTTCCAGCATTTCGAACGAATTCAATTTGTATATGCTCTTTCATTGGAATTTCACTCTTTTCTTATATATGGACCACCATCTATTTAATAATTAAAACATTCGTTCGGATATGGCGTTGTTTATTTTAAACTTTATTTCAATATATTAAGGCATATAGGATAAACAAAACAATTTAAATAATTGAAAAATACATTTCGACATGTGGCTTGTGACATGTCAAAACCACAAGTAAAGTACATGAAAATCAAGATGGTGAACTACAATATTTAATTATAGGCGCATTCACTATTTCAATCGTTTGGTCGACCGCTACAACACTCCTTCCCTAATAGCATCGAAGATGGAACGGTAAAATAAAGAAGCTAGTAAGAGTTGGAAAGAGGGAAACGGAAGAGTTTTTTTACCGCTCGAGTATTGTAGCGAAAAAGAGAAAGTTTGGAGGTGTCCGAAGAAGTAGAGTGGACAGTTGTCTATATAATACAGTTTTTAGTGAGCGCGAATGAGAAATAGTGGCGAGGGGAGTCGAGCCCTCTTCAGATGTGACCTAAAGTAAGGTATTATCTGGCGATGTTCGATCGAAGGATGGAATAGATTGTGTTAGGAGAGAGAGAAATATAATTTAAAATCGATACTATGTTGAACGAATTTGAGTTCTTCTGCAAAAACAAAAAAAAGAAACGAACAATTATGGAGTTAAGGTACCACGAGTGGAGATATAGGTCTGACAGAGCTGAGTTGTCTGAGACGAATATTTGTGGAGATGTGTACCATGGGTTTAAAGGTTCGTTGTTTTTTAGATAGGAGGAGCAGAAGAGTAATATCTATGATGTTGATGGTCTGACAGAACTAAGTTGTCAGAGACGAATAGTAACATCAGCAGACGTGACTGTAAGTTAATTTTTCGAAAATTAGCTAATAAAGGCAAGAAGAAGCAAAAATTTAGCGTAAGCGAAGGAGTGCATATGGTAACGTAAGTGAAGGTAAAGTCTGACAGTACAAAGTTGACTGAGACCAATGTTTACCTTGGAGACGTGTACCATAGCGAGAGATCGCTGAGAAGTAATATCAGATTTACGACGAAATGTCGTTTTAAATATCCGAAAGAACCATACCTGTTCGTCAACAGATAAATGGTTAACGTCAGAAGGTGTTAATGTTGTAAAAGCATATGTAACGTTGGGGATATTCCCTTAAGATCTGATATTAGGAGGTTCGCTTAATTAGATGAAATCTGATTTTTATATCCATAAGGACCATACCTGTTTTGTCAACAGATAGATGGTTAACGTTAGAAGATGGTCATGTTATGGTAACATATGGGTAACGTTAGGGATAGTAAATAATAAAAATCAGAAAATTCGAAAAAATGTGTTTCGGCCCAATTCTTACGAAGGAAGCAGATGTTAAAATTCAGCCCATAGTATCGATTATAAAATCAAAAAGAAATTCAAAAAAAAATTGGTCGCAATAGCAGGAGTTGCATGGCTTAACAGCCGAAACGATTTGGAGATTTGGATAAAAAGAGAGAGTATAAGAAAGATTTAAGATTAAGCTTGTCAGCCAATACGACTAGATGGAAAAATTTGTGGTTCACTACGTGAAGAGTGTTGTGTCGCTGAGAAGAGAAAAAAAAATATTATAATAAAATTACCTTTTAAAAATAAAATGAAGCAAGCCACTAATTTAAATTAAGATAGAAAAAAAATTGAATTGAATTATAAATTTGATACTTCTTATAGTTGACTCCATATGAAGGTTTGTTCCTAGTCGGGGTTACCAGATTATGGATGTTATTCCCATAGTTTAGTTGATAACGTGATGTTGAATCCAATTAAGTTGCGTCAATGCGGTGTAATAATGACAGGACGACCTTGATGAAATAACATTATCGTTGATAAGCCAACAATTCCAAATTCAAGATTTAAAGAATGATACTTTAGAGTCTACAGCAGCAAATCGTAGATCTGGGAACTGTCTGGCAATTGCATTAAAATGTGCTGCAACCATAGCGCTGCCAGGCATGATGTTGTATAAAACAAAATTAAAGCACAATTTCCTGATTGATTACGTTTGGTTGAGTCACCATGTGTTGATAAAACAGTTAAAACTTCTTTCATTGAATCAATTATTTGTAAGGTTCAATTTCCAGCATTTCGAACGTATATTCAATTTGTATTTTCTCTTTGATTGGAATTTCACTATTTTCTTATATATGGACCACCATCTATTTAATAATTAAAACATTCGTTCGGATATGGCGTTGTTTATTTTAAACTTTATTTCAATATATTAAGGCATATAGGATAAACAAAACAATTTAAATAATTGAAAAATACATTTCGACATGTGGCTTGTGACATGTCAAAACCACAAGTAAAGTACATGAAAATCAATATGGTGAACTACAATATTTAATTAAAGGCGCATTCACTATTTCATTCGTTTGGTCGACCGACCGAAATAACTGATAAGTCAAAATCTTAACAGAATCATTGAGACTACAATAATCAGAGAAGGTATACAAGATCGAAATATTACGACGTAGTAAAAACAGTAGTGATTTAACAACGAATACAGACACCTATCTAATATTCTTGGTCAGTTCAACACACTTGAGTGAGGCGCAGCAATATTAACAGCACCCAAAGATAAGTAGACACTGCTCGAATGGAAACCAATCAGTATAGCAGAATAAACTGTTCGATTTTAATCGAAAAATATGGAGGGGCTAAAATCTCACAGCTCTAAGATATCAAGACTTCGGTCTGGGTTAAGGATTTTGATATAGTTTTCGGCAAAAAACTTTTATGAGGACATGGTTTTTAGTTCTGGGCAGCGATGTATATCAAACATAACTCTTTGTTAAAGTACAAGTATTTTTTTATCTCTGTTTAGAAATTTATTGCAAAACTAACGCGAAACATCAATACGTTGCCGGAAAATTATAACAGATCATAAATTAACATTATTTAGTGAAAAGATGATACAGTCAGCAAACTACTCTCCATTCAGAGTTTCGAGAAAATATTACAAAATCACAAATTCATATTTCTTTCAAAATTCCAAAAATATTGTAAACATTAAATAGAATCAAACTTTCTTCAAAATTCTAAAAATATTCCAAAAATTATAACAAAATCAAAGATTAAAATTTTTTTTAAAAATTCTAAAAATATTCCAAAAATTATAACCAAATCAAAAATCAAAACTTTTTCCAAAATTCTCAAAATATTGCAAAAATTATTACAAAATCAAAAATACAAACTTTTTTCAAAATTCCTAAAATATTTCAAGAACCAAAACAAATTCAAAAATTGCCATGACCAATTTTATGTTCAATTACATTTACGTCATAAAAACAGCTAAATTTTTTTTCCAAAAAATTGGCTAAAAAAATAAATGAAATCATTTTTTGACACACTTGACATTATTTTTTGACAAACTTAAAATGCCATAATTCTTAATAATAATAATAAAATTTCATGTCATACAAATAATTAATTTTATTTTTTCCAAAAAATTGGGTACAAAAATAAATAAAAATCGACAAAAATTGACACACTTGACAACATTTTTTTGGCAAACTTATAATGCAATAATCTAGATTTTGATCTCACATACCAATCCCTACCCTCAAGATTTCTCCAAATTCAATGTTCCTACTCGTAATCACTTAAAATGAGCGTTTGTTAAGCCAAAATATGAAAATTTGCTATTTTTGACACACTTAATGATTGTTTTGACACACTTCCGGTACAGTTATCGAGCACAGCGTCCTTTCCGACCTGTCCCTTGAGTATACCTATTTTTGGGAAAAAAAATTTTTGAAATCCCTCCAGCGGTTTTCTAGATTTCGTAGGTAATGACGGCCGGCCGGCTACATCTTTTTTTTTGCTTTTTTAGAATCAGTGGGTCCTAAACCGTCGAGAAATGCCAAAAAAGTGGATGTAAGAATTTCACTTTTGGCCCATGAATGTAATACTTAGATCTTTCAGACCGAAGTTATTAGAAATACAACCACCATATCTCGCTATATCTATCTACAGAAGAAGCAGGTGCCACAATCTAAGGTGAATTCTACGAACAACTACAATCTATATCTAGCACCAACACTTCCGATATTCTTCAAGCCCAATTCATTGACGCCATATTAAAAAAACAATGAACATTGCAATTTTTTGAATTTTTTTTATATGGATTTTTATTTTTCTAGATGACGTTATTGGCGATAAGGTGATTTTTTGAATTTTTTTTACATTGAATTTTAAAATGAAAATTAATCAGGCTTGCATATCGGGGGTTTTGAGCTAACACACACACACCAAAATTATATTAAAATTGTTTATTTAGATTTCAATTCCAAAAATGTGGAGAGGCTCAAATCTCATGATCTGAAATACCAAGACTTCGGTTTTGGTTAAGAATTTTGATATAGTTTTCGGCATAAAACCTTTATGAGGACATTGTTTTCGTTTTGGGCAGCGATGTATATCAAACATAACTCTTTGTTAAAGTACATGTATTTTTTTATCTTTGTTTAGAAATTTATTACAAAACTAACACGAAACATCAATACGTTGCCGGAAAATCATAACAGATCATAAATCTTCTTTTTATATATTAATACGCTAGATTAAAACTTTGTGGAGCATTAGGCTTTTTTATTCGCAGATGGATTCATTTGAAATTTTCACAGCTAACTGATATTAGTGTAACCTATATTCGGATCCGGATTCAAACAAATCGGATCATAAATAAAAAAGTTATTATATACGGAAAACTTTTTCTATACATATGCATTATAAGTTTACATACATATAAAAATATATTTGCTATCGAACAACGAACAACAAAAACTAAACTTAAAACTTTATTTTGTTATTCTTTTTTATATTTAATTTTTTCTCAGCTGTTAGTATATTTATTTCTTTGAATGTGAATAAACGTACATATTGTTTTTCTATGTTTTAAATTTCATTTCGAATTTTTTCTTATGCGTAAGATAGGTTTTGAGTTAGATCGTGTGAATCCTTTTGTTCGTTCTTTTAAATCAATGCATGAATTTTGTGAAAGACCTGAGAATGTTACTGCTGATGTGTCAATGGTTATAAAAGTTAACAGAGAATGTGATATTCGTCGTTTTAATGATGCTGTTCAAACTGATGTGGTGCTATTTTTAAAAATGATGAATTTTGTTAAATTTGTCAGATGAAGATAGAATTGATGGAAATGAAATGATTAATAAATTTGTATGTACTGAAATCCCTGATCCCATTCTTTTTCCTAAATTACATGAATATGTGAAACGTCATATGATGCATGAACCATGTGGTGCTCTAAATCCCAATTCTGTTTGTATGAGAGTGGTAAATGTAGTAATAATTTTCCAAAACCTTTTTCTGAAAATATTAAAGAATATGTGAATGGTTATCCTTTGTACCGTCGACGTGATAATGGTATGAGTGTTGATGTACGTGGTGCATCTCTTGATAATAGATATGTTGTTCCGTATAATATTTATCTTCTTGCAAAATTCAATTGTCATATTAACGTGGAAATATGTACGACTGTTAAAAGTGTGAAATATGTTTACAAGTATGTATATAAAGAGTATGATTCTGCCAATGTTGAATTGAGAGTGAATGGAGGGAATGCAGTGAATAATGATGATGCGATTGTGGGAAATGAAATTCAAGATTTTTTGAATGGACGGTATGTTGGTTCCACTGAAGCTGCTTGGCGCATATTTGAATTTCCAATGCATTTTCAATCTCATACAATTATTCGACTTGATTGTCATTTGCCTAATAGACAAAATGTTTATATCAGGAATGGTAATGTGGCTGGCACAGTCGCAAATGTATCAAGAACAAAATTGTTAGCATTTTTCCATTTGAATTCCATTGATAATTTAGCTAATGAGTTTTTGTATACAGAATTAATTATGTTTGGTATGACCAAAGTAAATCGTGGAAAAGAAGACAACGTGGGGCTGATAAAGTTGTTGCTCGATTATATATGGTTACTCCAAAAGATATAGAATTGTTTCATATGCGTTTACTTCTGTTGCATGTTCGTGGTCCAAAATCTTTTTTTGATCTACGTATGTATGAAGGTGTACCCTACCCTACTTTTGTTGCAGCATGTGAAGCTCGAGGTATTGCAACAAATGATAATGAATAGCGTGAATGTTTACTTGAAGCTTCAGAAATTCAATCACCAAAACAGTTTCGTCAATTATTTGCATTTATCTGTGGTTTGAATGTTCCTCCGAATGCTTTAGCTTTTTTTCTTGACAGCTCATGCAGGTTTGTGGCAAAACTTTTGTTCAAACGGCAATCATTCATAAATTTAATTCACTAAATCTTTCGTGTATTGTAACTGCCTTCAGTGGTATTGCATCAACTCTTTTGATTGGGGGCGAACTTTGCATAATGTTTTCAAATTACCAATTCCATTATTAGAGAATTCAATGCCAAATATAACTCCAAACAGTGTACATGGCACATATATTAATAATGCATCAATCATTATTATAGATGAAATTTCAATGTGTTCTATTCATGCTTTAAAATTAACTAGGAAGGCCCGGCGTGCTTCGCTACGCTTATAAATAAAGTTTTTGCGTAGACATTTTGTTGACGTAGAAGCAATGATTTCAAAAAGTGGTAACGAGAAATGCTAGCATATAATTTTTAATTTTTCTTTTTAAATATATGAATGAAAAATAATCAGAGCTCTAGCTGATCAGTTCGGATATATGAAAAATTAGCGATCAAATAAGTTAGAGATAAAATAAGCTTACTTGAAAACTTATTTGATCGCTAATTTTTCATATATCCGAACTGATCAGCTAGAGTTCTGATTATTTTTCATTCATATATTTAAAAAGAAAAATTAAAAATTATATGCTAGCATTTCTCGTTACCACTTTTTGAAATCATTGCTTCTACGTCAACAAAATGTCTACGCAAAAACTTTATTTATAAGCGTAGCGAAGCATGCCGGGCCTTCCTAGTTAACATTATTTAGTGAAAAGATGATACAATCAGCAAACTACTCAAAAACCTCTTCATTTAGCGTTTTGAGAAAATGTTACAAAATCACAAATTCATATTTCATTCAAAATTCCAAAAATATTCCAAAAATTAGAAAAACAAAAAATATTCAAACTTTTTCTAAATTCTAATAATATTCCAAAAATTCTTAAAAATTAAAAAATTAAAAAAATAAAGAATTTAAAACGTTTCAAAATTCTAAGAATATTCCGAAAATTCTCACAAAATCGAAAATACAAACTTTTTTCAAAATTCCAAAAATATTTCAAAAACTATTACAAATTCAAAAATTTCCATGTCACTTTACGTCATACAAACAGCTAAATTTTTTTTTCCAAAAAATTGTCTAAAAAAATAAATGAAATCATTTTTTTGACATACTTGACACTATTTTTTTCACAAACTTATAATGCAATAAAATTCTCTATAATAATAATATCATGATCATTACATTTCATTTCATCCAAATAAATAATTTTATTATATTCTAAAAATAGAAATGAAAATCTTTCTTTTGACACACTTTACAACATTTTTTTGACAAACTTATAATGCAATAATCTAGTTTTTGGTCTCACATACCAATCCCGATCATCAAAATTTCTTCAAATTCAATGTTTCTATTCGTAATCACTTAAAATTAACGTTTTTTAAGCCAAAAATATGCAAATTTCCTTGTTTTGACACACTTCCGGTACAGTTATCGAACACTTCGTCCATTCTACCTATTTTTAGAAAAAAAAATTTTTTGAAATCCCTCCAGCGGTTTTCTAGATTTCGTAGGTTGTGACGGCCGGCCGACCGAACGGCCGGTAGACAGACATACATTTTTGTTGATTTTTTAGAATCAGTAGATCCTACGTCGAGAAATGCCAAAAAATTGGGGGTAAGAATCGGGTATGCTTACGACAAAACCGTTATACATATCAAGACAAACCATGGTTAGATGATACTTACCGCTGCAACAGTAGCTGTTAATAGAAACATGCTCACACTACATTAATGTGTGATTAAAGTTTTAAAGGTTACCAAAAAATACACGAACACTCCGACAACGTATCTGCAGAAGTGTGCAAACCAGATGTAGCTATAACAGTAGAAGCTCTAACGGTACTATTAGCTTACATATGTAAAAAACAAATAGAAAGATGGTTTAAAGAGGTGTCTGCTTGCTTAACACCACAATAAAAATACCAGCAATGCCATTCTTGAAAGAATATCTCTAATAATTAATAATATCACAAAATTCTCCACTCCATACCAATTGCTCCATGTTTATAAGTCCTAGTCCAAGTTTGGGGTGCTGCTTGTTTCCATCTTGGCTTTCTTGGACTCTGTTCAATAGCGGGCTATACGAATTGTGGGTGATCGAGATTTGACATCAAAATTTGATTCTCTACAACATCGTCGCACTGTTGCTGACCTCGTTGTTTTTTACAAATATCGTCATCAACAGTGCTCAGATGAAATCAACAACATCATGCCTCAAACTTATTCTTACCCTCGTTTCACTCGGCAATCGGCTAGAGCAAGCTGTCAAACGGTTGAGATCCCGCGCTGTCATACTGGCAGATCATAAAAAGGCTTCTTTGTAGGAACTGCATACAAATGGAATACTTTGCCGAAATCCATAGTCTCAGGTGGTTTCAATCCGCAGAAGTTTAAAAAAAAGCGTTCATCAACAGCTTAGAGCGCAAGTTGTTGTGGGACCTAGGTCTTAAAAGGTATTTATGTTTGTTGTGATACATATTGTAAACCCTATAACACAACACTTTTTATTTAAAAAAAAAATATATTAACAATTAGGATTCGAAGACTGACTGTAGACCATGGTAAAATTTGTACCAATCAAATCGACATTAGTCGTATGGTCATAGAGCTTTCCAAATATGTTGGAGCATAGGGATTACAGTATGTGTCATATAATAACACATAAAAACCTTTCAAGACCTAGGTCCCACAACAAGTCCTCAACAAGTGGTGATGGACGCCCTTTTTAGGGTTCCGTTTTGTATAACGAACCATATTGGTGAGAATAAAACGTGTTTTCACATTATTTCGAGTATCTCGAAAACATCCTATGGACCTGAAATTTGTGATGCCTGTAAAACTAACCTATCCACACAAGATGAGGGGTTGAAAAATAAATGAAATGGTTTTCGTTTGTTTTAAAGGAGTACGATGTGAGATCTTTGAGAAAGTACATTTTTTTATCGAGTCAAGTAGGGTATCATAAGAAAGGGCTTCACTTCAATATTTCTACAAAACATATTTTGGAATTTTACACCAACCCTCTTTTGTGTAATTTTAAATCCTTGATTAGCTCCGAACCTAATTAATCGAAAATCTGAAAAAGTATTTTGAATGATAGAAAAATTAGTAAGTTTTTAATGAAAAATAAAGTAAAGTGTCAAATACTAATAATTATATTTATTAAGGGGATGGAAATGAGAAGGGGCAAAAACACCATTTAAAACCCGGTCAAGTGGGGTTTCATTTGAAAGAACACCAAAATTAAAAATCATTACAATTGTTTTTAGAATTTTCCGATACACAGTTTTTGAATTTTTGTCAAAAAAGTGCAACAAAAAGTTGCCCTTCCCCCCCTACGTTTCTTCGTTGATTGATATAAACATTTGAAAAAATTCGTAAAGATAGGATATTTGATAAACCCTTAACGAAAAATATAGCGAAGTCTCCAATGATTTTATTTCTGTGTGTTTAGGGGATGGGAATGGGGAAGGGTGAAAAAACGGTTTTTTGACCCGCATGAGTGGAGTTTCATTTGAAAGAGCACCAAAATTCAGAAACATTACAATTTTTTTTAGAATTTTGCGATGCACAGTTTTTGAATTATTGTTAAAAAAGTGCAACAAAAAGTTGGTCCCCCCTAGTGTTTCTTCGTTATGATTGACAAAAAAATTTGAAAAAATTCGTAGAGATAGGAAATTTGATAAACCCTTAACGAAAAATATAGCGAAGTCTCAGATGATTTTATTTCTGTGCGTTTAGGGGATGGGAGAAGGGAAGGTTGAAAAAAGGTGTTTTGACCCGCATGAGTGTCATTTGAAAAAGCACCGAACTTTAGAAACATTACAATTTTTTTTAGAATTTTGCGATGCACAGTTTTTCAATTATTGTCAAAAAAGTCCTATTTTTAGTATTAACACCTCTCCACACCTAAATTTCGTCGTTGATTAACAGAATTTTTTTTCCCAATGTAAACCATTTGGTGTAATTGAGTCATTTCTTAGCTACGATGAACAGCTATGGATAACATATAACTTAAAGTAATATTTTTGTATCATTTCGATCAATTTAGATGAGATTGACATTTACTATTGAAATTTACGATAAGACATTTATTTTTTATGTGTCAACGGTCTAGGAATATAATCACTTTACAACACAACTTTATGTCAATTATTTTGATATTGTATTCTTTAAATTCACGAAACCCTTGGCGAGCGAATTTTATTCGCAACTGTCTGACTTGTTTTATTTAAAAAATGAATGAATAAGGGCAATGATTCATGTGTAAAAGAATTGTCGTTCAGATAAAATAATATTCGCTCTGATTGGTTGATGGCCGGTAACAATTTTTTATCTGTACGACATTAATTTTGACTGTACGACAAAATTTATATTTTAAGCATTGGTCTGCCTTTGTCTAAGACATAAAAACATAACCTAGAATTTCTTTGGGTTTGTTTGTATAAATCACTCCAAATTATAACCTATAGAATATTTTGCTTAGCGTTACAGATGATTAATTACAACTAGGAAGGCCCGGCGTGCTTCGCTACGCTTATAAATAAAGTTTTTGCGTAGACATTTTGTTGACGTAGAAGCAATGATTTCAAAAAGTGGTAACGAGAAATGCTAGCATATAATTTTAAATTTTTCTTTTTAAATATATGAATGAAAAATAATCAGAACTCTAGCTGATCAGTTCGGATATATGAAAAATTAGCGATCAAATAAGTTTTCAAGTAAGCTTATTTTATCTCTAACTTATTTGATCGCTAATTTTTCATATATTCGAACTGATCAGCTAGAGTTCTGATTATTTTTCATTCATATATTTAAAAAGAAAAATTAAAAATTATATGCTAGCATTTCTCGTTACCACTTTTTGAAATCATTGCTTCTACGTCAACAAAATGTCTACGCAAAAACTTTATTTATAAGCGTAGCGAAGCACGCCGGGCCTTCCTAGTTAATTTTAAAGCATGAATAGAACACATTGAAATTTCATCTATAATAATGATTGATGCATTATTAATATATGTGCCATGTACACTGTTTGGAGTTATATTTGGCATTGAATTCTCTAATAATGGAATTGGTAATTTGAAAACATTATGCAAAGTTCGCCCCCCAATCAAAAGAGTTGATGCAATACCACTGAAGGCAGTTACAATACACGAAAGATTTAGTGAATTAAATTTATGAATGATTGCCGTTTGAACAAAAGTTTTGCCACAACCTGCATGAGCTGTCAAGAAAAAAAGCTAAAGCATTCGGAGGAACATTCAAACCACAGATAAATGCAAATAATTGACGAAACTGTTTTGGTGATTGAATTTCTGAAGCTTCAAGTAAACATTCACGCTATTCATTATCATTTGTTGCAATACCTCGAGCTTCACATGCTGCAACAAAAGTAGGGTAGGGTACACCTTCATACATACGTAGATCAAAAAAAGATTTTGGACCACGAACATGCAACAGAAGTAAACGCATATGAAACAATTCTATATCTTTTGGAGTAACCATATATAATCGAGCAACAACTTTATCAGCCCCACGTTGTCTTCTTTTCCACGATTTACTTTGGTCATACCAAACATAATTAATTCTGTATACAAAAACTCATTAGCTAAATTATCAATGGAATTCAAATGGAAAAATGCTAACAATTTTGTTCTTGATACATTTGCGACTGTGCCAGCCACATTACCATTCCTGATATAAACATTTTGTCTATTAGGCAAATGACAATCAAGTCGAATAATTGTATGAGATTGAAAATGCATTGGAAATTCAAATATGCGCCAAGCAGCTTCAGTCGAACCAACATACCGTCCATTCAAAAAATCTTGAATTTCATTTCCCACAATCGCATCATCATTATTCACTGCATTCTCTCCATTCACTCTCAATTCAACATTGGCAGAATCATACTCTTTATATACATACTTGTAAACATATTTCACACTTTTAACAGTCGTACATATTTCCACGTTAATATGACAATTGAATTTTGCAAGAAGATAAATATTATACGGAACAACATATCTATTATCAAGAGATGCACCACGTACATCAACACTCATACCATTATCACGTCGACGGTACAAAGGATAACCATTCACATATTCTTTAATATTTTCAGAAAAAGGTTTTGGAAAATTATTACTACATTTACCACTCTCATACAAACAGAATTGGGATTTAGAGCACCACATGGTTCATGCATCATATGACGTTTCACATATTCATGTAATTTAGGAAAAAGAATGGGATCAGGGATTTCAGTACATACAAATTTATTAATCATTTCATTTCCATCAATTCTATCTTCATCTGACAAATTTAACAAAATTCATCATTTTTAAAAATAGCAACCACATCAGTTTGAACAGCATCATTAAAACGACGAATATCACATTCTCTGTTAACTTTTATAACCATTGACACATCAGCAGTAACATTCTCAGGTCTTTCACAAAATTCATGCATTGATTTAAAAGAACGAACAAAAGGATTCACACGATCTAACTCAAAACCTATCTTACGCATAAGAAAAAATTCGAAATGAAATTTAAAACATAGAAAAACAATATGTACGTTTATTCACATTCAAAGAAATAAATATACTAACAGCTGAGAAAAAATTAAATATAAAAAAGAATAACAAAATAAAGTTTTAAGTTTAGTTTTTGTTGTTCGTTGTTCGATAGCAAATATATTTTTATATGTATGTAAACTTATAATGCATATGTATAGAAAAAGTTTTCCGTATATAATAACTTTTTTATTTATGATCCGATTTGTTTGAATCCGGATCCGAATATAGGTTACACTAATATCAGTTAGCTGTGAAAATTTCAAATGAATCCATCTGCGAATAAAAAAGCCTAATGCTCCACAAAGTTTTAATCTAGCGTATTAATATATATAAGAAGATTAAATTAATTTGATTATTTTGACGTTTGACAAATTTTTTATGTTTTTGTTGAGATCCTAAATCTAAATCTATAACACCTAAATCTATAATCTATATGTATTTTCAATAAACAAATTTATTTAATTGTAATTAAATAATCAAATTAATTTAACTCTAATTAATTATTAATAAATCTAACCTTTAAAATTCATTTTTATATAACATGCAAGTGACAAGTAAAATTTTTTAGGTTATGCTTTTATATCTTAAAAAAATAGAACAATCTTTAAGAAATTATTTTTGTCGTACGACCAAAAATATTGTATTACAGATAAAAAATTGTTACCGTCCCTCAACCAATTAGGGTCAATATTATTTTATCTGAACCATAGTTATTTTACATGAATCATGACCCTAACTGAACAATAAATCCCAATACATGACATAACCAATATTTCGTGAAAATAAAAGGTGAAATAAAAATAATGAATAAATAAAGGTGGAAATAAAAATAAAATAAGAGGGATGGGAAATACACTGTTTTCTTCAATGATTAAAGCCTAGATATAGGGTTATATAACAGCTCGTTTTTTCGAGTAACCTGCAATAGCCATCATCATCATCCAAGAAAATTGTGCAACAAAGATTGATGTTGCTACCGTTGATTTAATAGAGTTCATCCGCCACTTGCCAGCACCCCTAAAATATCACCTTAGCTAGTGATATCCTACTGATATTTCAGGCGGTATGCGATATCTAACACGGAGATCAAAAAATTATAAAAATTTCAAAATCAACAAAAGCTGATCCCTACATGAGACCATTAAGAGAGATAAAACTCCGGTCTTGCGGCCTATACTCGCCCTATACTATACTATACTATACTAAATTTGAGATAAAGAATAAAACCTAATAGTCAATATACCCCATTGATATGATGTTCTTATGAAATGTAAGATTGTCCTCTAAAAACTAAGTTTTAAACCCTAAATAAACACAAGTAACAGTATTATTTAATTAGTTTTTAAATCAATAAATAACTTTTCTATAATCTGAAGAGACGAATTTTTGTTCAAACGTTTGCCCAGGTATTTATCGTTTTAGTAAATTAGTCTGTACTTACTAATTGTGAGTCATTACTCATTACTAAGCAGGCATAAACTTGCGCAAAAATTATCAAACGTATGCTTTAATCAAAACATTTTCACTTAAAAGATTTTACAAAGACAAAATAATTTAACAAGTTATGGCGCTTAAAATTGATGATAATATAAATAAATTTGATTTAAGATTGGCAAGCGATTATCATTAATTATCTTAGTATTAAGAATAAAACGAAGAAAAATTAATTCTAATTATGTTATTATGATTTTGTTACAAAAACAAGTTCACGTGGCGGTAAAAAATTAATTTTTTTTTAATTTATATTTATAGATTTTAAGAAATTGATAGCGTTAGAAGTTGTTTTGTTTTCGGTTTCGATTTTGTTATGGGACTTGATTAAATATAATTATTTTTTTTGTAAATATACAAAAACAAGCTATTCTGTGCAAACTTCATGCACTCGGAATTGAACTAAACGCTTCAGACAGGCGTGTGGGGTTTTTCATACTCTGAGTTTGCATCGTCGAATAACTTGAGAATCGCTAGTTTATTCTTTCTGTTTACGTTATAATCTAATTTTTTTTCTAGCGTTCTGGAAGTAAGAACTATTTTTATTAAAAACGATACTAAACGACTTCAAGACGTTATTAATTTTAAAAATCGCCAACTGTTCTTCAATTTGTGTAAGGAACGAAAACAGATTCGCTGAATGAACTCCTTTTGAAGTCGAAATAAACTCCTTCAAAATTACATATAGATTAAGGAAAACTAGCAAGATTAAAACTCCAATAATAAAGAGCAATCAAAACCTTATAATTATGAAGAATAAATCACAAGCTGAATCTGCCAATATTCAAAATGGTAGATGCAACCAGTGGCGTAGCTAGCGTGGGTGGCACCCGGGGCGGATATTGTGGTGTCACCCCAAAAATAAAAACTGTCAATAATAATAAAATTAATACAAATGAGCATCTTCTTTTCCTATATATTAATACGCTAGATTAAAACTTTGTGGAGCATTAGGCTTTTTTATTCGCAGATGGATTCATTTGAAATTTTCACAGCTAACTGATATTAGTGTAACCTATAGTCGGATCCGGATTCAAACAAATCGGATCATAAATAAAAAAGTTATTATATACGGAAAACTTTTTATATACATATGCATTATAAGTTTACATACATATAAAAACGAAATTTAAAATTTATTTTATTTTTTTATATTTTCTTTTTTATATATTAGCGAACAACGAACAACAAAAACGAAACTTTTTTTTCTCATTCATTTCAGTGATCAGTCGTCTTTTGTCTTTGAACAAAGGATGGTTTTCGAGTCGTCGGAATAAAACAGATTTATGCGTAATAATGTTGATTTTATGAATGATATTTTATGAATGATATTTATGATGATATTTTATGAATATTTTCTTTTTTATATATTAGCTATCGAAAAAATTTATTTTCATTTTTAAATCATTCATTTCAGTCGTCTTTTGTCTTTGAACAAGGACGGTTTTCGATATTATTTCGATTATTTTGTTTATTGATATAAAGATATTTGCGTAATATTTTTCTTTGGTACTCTGAATCGGCGTTATGCGCGGTTGAATTTTTGAGGCTTTTTCACGTAGTTTTGGTAATGGTTTAAAACTTAAAACTTTTTTTCTTTTTTTATATATACTAGGAGGGCCCGGCGTGCTTCGCTACGCTTATAAATAAAGTTTTTGCGTAGACATTTTGTTGACGTAGAAGCAATGATTTCAAAAAGTGGTAATGAGAAATGCTACCATATAATTTTTAATTTTTCTTTTTAAATATATGAATGAAAAATAATCAGAACTCTAGCTGATCAGTTCGGATATATGAAAAATTAGCGATCAAATAAGTTTTCAAGTAAGCTTCGTATGAAAAATTAGCATATGAAAAATTAGCGATCAAATAAGTTTTCAAGTAAGCTTCGCTAATTTTTCATATATCCGAACTGATCAGCTAGAGTTCTGATTATTTTTCATTCATATATTTAAAAAGAAAAATTAAAACTTATATGGTAGCATTTCTCATTACCACTTTTTGAAATCATTGCTTCTACGTCAACAAAATGTCTACGCAAAAACTTTATTTATAAGCGTAGCGAAGCACGCCGGGCCCTCCTAGTATATATTAATACGCTAGATTAAAACTTTGTGGAGCATTAGGCTTTTTTATTCGCAGATGGATTCATTTGAAATTTTCACAGCTAACTGATATTAGTGTAACCTATATTCGGATCCGGATTCAAACAAATCGGATCATAAATAAAAAAGTTATTATATACGGAAAACTTTTTCTATACATATGCATTATAAGTTTACATACATATAAAAATATATTTGCTATCGAACAACGAACAACAAAAACTAAACTTAAAACTTTATTTTGTTATTCTTTTTTATATTTAATTTTTTCTCAGCTGTTAGTATATTTATTTCTTTGAATGTGAATAAACGTACATATTGTTTTTCTATGTTTTAAATTTCATTTCGAATTTTTTCTTATGCGTAAGATAGGTTTTGAGTTAGATCGTGTGAATCCTTTTGTTCGTTCTTTTAAATCAATGCATGAATTTTGTGAAAGACCTGAGAATGTTACTGCTGATGTGTCAATGGTTATAAAAGTTAACAGAGAATGTGATATTCGTCGTTTTAATGATGCTGTTCAAACTGATGTGGTTGCTATTTTTAAAAATGATGAATTTTGTTAAATTTGTCAGATGAAGATAGAATTGATGGAAATGAAATGATTAATAAATTTGTATGTACTGAAATCCCTGATCCCATTCTTTTTCCTAAATTACATGAATATGTGAAACGTCATATGATGCATGAACATTGTGGTGCTCTAAATCCCAATTCTGTTTGTATGAGAGTGGTAAATGTAGTAATAATTTTCCAAAACCTTTTTCTGAAAATATTAAAGAATATGTGAATGGTTATCCTTTGTACCGTCGACGTGATAATGGTATGAGTGTTGATGTACGTGGTGCATCTCTTGATAATAGATATGTTGTTCCGTATAATATTTATCTTCTTGCAAAATTCAATTGTCATATTAACGTGGAAATATGTACGACTGTTAAAAGTGTGAAGAACTACCAAGAAGAACTACCTGATGAATGGAAAACAGCTCTCATTGTTCCGCTACATAAGAAAGGTGACCGTTTAAAGTGTGAAAATTATCGTGGCATCGCACTGTTGAACACTGCATATAAAATACTAGCTAATGTTGTACTTGCTCGACTCATCCCGTTCGCCGAATCTATCATCGGTGACTATCAGTGTGGTTTTCGTCCCAACCGCTCAACCACAGATCAATGTTTTACATTAAGGATGATTCTGGAAAAATGTTGGGAGTACAACATCAGCATTCACCAGCTCTACGTTGATTTCAGGCAAGCATATGATAGTATCATCCGCGACAACCTCTGGTCCGCACTCATATGCCTTGGTATCCCAGAGAAACTTGTTTCTCTGTGTAAACTCACAACATCGGGATCAAATTGTAGAATAGTAATCGAAGGGTCAGTTTCTGATCCTTTCGATATAACATCAGGTGTTCGACAAGGTGATGCACTCGCGCCCGTACTATTTAATTTGGCGCTGGAGTACGCGATAAGAAAAAGCCGAATTGAGACACAAAACTGCATATATAACAAGTCTAGTCAAGTTCTTGGCTACGCAGATGATATTGTGCTTCTCGGACGTAGAACAAGCGATATTAAGGATAGTCTCTCTCAGCTTGAAAGAAATGCTAAACGGCTTGGATTATGCATCAACACCAGCAAAACTAAAGTGTTAACAACATCTAAGAACATACCTCCCGGAAATCTGGATACTGGCGACTATGAAGTGGAACGCGTGGAAAACTTCAAATACCTCGGGTCTGTAATAACATCGTCAAATGACATGCAGGCAGATATCAAAGCCCGTGTCTCTGCCGCATACAGAGTTTTCTACGCATACTCAAAACTTCTGCGATCAAAACATCTTTCGCGGTCGTGTAAACTCACACTTTACAAAGCATTGATACGACCTGTGCTTACATTTGGAAGTGAAAGCTGGACACTGACTTCCTCCGATTGTAGAATTCTATCAACATTCGAGAGGAAAGTCATACGAACAATTTATGGTCCATGTAAAGTTGCTGAAAATCAGTATAGAATCCGAATGAATCATGAAATCAGACAGCTTCTTGGAGGCTGCGATGTAATCGGATTCATTAAATCCAACCGGATTAGATGGTTTGGTCATGTATAAAGGGCTCCATTGGAAAGAATGATAAAAAAAGCGTCCCAACAACAACCAGCTGGTGTTCGTCGAAGAGGAAGACCTAGACAACGCTGGCGTGATGACATCATCCAAGACCTTCGTGATATAGGATGTCGAAACTGGGGTCAACTGGTCATGGAACGAGATGATTGGAAGCTGGTGGCACAGACGGCAAAATCCCTTCATGGGATGTAAACGCCAGAGAGAGAGAGAGAGTTAAAAGTGTGAAATATGTTTACAAGTATGTATATAAAGAGTATGATTCTGCCAATGTTGAATTGAGAGTGAATGGAGAGAATGCAGTGAATAATGATGATGCGATTGTGGGAAATGAAATTCAAAATTTTTTGAATGGACGGTATGTTGGTTCGACTGAAGCTGCTTGGCGCATATTTGAATTTCCAATGCATTTTCAATCTCATACAATTATTCGACTTGATTGTCATTTGCCTAATAGACAAAATGTTTATATCAGGAATGGTAATGTGGCTGGCACAGTCGCAAATGTATCAAGAACAAAATTGTTAGCATTTTTCCATTTGAATTCCATTGATAATTTAGCTAATGAGTTTTTGTATACAGAATTAATTATGTTTGGTATGACCAAAGTAAATCGTGGAAAAGAAGACAACGTGGGGCTGATAAAGTTGTTGCTCGATTATATATGGTTACTCCAAAAGATATAGAATTGTTTCATATGCGTTTACTTCTGTTGCATGTTCGTGGTCCAAAATCTTTTTTTGATCTACGTATGTATGAAGGTGTACCCTACCCTACTTTTGTTGCAGCATGTGAAGCTCGAGGTATTGCAACAAATGATAATGAATAGCGTGAATGTTTACTTGAAGCTTCAGAAATTCAATCACCAAAACAGTTTCGTCAATTATTTGCATTTATCTGTGGTTTGAATGTTCCTCCGAATGCTTTAGCTTTTTTTCTTGACAGCTCATGCAGGTTGTGGCAAAACTTTTGTTCAAACGGCAATCATTCATAAATTTAATTCACTAAATCTTTCGTGTATTGTAACTGCCTTCAGTGGTATTGCATCAACTCTTTTGATTGGGTGGCGAACTTTGCATAATGTTTTCAAATTACCAATTCCATTATTAGAGAATTCAATGCCAAATATAACTCCAAACAGTGTACATGGCACATATATTAATAATGCATCAATCATTATTATAGATGAAATTTCAATGTGTTCTATTCATGCTTTAAAATTAACTAGGAAGGCCCGGCGTGCTTCGCTACGCTTATAAATAAAGTTTTTGCGTAGACATTTTGTTGACGTAGAAGCAATGATTTCAAAAAGTGGTAACGAGAAATGCTAGCATATAATTTTTAATTTTTCTTTATAAATATATGAATGAAAAATAATCAGAACTCTAGCTGATCAGTTCGGATATATGAAAAATTAGCGATCAAATAAGTTAGAGATAAAATAAGCTTACTTGAAAACTTATTTGATCGCTAATTTTTCATATATCCGAACTGATCAGCTAGAGTTCTGATTATTTTTCATTCATATATTTAAAAAGAAAAATTAAAAATTATATGCTAGCATTTCTCGTTACCACTTTTTGAAATCATTGCTTCTACGTCAACAAAATGTCTACGCAAAAACTTTATTTATAAGCGTAGCGAAGCACGCCGGGCCTTCCTAGTTATTATTAATAAGCTACATTGGGTCATTGTTATCCGCAAGTAATTTTTAATTAATTTTAATTTGCTGAAACTCCTCTCACACGAAGCCACTAATACGCAAATAGTCATAAATAACTTTAGTGCGACCGTAAGATTCGGAAGAAATTCTGAAAAATCCCATTCTACGATGAATTTCAAAAAGTCTAGGTACACCCAGTTAGAAACTGTAACATTGTCCGCTTCTAAATGCCTCCTCAACCTTGGTATCTCTATGAGGAGTTCTGTTGCCGATACCTCATCATAAAAACTGGTAAATTTTGATACAGATAATTTCAACTCTTCACTGTTCGCCAAAAGCTAAGTGTTTGTCTACACAACCCTCGAAAAATGAAGCTAAATCTTGAACTGACTTAGGTCTAGTTCGGAGTTCAACACTGAATCGGTCAAGACATTCCAACATGTCCTTTTTAAGTTGAACTCTCAGTGTCAGTTCTACATCAGGGGCAAAATCACCAGCCATTGGTTTTTTTGCGTTTTTACGACGAATTCGGCTTTCCTCCGATTTTTTCGCAGCAAGAATTATTGCCTCTTCTACAATGTGACTTCAAATTCACTCTATTTTTGCAACTAATTGATCAATATTCAAGCCCTTGCTTTGCAATCCAATCTGAGCACAGATATTATTTCCCTTAGAATATCACTCCAAAACAAAAGATAGCAAAGAAACGTAAAATCACATGCTGCATGGATAAGGTTCTGTGCAGCGCCTCTAGTGTCTACATTTTCTTGTTGATCACTTAACTTCTCAATTGCAGCCACAATCCCATCAAAATTTTCGGCCAGTACTTTTACTGCAGCATAATGAGCACTCCAATGCGTTGTTAAGAGTCTTTTAACAGTTGCTTTGTTGTGTTTGACAAGCACTTCCCAGCGGCTAGTCGAAGCAGAAAAACATTTAAAAATGGCTTTCACTGTTCCGAAAAACGTTGCACAAGCTACATTTTGTGCAACTGAGTGTTGCCACATAAATTAATTGAATGATCTATGCAGCCGACAAAAATTTCTTTGTTAGTTTTTGCTTTAATATAATAGCTTGCACTCCTCCATGTATACCACTCATAACAGCTGTATAACCTTCATAACCATTGGAACGACAATTCATAACATCTATACCGTCATTTTCAAGATTTTTACACTGATAAAAACATGTCCTATTTCCAATCGAAATGCAGTTGAAATGTCGCCCTCACCGTGCGGGCAGATATGGCGAATCGAACTACGAGATTCATTCAACAACTGTACAATTATAAACCGACAATCACATGAAATATTTATGTGAAAATAAAATATAGTTCAATTAATCTCAAATACTTTAATTTTAAAATGAAAATATGGAGGGGCTGAAATCTCACAGCTCTGAGATATCAAGACTTCGGTCTGGGTTAAGGATTTTGATATAGTTTTCGGCAAAAAACTTTTATAAGGACATGGTTTTTAGTTTTGGGCAGCGATGTATATCAAACATAACTCTTTGTTAAAGTACAAGTATTTTTTATCTCTGTTTAAAAATTTATTACAAAACTAACACGAAACATCAATACGTTGCCGGAAAATTATAATCAAAATTCCAAAAATATTGTAAAAATTAAATAAAATCAAGCTTTTTCAAAATTCCAAAAATATTCCAAAAATTAGAACAAAATCAAATATTTAAATTTTTTCTAAATTCCAATAATATTTCAAAAATTCTTAAAAATTCAAACTTTTTCCAAAATTCTAAAAATATTGCAAAAATTATTACAAAATCAAAAATACAAACTTTTTCAAAATTCCAAAAATATTTCAAAAACTGTAACAAATTCAAAAATTTCCATGTCCAATTTCATTTTAAATTACATTTACGTCATAAAAACAGCTACATTTTTTTTCAAAAAAATTGGCTGAAAATAAATGAAATCATTTTTTGACACACTTGACATTATTTTTTGACAAACTTATAATGCCATAATTCTCTATAATAATAATAAAACTTCATTTCAAACAAACAATAAATTATATTTTTTTTTTCAAAAAATTAGGTAAAAAACTAAATAAAAATCTTTCTTTTGACACACTTGACAACATTTTTTTGACAAATTTATAATGCCATAATTCTCAATAATAATAAAATAAAACTTCATTTCAAACAAACAATTGATTTTATTTTTTTTCCAAAAAATTGTGTAAAAAAAATCTTTCTTTTGACACACTTGACAATTTCATTTCAAAGAAACAATTTTATTTTTTTCCAAAAAATTGGGTAAAAAATTAAATAAAAATCTTTTGACACACTTGACAACATTTTTTTGACAAACTTTAATGCCATAATTCTCAATAATAATAATAAAACTTCATTTCAAACAAACAATAAATTATATTTTTTTTTTTTCAAAAAATTAGGTAAAAAAATAAATAAAAATCTTTCTTTTGACACACTTGACAACATTTTTTGACAAACTTATAATGCCATACTTCTCAATAATAATAATAAAACTTCATTTCAAACAAACAATTGATTTTATTTTTTTTCCAAAAAATTGTGTAAAAAATAAATAAAAATCTTTCTTTTTACACACTTGACAACATTTTTTTGACAAACTTATAATGCAATAATCTAGATTTTGGTCTCACATACCAATCCCGACCATCAAAATTTCTCCAAATTCAATGTTCCTACTCGTAATCACTTAAAATGAACGTTTTTTAAGCAAAAAATATGCAAATTTCCTTGTTTTGACACACTTGACGATTTTTTTGACACACTTCCGGTACAGTTATCGAACACATCGTCCTTTCGGCTCGTCCCATTGAGTAAACCTATTTTTAGAAAAAAAAATTTTTGAAATCCGTCCAGCGGTTTTCTAGATTTCGTCGGTTGTGACGGACGGCCGGCCGGCAGACAGACACACATTTTTTTTTTTTTTGCTTTTTTAGAATCAGTAGGTCCTAAAACGTCGAGAAATGCCAAAAAAAGTGGGGGTAAGAATTTCACTTTGAGCTCATGAATGTAATACTTAGGTCTTTCAGACCGAAGTAAATTCATGATATAAGGCCAAAGAAATATGTTTTCATGGAAATAGTTGTCCCAATCACGGTGAAATTATTTGTAAATATTCTTTCTTTGCATGAATAATAAACTGCCAACTTCGAGATGAGGTTGTCATTACTTCAAATTTTTTTTCCGTTTAAGAATTTCATCGCTTAAATCAGCGGCTTTTTTCCATGTAAAGGAAAAAATCCAAGGAATACTTCCTTGATTTCCACTTTTCTACCATCAATTTTCACATAACGAATCACTTCTGACATTTGATCAATATGTGAAATGTCAGGTGTGCTATCAAACATAATTCCAAAATATTTAACCGATTTAATTTCCAGATGTTCATTTGAAGTTTCATGATCGGTTACTTTGGGATCTAGTTTCCACCACTTCTGAAATCCAGTCGTAGATTTTGTATTATTACTATTGGTGACAGCTAATATACGATAGCAGAAGCAGTACAGGCTATTATTTAAAGGAGAATAAACCATCCATGACCGCAGAATTTTTTAACCATACGGTATCACTTTATACTACCATTCTTTAGAAAGATGGCGAACATAACCTTTTATGTCCAACCCGTGTCTAGATACAGTAGCAAACGACCCTTCTCTATTTTGAAAATGTTCGCTTCCTTTTTTTATGATTTCAAAATTTTTTAAGTCCTGAAGTGATTCACCCATGCATATACTGTCTTCGATAGTAGAAGCATTAGCAGCATTATCACTGCCATTTTCAGTATTTCTTTCTAATTCGTCTTCATCATAGGTTATCATTATTAATTCTGTATTGTCGCTGTTGCTCTCCGAAGGTGAGCCAATATTCTCCGAAGCATTCGTTGCATCAACGTGAGAATCAGTTTCATTTGATGAACCTTGGATGTCATCTGGTTTTGTAACATATTTATAGATGAATCCAGATATGCTCTGAACTGCAACTATTTTAGCCTGTTTGGTTTTTCTCTGCTGGAACACACTTTTTCTTTAAGAAGTATGAACTCCTCGTGGCATATTTATTTTTTGGGATATTTGCTAAATGAAATCTAAAAAATATTTTTAATTATAGTAGCTATCAGCAAAGCATTAATTTTAAATATATTTGTAGGATACATATATGTCTAGTTCATAATAAGTACACTGTGTTTAACGACTAAATACACCACTAAGAAAATTAATTTATTTAAATTTCCTTGTAACAACTTATATTAAATAATATTTGATAAAATGGAATAAACAAATCTTATGCCTAATATTATAAGG
Organism: Diogma glabrata; assembly: GCA_963693315.1. Lineage (NCBI taxonomy): Eukaryota > Metazoa > Arthropoda > Insecta > Diptera > Cylindrotomidae > Diogma > Diogma glabrata. The sequence continues at coordinate 99,466,613 of OY856188.1, read as the reverse complement.
AACTATTTAAAAAAATATAAGTATAAAATCCTAGAAGACATTTTATATAAAGAATTGAAACCAAAATTAAATATCCAATTAGAATCATGCTCAATAATTTACAAAATTAAATGTGATTTTTGTGAAAAATTTTACATCGGGAAAACCGGAAAATGTTTTAAAGACTGATTTAAGGAATACTTTCCTAAGAAGAAAAATAAACAAAATTTAAAGTCTATTTTTGCAAACCATTTACATAGACGAGGGATTAGCGTATTGAACTTTCGAAAACCTGTATAGTTAAACGGATTTGAATGCGGTTTTTTGCATTCGATTCAGAAAGTAAATTATAAAATTTGTTTGGTGTTTTGCAAACCCAGATCGGCTTTATTGCATTTCTGCAGCTATAAAATGTTGTAAGTGCATTTTTTAGAATATTGGGGTTTTTGGGGTAGCTGATGCTGAAAAGTCATACCGTGGACCTGGAGGTCAGGGCGCCCTTACTATACAGCTTCTCCTTGACTTTTGTCAAAATTTTCTATACAAAATATCCAATATTTGTTGTTGGGGGGTTTTCGGGCTCGCTGATCATCATTATGATATTTGAAAATGTACCTGAAGTACCTGTGGATCATAGCAACCCGATTATGAAGATCATCTCCTGGAATTTTCTTCACCGATAGAAAAAATCTTGTTTGATTCAAACATGTTGCATTGTTAATCGAAAATTAAGTGAAAATTGGGGAACTAAATACGTTTGTGATTGAATCAACCAACGCTCCGTATTTAAATTAACAATTTAACCATTGGTGATATATTTTTTTATAAGTATCACAAACATATTTGATTTAACCATGTTTGTAGTTGAGTCAATTATGATTTAATTTTCAATTGACTACAAACGTGGTAAATTAAAAATTAGACTAAAAATAGTGATATTGAATACGTTTGTGATAGAATCAAGCAATACGCCGTATTAAATCTTTTGGTTTGGTACATCTTTGTTTTGTTTTTGCTGCTATCGATGTTTGTATGGGTTCGTTTTTTTCGTAAATATAATATTTGAAATTTTTTATATTGGAAGTATGTATTTCGCATCAATCCCGACAAACATTTTTATGCATAAAGCTAGCGTTCGTATATTTACGTTCTAAATAGGAAATGTATGAGTGTGATTTTGTTTGTAAAGGATGCGTCCATTTTTTCGCCATTTTTTTAATGATACAATTTAAAAGACCAAAATTCAGAAATCAAAAAATTTAAATATTTGAATTATGTGTAGAAAATTATACTAATTTTCCATAATTTTCTCATTATTATGAAAAATTAAATTAAAATATCGATAAATGGACATGAAACAAGACAAATAAAAAATATTAAAAATATATAATAATTTTTTTAAATCACCAAAATTAATTATAGAAAGGGCCTGTTTCATTACGATATTTTTGTTATAACATTAACTGAAAAATTTCTTTCGCACATAATTTTATATGCAAATAATGTGAAAATTATTTAAATCAATTAAACACACCTAAATTATTTCCTAAAGTAAAATGTTAAATAAAACCAGCCATGTTAAAATATATAAAAACTTTTTATTTTTCTATTCTTTTGTTTATTATTTTTCTTTATTTTGTTTATTAGTTTCTTTTCTTCTAGTTTTTTATTTTAACAAACACAATAATTTTCAAACCAAAACATGAACAAACTGAACTGAAAAATATGAACAAAAAAAATTGATCACGCCGTGGTTGATTTAAATAATGAAAATTGTTACGTTTTTTAAAATAAATTGACAATGCTACATTGGTTAAAATAAACACGTTCGTATTAGACGCAAAATCAAACAAGCTTTGTAGTTGATTCTACCAACGTTTTTTTTCGGTGTTTAAATTTCTTATTTTAAGCATTAAAAATCTTTACTCGGGGGTTTTCGAGGTCGCTGATCACGAATATGATGCTTAAAAATTCACCTAACGTACCTGGGGATATCAACGACCCGATAATGTAGATCATCTACTGGAGTTTTCTTTAAATTTTTTTCATTGCTCGAGGGTTTCGTTGTCGAGGGTTTCGAGGGATCGCTGATCACGAATATGATGTTTAAAACTTCACCCGACATACCTGGGGATCATATCGACCCGATTATGTAGATCATCTACTGGAATTTCCTTAATTTTTTTATCAAAATCATTAAAAATCATTACTCGGGTGTTTTTGGGGTCACTGATCATGATTATGGTATTAAAAAAATTCCCTGACATACCGGGGACTTATAATGACTTTATTTTTAATATCATCTTCCGGAGTTTTCTTCCCGGTTATTATTATTATATAATAATAATATTTATAATATTATAATATTACAATATAATATTATAATAATATTTATAATAATAATAATAATATTTAATAATAATATTTATAAAATTATTATTAAAAAAATTATTATTATTAGTATTAATATTTATTATTATATATTATTATATTATATAAAATAATTTATTAAAAAAAAACTTGAATTTTTTTATAACCCCTTGTCAACTAAAATATTTAAAAATAAATTAAACTTAAAATATTTTGAAAAATAATTTTAAAAGTTTAAAAAAATAAGTAGTACGTGCCTGTATATTATATTATATTATATAAAACTGTATTATATTTATATTATATTATATAAACTGTATACTATATTATATATTATAAAATTATATTATATTATATAAAAATTATATTATATAAATATATTATGTATATTATATAAAACAAAAATAAAATTTTAGGACGTCATTTTTTTTTAATATTTTTATTTCAATTATAATTTAGATATGAACCATAAGCGAAGAAAAAATAAAGAAATGACGTCTTAGATTTCATTTTTGTTTTGGGAAAATGAAGTCCTAAAAAAAATGACATCCTAAAAACATGATGTCCGTTTGAGCCAAAAACGAACATCATTCAGGACGTCATTTATGTGGTTGCAAAAAAGACTGTGGCAATTTATGTGGATGCAGAAGGCAAGGCTTAATTTTCACTATTGCATGTAAGAATTGTAATTGGCTCAAACTGCTCCAACGTAGAAAAATATTCTACTAATGAATTGCTCACAGACGAATTAGAAGAAGACACAGCAGAAGCCGAAGATGAAACAGAAGTTTACCATCAAGAGGAAATAGAATCTGCAGAACAAGAACAGGACGAAAGTTAAATTATGGTTATTAAAAAAAATGAAATTTTGAATAATATGGATAACCATACTAAATAATTTGTAACTGGAAATTAATTTTTTTATATAATAACATTTTTTAATAAATATAATAGGTTTTAATATAAAAATGCTGTACTATTTTAAAAAAATTATTGTTTTATCCCATTTATCAAAACTTTAAACCAGCAATTTTGCTATTTTCTTAACATTATTACATATATAATAAATTCACATTAAAAAAAAAAACATGAAATAATATAACAGAGTTGTATGATCTTATTGACATCACATTTATCAAAAACCTTTGAAAACCTTAAGTAACAATTTTGGATGGTTTGTATAACAAATTTTAAGAAAGCTCCAGGAGATGATTTTAGTAATCAAGTCTTCCTGATCCCCAGGTATGTCACATAATTTTTGTAATATAATATAATCATGATCAGCGACCCCAAAAACCCTCGAGTAATGATTTTTAATGCTATCCATTAAAAATTTAAAGAAAACTCCAGTAGATGATCTACATTATCGGGTCGTTGATATCTCCAGGTGCGTTAGGTGAATTTTTAAACATCATATTCGTGATCAGCGACCTCAAAAACCTCCGAGTATAGATTTTTAATGCTTTTGATAAGAAATTTAAAGAAAACTCCAGGAAATGATCTTCACAATCGGGTCGCTATGATCCCCAGGTACTTCAGGTACATTTTTAAATATCATTATGATGATCAGCGATCCCGAAAGCCCTCCAATAACAAATATTGGATATTTTGTATAGAAAATTTTGACAAAAGTCAAGGAGAAGCTGTATAGTAAGAGCGCCCTGACCTCCAGGTCCACGGTATGACTTTTCAGCATCAGCTACCCCAAAAACCCCGGAGTAATGAATTTGGGCTCGTTTCGGCTATTATTTACCGAATTATAATTTTTTTTTTATTATTCTAAAAAATGCACTTACAAAAATGCATTTTTAGCTGCAGAAATGCAATAAAGCCGATCTGGGTTTGCAAAACACCAAACAAATTTTATAATTGACTTTCTGAATCGAATGCAAAAAACCGCATTCAAATCCGTTTAACTATACAGGTTTTCGAAAGTAAGTACATATTTTGTACGCTAATCCCTCGTCTAACATAGTTAATAACAATTGCTAAACCACTTTTAAAAAATATTTGAAGGCTTTACATTTATGTAGCCAAGGATCTCTAAAAGAATCAGTTGATGAGTTTAAAATTTACAAGGGATTTAAACCCAACAAAATGTAATTTTAAATGATAAAATTTCATTTAATTTAAATATATGGGTAATTCTACACACGAAGGAAGAAAATGGAGCTAATTACGTCACGACATGTTTTTTGCGTATAAGTTCTGACAACTAGTTTTAGTTAAAGTTGATGACGTTCTTTCAACTTTTCTGAATGTGGCCAGAGTCAAAAAAAAAAAAAACAAAAAAATACAAGAATCAAAATTAAAAAATATCCTTCTTAATCCTAAATTAACTCAAAATTATCTCAATATTATCTCAAAATACTAAATAAACATTTATCTAAGTCTGCCCGCTTTTAAATCTTCCAGGGGACTGAGAACAGGGGGCTGATAATTTATCAGTATTTCGCTTAAAAATGACAAAATTACGTCTAAAAAAAAAATAAACGGATTCTATACCATGGCAATACATATTCACGACGCAAAAAATTACAAAATTACCTGTAATTAAAATACTTTTTACGAAAATACTTGCCAAATACTGATAATTTGACTGGACAACACACGATCTTGCTAGTAATGATGACTGTTTTGAATGATAAAACTTCGGACTAAGTAAAACACTTGCATTATTATATTTATTGAACTTTAATTATTATTATTATTATTATTATTTATTTATTTAGATTTCTCCATATTACAGCTTTTTACAAAAGTTATTCTTTATCTATACATTTTTATATCATATTTTCTTTTATGAATTTTCTTAATAAAGTTTTAAAACGATTTACTGTATTTGATTCCTTAATGTCCTTTGGTAATGAATTAAAAAATTTTACTCCTTTATAAAATAATGAGTTTTGTGAAAAATTTTTTATTGCGTTTATTTCAATTTCATCACTATTTCGTAATTTCCTTTTATATTCATTTTGATAGTTAAATTTTATTCTATTACTTAAATAGGAGGGCCATAGATTATTTATTATTTTATAAATTGAGATCATTGTGTTAAAATAGATCATTTGTTTAATGCTTAAAAAACCCAAAATATTTAATAATGTTTCTTTACTAGTATCTCTTTTCATTTTTAATATATTTCTCATAACTCTATTTTGTAGGATCTGCATTCTTTCAATGTCATTATTTGACGCCAAAAACAAAATGGATGAGCAATAATTAACATACGGCTCAATCCAAGTTCTATACAATGATATTTTTTGTTTACAATTTAGCTTATTTCCTAATCTACCCAAAATATTTATTTTCATAGCCATTTTTTTACAAACATTGTCAACATTTGATTTAAAATTTAATTTGTCATCGATTATAACACCTAAATTTTTTATTTCATCTACTCTTTTTAATTCCTCTTGGTCAATTTTTATTTTTATTTCATTTTTATCAACGTTCTTGTTATTTGTTATTATTAGATACTTAGTTTTTTTAGTGTTAATTTTAAGCTTAACCTGATTGATTGTCCTATAAAGATTATTGAGATCCATATTTATTAATGCCTGTGCAACTTCTATTTTTTTTGTTTTAATGTAAATTAAAGTATCATCTGCAAATAATTTGCATTTACAAAATCGTAAGGCAAATTTCAAAACATTAATAAAAATTATGAACAATAACGGACCCAGTTTGGAACCCTGTGGAACACCTATATTATTCTGTTTCATTTTCGAAAAAATATCTTTTACCTTTACAATTTGCATGCGATCTGTTAAATAACTTTCTACCCATTTCAATGCCAAATCATTGAAACCAAGGAGAGATAAAATATATAATAAAATCTTTCGGTCAATGGTTTCAAATGCTCGTTGAAAATCAATAAAAACAGCAATAATTATTTCACCCAATTCTAGTGCCTCTTTCCAGTCAGCTATTACTAGATTGACTGCGCTCTCACATGAATGATTGTTACGAAATCCTGATTGCTCCTCACATATAATTTCATTACTTTCTACGTAAGACTTTATTTGCTCAACTGCAATTGATTCGATCAGCTTTTCTATGCAATCAAGTGTATTTATTGGTCGAAAATCACTAATTTCAGTTGATCCTTTGACTTTTGGTATCGGTATTACTGTAGAACATTTCAATGACTTTGGAAAACAACCACTTGTAAATGATTTATTAATAATATTTACTAAAATCATTCCCACTTCTGGCAACACATCAATCAATATTTTAGCGCTAATATTGTTGTTATCACTCTTATTATTCATTGTTTTCAAGTGACGGTAGATATCGTCCAGTGTAACTTCAGCGAAATGGAAACTAATATTTTTATCAAATTTAATGTTATTTTCGTATTGCTCATTTGGAATGCTTTGATTAATTTGTTCAATACTGTTCACAAAATAATCATTAAAAACATCGGCTATTTCTTGTTTGTCAACTATTTTCATACCATTTACTTGCACTTCATTTATTTCACTTGATTCATTATCAAATAATGAATTAATTACTCGCCAGGTTCCTTTATTATCATTTTTTACTTTATATAACATTTTTTGTACAGTTTGATACTGCTTTTTTTTCAATTTCTTTTTTATATAAATTTTTATAGCTTCTATATTCAGTCCATTTTTCATCACTATTTATAAATTGAGCACATTTATACAATCTGTTCTTTTCTTTACGCATTGCTTCCAATTCTTTATCAAAAAAATCAGAACGATTGTTGACTTTTTTATATTCTATAAAATTAAAGAATCATTCTTGCATATTAAATAATATACCATAAAAAAAGTCAATATGGTATTAAATGCTCAACATGTTGATTCGATTAATATTGTTAAAATTTTATTTCACGTAATAACTCAAAAATTTTAAAAAGAATAGATTCTTTTTGAACCAATAACACATTTATAGGACACATTTATAAGTTATCACAATTTATAAATTAAAATTATATGAATAACCTGGTTAAAATGGTTTCTATGTAAGTGCTTTATCGTTAATTAATTCCTGTGACGAGCGATAACTTGATAGAAATATGAATTTCCAATATTTTCAATGTGTTTTGATTGGGCAGGAGAATAATAACAAATTGGTGGGACCAACTTTAATAGGATTTATCTTATATGAAATATAGAGTAATGTTATGATTATTTACACATTATTAAAGCATCATTATTCAAAATTATTACTACAGAGTAAATTTGTCTCTACACACTTAGAATCATTGATTATTTAGTTTCTCAGCTTTGAATTTCAAGGTGGGACACGCCAGGGGACTGATAATTTGACGTTTTGAATAATTTTTTTCTAAGACATATATTTTGAAACGGGTTTATTTTGGGTGACCAGCAAGACATAGTTTAGGTTTACAAATTTCATTTGAAAAAAAATTTTTTTTTCATATTAATATACGATATAAGCAGAGCCGTCCAAAATTCCGATGTTTGTAGAACTACCCATATAACTGCAGTAATTGCATAACTGCCATTTTATTCCACCGTAATTATTTTTGGGTCCATTGAAAAACGATCTATTCCAATTTGTTCCTTGAGTTTCAAGATAAAGGAAAAACAAATTATTTTGAGATCATTTACAAACACGGTGATTTGATTGTGTATTAGTTTCCTTAGGTGTTTGCAGTTAATTTGTTTGAAATGTAAAACATATATTAGGTAGTAAAGTTAAGCTAATATTTTAGAAATCATTTTGGAATAAAGACATTGTAACTCAAGGGTGCCACCCGATCGACAAAGGGTGCCACATTATCTACGTAAACCACTTTTCCTATACATTATTCAGCATATGTGTTTTCAGACCTGGTCGTTAAAGAATCATTCTTGCATATTAAATAATATACCATAAAAAAAGTCAATATGGTATTAAATGCTCAACATGTTGATTCGATTAATATTGTTAAAATTTTATTTCACGTAATAACTCAAAAATTTTAAAAAGAATAGATTCTTTTTGAACCAATAACACATTTATAGGACACATTTATAAGTTATCACAATTTATAAATTAAAATTATATGAATAACCTGGTTAAAATGGTTTCTATGTAAGTGCTTTATCGTTGAAAACATTATGATGGTTGTTTAAGTTTTTTACGGTCGGGTGTCACCCCAAAACGGGTGACACCCGGGGCGGACCGCCCCCACCCCCCGCCCCCCCTAGCTACGCCACTGGATGCAACTCAACATATTTTAAATATTTGCTTAGGTTATATCGCAGATGTTATACCTTAAACATATTCTTTTTTATATCGCATCCTGGTTCTATGCATGTGGGAGTGTTGCCGATCTAAACCCGTTTTTTATAGGTCGTTCATTACTTTCGTATCTCATTGTAGTCGTGGTCTACTTCGCGGTCGCCCACTCTCTGGAATACTAACGTACATTTTTTAATAATTTCAGACTGCGAAATGTTTCTTAGAATATGCCTAAACCAAGTTATACTATTGGAACGGACACAACCTAGTATGTCAGGGCCCTCAAGGTGGTGTCTGATTTCAACATTTTTTCGGGTTCTATACTCTCCATCGTCCAATACAGATAAATGTGATTCGTCATTTTGAGTAAGGGTCCACGTTTGTGACCCATCCATACTGGATCTAATCAAAGTTTTGTATAACTTGAGTTTGGTGTTAGTTGACATATATACGGTGATCCAAGGAGAGGTTTAATTGAGTAGAAAGTTCGATTACCTGATGCGATTTTAGCTTTTGTATCTGTTGTTTCAGTCAATTTTTGATCCCAAATATTTGAAAAATTCACCTCCCAGTTCGTTCATCACCGAAAATCAAAACAATTTTCTCAGCCTCTCTTGAAACATTTATTTGTTTGGTTGTTTCACAGCTTCACTTCGGTCGAGGACGACAATATCATCAGCGTTTACGCGATCATCTGTACTGAGTTGATTGATAAGATATTGTATAGTTAATCGGTAGGTTTTTATGTCGGCACACATATTCCAAGACTAGATTAAAGAGTAGATCGGTGGTACACCAGGTCCGACCTTACCGGAAACCACACCAATATTTTCCAACCCGTTCTTCAGCAAAAGAATTGATTTTAGCCAGTAAAATGTATGAAAAGACCTTATATTATGTGCAGAGGAGAGTTAGACCCTGTAATTTGCACATTGTAGGCGAGTTCTTTTTTTATGGATTTGTATCAGCATAGGTGCATTCCAATTCTGTGGCATGGTTTCAGTCTTCCAAATCATTGAAACAAATTCAAATAGCTTGGCAGATAGAGTTTCACCGTCATGTACAATCATTTCGGATGCTGCATCGCCGATAATAGATGATTTATTGCTTTTAAATTTTTACAGCATACCTTTGATGCATAGGCTTTACTCGTTACCCAACTTGCTATTGGTGACTTATGTTAAGAAGATACATAAAATAAGTGACCTAAGTATATAAAATAACCCCATCTTCGTTTTGAATAGCAGTCGATCTTGTTTGAGATCCCATCTTTAAGGTTTAAACCTATTGAAAGGAGCTACGCAATTTATGTTAAAGCTTTCAATCTCCTCACACTTTCTCTTCCACCATTCTTTCTTCGTTCGTCTAAATAGCTTTGTAGCGGCTTGTCTTACCAGTTTATAGTTCTCCTTCGTGGACCTGGTTTTACGTCCTTGTAGACATTGTACCGACGGACTATTTCGAGTTTCACTTTAAAATAATAATATATTCATATTGAAATACATCCGTGAATAGTTTGCTAATTTGTTTCAGTTTCGGTCTTTAAATTCAAAGAAACATAAAAGCATTTATGTGTGTAGTATCCCCAAATTAACATCCAAATAAACATTACCAAATAATATTATAACCAATTATTACCAATGTAAATTCAATAAATATTATTTGTGCAAAATCAACAATCTTAAAACTAATTATTGCGGAATGCTTTTTTAAATTAAATTAAATTAAAATACAAAATTGACAAATTAGGATTAAGTAATACGCGACATACATCAACAAATAATAATATTTTATAAAATTTAAATTGGTAATCAATTTTTAGTTTTTATGAAAAATGGGTCGATTAACAAAAGTTTTTTGAATTAATACGCAGTCTAACGGTAACCACAGAACTAAACAGTCGTTCGAAAAACAAAAAACAAACCGGTTCAGTCAATTTTAAATCAGCGAGTCAATTCTGACAAAAATCAATCAGTCAGTCGTGAAATTATATTCTAAGTTAAGTTATATCCTAAAGTAAAATAAAGTTTAAGTTCATTAAAATAAGTTGAGTTCATTTGAAATAAGTTAAGTCAATTTTTATCGAATCGAGCAAATAACGAGAAATCGATCAATACGGTGTGAAAACCGGGTTAAAAAAAACAGTTACTAAAGCCAATATTTATATACAATTTTTGTAAACATTTAACGGAAAAGTTGTACTATTAAAAAGTTATACGAACTATTGTTAAATAAAAACACAAAGTGAGAAATATATAAGTTTTATTATTCCATCTGTGAACTAGTGTTACACACCATATTAATACTACCATCATTAATAGTGGTGCATCCTAAATAAATATTAGTGCATCCACCAGTTTCACTACCTTTTCATAAACAGTAGTGACAAATTGTTTGTAGTGACAAATTGCTACTCAAATAGTGTGTGAAACAACCATAATCGCACTAAGGCTAACATTGTCACTACATTTCAACATAGTAGTGCACATATAAATATTTGCACTACAATTTGATTACATAGTATAGTGCCATATCAAAAATTGCACTACATATTATTATACAGTAGTGTTGTTATCACCTTTGGCACTACATTTGGCGCAGCCGGTTAGTCCTTTCCGACATAAGGACAGAAAGGAATATATGAACCAGCCCTCAGAAGCTAATCAAAAGTTTACACAAGACCTGGGGTCAAGAACGACAAGTTTGACATCATTATCAGCAACACAAAATAAAGGATTATCAGGATCAACACCTACAACACCAGATAAACGTAAGCTTAAGTTTTTAGATCAGTAAATCAGTAAATTTTTTTTAATCAGTAAATCAGTAAATTTCATTCAATTCTGAACTTTAATTTTTACCACAACTCGAAATTTGGTTATCATCCGTTTTATATTCAATCCGATAATTCTTTTTCCTGTAATTTTCATTAAATATGTTATTTGATATGGTTAACCTATACGAAGTAGTAAAACTAGTCGAAAAACTAGACGGTGATGCCGACGATATCGACGAGGAAATAGAACGCTTTATATTTCGTGCTACAACAATTACATTGAAATTGAACGTCCTAGATCAGATAGTTTTTGCACAATTACTGGTTAGACGTATCACAGGCAAGGCTCTCCTAGCCGTTGAAGACAAGTCATTCAAATCAGTTGAAGACCTAGGATTCATATTACGGAATTACTTCCCACCTTCCACCAGGCAATTAGAGGGAACAAAAGAACATTAGGTTTGCTCAACTCACACAAAGTTTAAGCTCTACAACGTCAAACTTTGCATTAAAGATGGCTAATAATCTGCCTAGATTCCCTCTATTTAACCACCCACCTTCAAATACAACATACACCCCTTCACAAAGTATAACAAAAACTGATAAGCCCTCTCAACTGACATTACTGAATAACAATATAATTCCACAAAACCAAAACGTAGAACACATTACTCCACTGCCTTTATCATCTGATATACCATCTTTCCCATCGTTTTCCGCTGCTCATGCAATTTCAAATATTCCTAAACCAAACCTTTCTAAATCTACGCAACATTCATCATTTCCTTCAGTATCAGACTACCATGAAAAACTACGATCCCATTTACCCTCTTATTCATATTCACAACCACAAGTAGAAAATATGCCTAATCCATATAGTACAACTCATAGTAACTGCAGTAGATCACCACACATTCCACCTCATACGATGGATCAACATTTCTCATATCCCTCACATTTACCTTCCAAAATACCTAGTAATCAATCAGAAAACAACAATAATACAAATTTTCAAATAGAACAACCTATTTCAAATACAAATGTTACAGCAGAATCAAATTTCAATATAAACTCTGAAGCCCCGACACCATTTTCAAAATGTTTACAAAACACAAAACTAAATTTATCGGACAATTCTGATATAGAGCCTGCATTAGTGACCGCACAAAAAAGGGCTGCATCTACTTTACATTTTAACCCGTCTAGTACTTCCTTGTCAAATAATTTCCCTGTTACCGATACGTATACAGACATTCTGTCTTTTAATATTAACACAGACGACCTAAATTACTTAAATCCAGAAAATATTGAAACAAGTCTACCTCCAACTTTTCCACATGGTTATGCTGACAATGCTTCACGTTCACATAATTCTGAATCGATTGTTTCTGCAAGATCACATCAGTCTCATGTGAGATCAGATGCGATGTCACAAAGTCTAAATTCAAGTCCTTTTGTAATGGCATCACAGTCTACCATACAATCTCATGATATTAGTCATTCAATGGCACATCAACCAATATCATCGAAGACAACCAGGTACACTCCACTTGAGCACTCGGAAACGGAAAACACGAAACTTTCACCCACTAAAGAAATTAAAACAAACGGAAATATACTTAGTTATGCTACTAAAGACAATATTATACCAGCCGGACCAAAGAAAATAATACAGATAAACGACTGGAACATCCCGAATGAAGCGATAATTACCATGGCTAAAGAAGTAAGTCCTGGTGTGTTGATAGCAAATACACTATCCATATCAGTCAACCAAAGTATCCAGAAAACTCAAACTGACTCAACTCAAATTACAGAGCCTGATCCAACCCTTTTCGTAAACAATCTTACAGAAAACGTTCAAATTTTAAAGCCCAATTCAACATCCCTTGTAAACACTATTACAGAAAATGCTTTGTTATCTTTATCAGATACACATAGTAGCCAAAAATTTCCGACTAACAAAACTAGATCAAATACGCCCGACAATAACTCAGACAAATCACAAATTAAATCAAAAATTATTTCAACGCCAATTCTGTATTCCGAAGCTCTAAAACAAAACATGTCCCGAAACTTAATGCATATTCCTATAAAAATTTCGAACACAACGCAAATTTCATCAATACCAACCAAATTAAAAAATACTAAAAATTATACACACCATAAACTACAAGCTCCCACTTTGAAATGCCAAACTAATTCTAATCGTAACGAAAGTAGACTCCAGAAACAGAAACCAACAATCAGCTCTAACAAAAATCAATATTTGTCTTCAACGACCACATCGAAATTCCATAATAATTCTATTTGTCACAAAAACAAAGTCCAGGAACCAGCAAACCCAATCAGTGCTAAGAAAATTCAATATTTGCCCTCAACTATGGTAGTGGAAAAGCAATCGTCAAACAAAAAACCAAATATCAAATTACACAGCCGCCGAAGTATATCTAAAACGATTATCACAAATATGAAATTTCGAAAAAACAAAACCGATCAACATACGATTAAGCTCCAACCAAGCAGTCCCTATCACTCTGACCCCAAAAATATTAAAACGACGAACCAATCTGTTATGACAAACGACAATGACCCTACTAACAAAATAACTGTAAACAACCGTGACCATAAAATTTATCAAAACCAGAAATGTTTTCGTACCACTCCATCCAGACCTATTGAAAATCGGATACACTGTTCATTACAACTTTTCAAACTGAAATCAATTCTACTATATCTTAGCCTTTCGTGTATTCATGTCAAGAAAACTATTGCCTTACAACTTACACTTCCGATTATAACCAATATAATACAATTTCATTCGTATTCGTATAATTCAGTTAATTGGCTTGAAAGTCTGTTCCAGAAATTTCGTGTCTGTTTTTACAATAATTTACTACCAGCATCTCGTAAAATCATATTCGACAAAGGAGAAGTTTTCAACTTCATTGCAAAAATTTACATAACCGTTGTTCAGGACAATACATATTTATTAATCAAACACATAAATCAAATTGGAAATAACTTTCCTTCAAAATTACTTTCTAACTATAAAATTTCCACATTTTTAAGAACAACAGCTTTCTAAAAAAATATCAAATTCCGTTTAAACCAACCTGGTAAACCAAATCATCTTATCCTAAACATAATACTAATCTAAACCACAAGTAAATCAAACCTACCTATTCTAAACCTAATACTAACCTAAACCATAAGCAAACCAAACAAACCTATCCTAAATACAAAACTAATATACACCACAAGTAAACCAAACCAACTTATCCTAAACCTAATACTAGCCTTAACCATAAGTCAAATCTAAACAATTTATACAATATACAAGAAACATAATAATCGAAAAACAATAATCTTATTACCAATACTGATTCCGATCAATAATCAATACAATAAATAAAAATAATAATTTTAAAATCATTAAGCATAAATACATATTATATTACGACAATAATTTTAAGATACGCAAGCTAATCAAACATAACATAATTTTTAACGGAAACAAAAACAAATACTTTACTACTATTTTTATTTACTATTACTAAGTCTTCATATTTCATAACATAATCAAATTTAATTAGCAAAATTCATTTCTAATAAACAAAATTGTTGAACTCATTTTATTCTTATAATAAAACAAGAATAGCTGAATTTATTATTCAGAAATACATATTGCGAAAAGAAAACAATTTCTTTAAAACTTTTTTTTTACAAATTTCTGTCATTGAAAATAGTTTTACAATAATAATAAACAAATAATCCTAATATCAAAACAAAAAGAATTTGACCCACATCAAAACATAGGAAACAAAAACAAAATGCATTTAATCTAAATAAAAAGAAAATAAAAAAAACATTTTTAAAATACATAGAAACAATTAACATATTTCGCAATTCACATTCTTAAGTTCATCAAATTTTATCATTCATAATATAAATATGGTATCTCCAATTAATAAAGGTCGTTTAAAAAATGAAAAATCTCCAATTTCATTTTTAAAATTTATATAATTATACAGTAATAAGTCGGAAATCATTTTTTTTTCTCCAATAAAAACAGTATGCAATTTTTTATAAAAGATTTTGAATTTTCTTAAATTTTTTTTTCTTCTTTACTCTAATGATCATTTAAGCAAACAAAAGAAAAACCAATAAGATAAGAATCAATGGCCACATGCTCATATTTTTGGACTTAGAGAATACAATACAAAAAACAACGTAATTGTTTTCTATTCAAACAAAAACAAATAATTTACTACATAATATTTTATTTACTACAATTATGAATACTTATCATATTTCATAACATTTTATTTTACAAGATCAACTTTATTTTTATGTAGCTATCAATTGAGCAAAATTTATTTAAAATAAGTAATACCGTTGAACTCATTCTATAACGAACAGTTGAGTTGATTTAAACAATACAAAAATATAGATTAATAAAACAAGACGATAAACTAAAATTTAAGAACGGGAAATACATAATTAATTTAAGTTTCATATACCTAAGATTCCAAACTAATTTAAGTCAAACGATCTACTAATAATAAACTAAGCTATGGCAAAAAGAAAACAATTTCTTTGATAACGTTTTTACCGAATTTCTGTGATTATAAATAGTTTCATAATAATAAACAAATAATCATAATATCAAAACAATAAGAATTACTGACCTATATAAATATTCTTACATAATTTTTTTTATTTACTAAATACTAACGTTTCATATTAAACATTTCATTTTCAAGTTCAACCTTATTTTTTATGAAAATTAAAATTTTATCATAATCATCATTTTATTTTTTATTACAGTAAGCATACAGAAATCATTTTAAATAACGTAGACTGAACAGAAAATTTTTTTAGATTTTGGATTTAAACATTTTTTTTTTTCTGATTTTGAAACTAAATAGAATCAATAATATCTCGATAAGCTTAATTGTACCTTTAAATCTGGTTTAAAGACTATAATTATAATTTTGAAAATTAACAAATTAAAAATAAATTTAGATATGTACTCGTATTGACAGTAATTTTTCTTGCTAAAAACGAAGTAAATAAAAAAAAAAATGAAAACAAAAAGAAAGAAATTCGAACTATTATAATAATTATACACATATATTGCACTGTTCAATTCATTATAATAAATGGTCATTTTAAATTTTTGATTAATAAACTTAAGATTCACATATTAAAGAGTTCGTTATAATTTAAGTACAAAAAGAAATGAACCCATTTCTCTAATAGCCATTGTTACTGCATTTCTGTATCATAAAAACAAAACCCAAGATAAAGTAGCTCAATTTTTCACAAAGAATACATAATTTGGTAAAATTTTGTTTTTATCGTTAACTATTCTACCTAACTTTCCTTCTAATTCCTTTAACGATAAACACAAAATTTTTTCCGTGGGAGGGAGGAATGTAGTATCCCCAAATTAACATCCAAATAAACATTACCAAATAATATTATAACCAATTATTACCAATGTAAATTCAATAAATATTATTTGTGCAAAATCAACAATCTTAAAACTAATTATTGCGGAATGCTTTTTTAAATTAAATTAAATTAAAATACAAAATTGACAAATTAGGATTAAGTAATACGCGACATACATCAACAAATAATAATATTTTATAAAATTTAAATTGGTAATCAATTTTTAGTTTTTATGAAAAATGGGTCGATTAACAAAAGTTTTTTGAATTAATACGCAGTCTAACGGTAACCACAGAACTAAACAGTCGTTCGAAAAACAAAAAACAAACCGGTTCAGTCAATTTTAAATCAGCGAGTCAATTCTGACAAAAATCAATCAGTCAGTCGTGAAATTATATTCTAAGTTAAGTTATATCCTAAAGTAAAATAAAGTTTAAGTTCATTAAAATAAGTTGAGTTCATTTGAAATAAGTTAAGTCAATTTTTATCGAATCGAGCAAATAACGAGAAATCGATCAATACGGTGTGAAAACCGGGTTAAAAAAAACAGTTACTAAAGCCAATATTTATATACAATTTTTGTAAACATTTAACGGAAAAGTTGTACTATTAAAAAGTTATACGAACTATTGTTAAATAAAAACACAAAGTGAGAAATATATAAGTTTTATTATTCCATCTGTGAACTAGTGTTACACACCATATTAATACTACCATCATTAATAGTGGTGCATCCTAAATAAATATTAGTGCATCCACCAGTTTCACTACCTTTTCATAAACAGTAGTGACAAATTGTTTGTAGTGACAAATTGCTACTCAAATAGTGTGTGAAACAACCATAATCGCACTAAGGCTAACATTGTCACTACATTTCAACATAGTAGTGCACATATAAATATTTGCACTACAATTTGATTACATAGTATAGTGCCATATCAAAAATTGCACTACATATTATTATACAGTAGTGTTGTTATCACCTTTGGCACTACATGTGTGCTACAACTTAGTCAATAATGTTTAACATTTTTTTTTAGTTAATTGCTTTGTTGCGTCACTCAATATCAATTAATAATACTTGTTTGTGTCTATATAGAAATTTTTATTATGAAAGCTTAGTCATAATTGATAATATTGTTACGAGTACAGAAAGATCTAGACGATTACGGTCACTTCTAAGAAAATAAAATCAACAAAACACAACAAACTAATTAATGAAATGAATATTGTTGTTGTTGTTTTCTTCTTAGAATTAGGGTCTACATAAAACAAATGATTTTATTTTATGAATCAAATCAACGTAACGTAAAATAATCGAATATTCTAATATTTTCTCAAGGTTTCTAAAAAGTGACCGCGAAATTTCTAGAGATTAAGCAGAATGTATATAAGGAAATTGCCTCTTGTAGTTTTTAATTAGTGTTATTTTAAACCTGCGATAGTGAAGTTAAAATTATAAAAGTGATTTTTAAATTAGTTTTTCCGTAAAGTTATAAGTGTAATAAAGTTATAAGTGTTATTAAGTAGAAATAATTTGTGTATTATTTTAAACGTTGTGAACTGGAAATTTCTACAATAAACCGTTGTAGTTTCGAAGCTGTTGGAAGAATATTCTAGTTAGGAATATTGTTTGCTGTATTGTTTTCCTGTTGTTGTGGAACAATCAAGGAGTTGAAGATTTAATAAAACCTGGTGTTTGTGCTTACTAATCAGTGATCGAACTCAGGAAGAGATTGGGGATTGCGTTTATCGAATTGTGAGTTAGGCCAGTTCGAAGGAAGTTTGGAAAAACGTAACAATATTATATGTAAACGGAATACAGTTGTGCATTTATAAATAATGAGAATGGTTGTCGAATTTGGAGGCGGATATTTTCTCGTTTGAATAGATTTTTATTGAGATGGTTCATGGAAATTAGGATTGGAAATTTTAAATTGTGTACGATGAAAAAGATGAGCATAGAGGAAGCAAGAAATGCAGGATCTAACTACGTATATATGCTCGTTCATTTTGTTCGATCGAGATTATTAGATTAAATCGAAAATATAGTGTTATCGTGCCCACTTTTGTAATTTAATATTATTAGAAAAATTTTAAATCAAATAGGAATACATTGTAGAATTTTCTTTTTGTAAATTTGTTTTTTTTTTGTGGATTGAGCAAATAAGTAGATAAATAAATTAATAAAACGTGAAATGTTCTCAGCAAGTTAAGTTAATGAGCACAAATTTAACAAAGCTATAAATGAACATGTTATAAGGAAATCAGTTACCACTCAAGAGTGATAAGTATTTTATTTAAGATATATTCAATGATCAATCGCCATCTAATGATATTGAAAAGTATTTTGTATAGCAGAGAGGGATATGAATTCAAATATTACAATGGAGTCAAAAAGTTAATGGATAATGAACACCTGATGTAAAACAATAATTATAGAGCAATTTCAATGGGCAATTTATGTGGGCAAGAAGTGGATCATCATATACACTTATTAATATAAGCTTTGTTAAACTTATTTTATATAATTTTTTTGATTTAATTTATATGATTTTTTTGGTAATTGTGAAATTTAATTTCTTTGTTAGTCAAATTTTAATACCGTTTTGTCGATAGATTTTTTTTTTTGAATATTTATTTATTAACGTGGTCGTCCAAGCAATTCCTCAGCAATGCTTAAAACGGCATCTGTGAGTAAATACCTTGACTTATCCACGTCTCCATTAATTAATCAATTATTAAATTTAATAATTTAATAAAAATGTTTTATTTACTAACAACTTATTTAAAAAATATAAATCAGACGCGTTTCACATATAAATATCTATCTTGAGTAAAAAATTTATATTTAAAAAAAATAATACTAATAATAATATATTTATAAAATATAAATTTTTCACTGAAGATAGATATTTGATAACGCGTCTGATTTATATTTTTTAAATAAGTTGTTAGTAAATAAAACATTTTTATTAAATTAATAAATTAAATAATTGATTAATTAATAACCAATTTGGAGACCAAATTCATAAAATACATATTTTTTACATTTATGTAAATAGTATATTTTCCTATAAGAGATGAAAATATTGTTTTTCGTGAGTAAACATTTGTTTACGAGACGCGGTAGCGTCGAGTGCGATATGTTTACGAACGAAAAACGTTTTTATCTCGCGTAGGAAATGCAATTTTGTCTATGATAGTATATTATATATAATCGATATTTACTATAATTTATAAAGTTAGAAATCGACAACAAAACATTCAAAATTCATATTCTATTTTTTCATGGTTGCGTTTAAAATACTTTGAAAAATTATATGAAAAACCATAGCAACTACAATTAGTTATTCTTTTTACACTAGTGGAATAGACTTTTCATTTGTTGTCATAGAATAGTAGATTCTTGTATGAGTTGAGAATGATGACAATTCTTCACGAGGATGAAGTTTCCCGAAACGAGCGTAGCGAGTGGAGGGAATCATCCGAGGGAAGAATTGCCATCATCCTATACGAATACAAGATGCTATTTTATCCACGACTACAAAATATTTCGATTAATTTCCAGTTTGATTGCTAAAGTTTGTATCACCATATTGAAATACATCATCAAAGATAGCATAAAAAACAAAACAAGTTTTTATTTTATATTTTATATATGTATTTATATTTTATATATTGTATTGCATTTAACCTGTTTATATTACTATACCAACAAATGAAGTTTTTAATTTGTTAGAGGAATTTAATTAGAATCACTAGTTGTGGAATGAATACAATTACAATGGAAGATATACGCATGGAAAGCATATATTCTTTAGTAGTCGTGGATAAAAATTATATATTTAGCCATGTCTCTCCATTAACGGTTAATGATTTTTCCAACATATCGGCAATATGGTTTTGATATCTCTCTTCAGTTTCAGCATTCCTTAGTGATGAGATTTTACGTTTCCGTTGATTGAATTTTGGAATGCCTGAATTTAGAAAGTGGAACATTATATTAGCACAGAGATTCTTAACAGGGGGCCGCGAAAATATTACCAGATTTTTTTAATTGAATTTTAAATAATTTTTTAAATCAAAATCGGTTTTTAAATCTAGATGTACGAATGTGTATGCACTTATTTTTCAATTTAAATACTTTAAATACTAATAGTAATGCATATCATTTTTGGATCATTATATATTTCGAGTTTATGCCACACATACGAAATGACATAGCCGCAGCTAGGGTGCAGAAAAATAATTGTTAAGTGGACACCCTCCTCCATCATCTAATTTTGTTTCATCTAATTTTGTCCAAACACATAGAACTCTTTTTAAAACTCTTTTTTTCATAATATCAAAATCGAACACGGAAAACTAAATTAATAAATTTATCAAATTTATTAGTGCCAAACAGAATTTAAATTTTGAACGATGTGAAAATTTCGTTTTTGTAACACATGCATAAAAAATATGTAATTTTGTACTAGAATAAAATACAAGAAAAAACTACTTTTCCGCACATATGATCACAAAATATTTTGTGCTCGGGCTAGCACGCCGCCTGCATGTGAGATTTGTAGTTAAATCTATCCATATATCTATCTATGTATAATATTTTTATAGCTCTAAAATATCAAAATAATAATTTAAATAACTTACCATATAGTAAAAACAACTTAAACACATTGCATCATTTGAATTGCAAGAAAAAACAATTCATTTAGGTTTTCAAAGTTCACAATTTTGACAGCTCAGTTGGATTACTATGTGTTTTTTTAGTTGGATTCATATGTTTATTTTTTCGAGCTAGTATAATTTACAACTATTACAACGAAGATGGCGCACTTTAATTATTTAAAAATCTTTTAAATAAATGATTAAATGAACAATCAAATAAATATTTGTAAATTTTATGCACTTGTTACAAAAAATAGTGTGTATTACTAGTGCGAATGCGTCGTGCGGCAAACTAACTCTTATTTGGAAAACGCATTCGCACTAGTAATACAATCTACTATTTCGTATCGAAGTAAAATTATATTCGTTTTTATATAAATATTGACATGTCAATCCATGGAATAAATGCATACCCTTAGACACAGCTAAACAAAACTATGATAAAGTTAATTCTGCTCTACCGTTCATTCCAATATTTGAGCAAAATCAACTTTAAAAACTAGCTAGTCAAGGTTTCTGCAAACAGTTCAAAAGTAAAGTGAAAACAAAATAGCTGAAATGAACTGATGCTGAGATAAAATGAAATATTTATGGTTGTTGCAGTTAGTATATTGTATAACAATGCTAAAATGATACTCATTTCACTCGAGTAATAAATTAACAGCAAAATCGTAGTGAGGGCTGTAATAATAATTTTTCTAAGATATTCAATAAACAGAAAAATACATCAGAGAAACTTCAAACCATACCTTTGAATTGAAAAAATTCCAATTACTTCTTTACTTACTTGACTTTAATTGATCTCAAAAATCCCCAATAAAAATACATGTTTTTATTTATTTAAATGCATTACCATTTTGCAAATATATAAAATTGCCTTGAATTATAATTTACTAGACTGACAATTGAATAGATTTGATTGAATTTTTCAACTCGAAAGCATGCTCTCTAAATAAAATTTTTAGTTTATATATGGTTTAACATGCTTTCCTTTGGAAAAAAATTAGTTGCTCAAACGAGTTTTCGAGTAGATCACCAATGGAACGCTTGCGACGTCAACAGTTATTAAACAGCTACAAAAAACATCAAAAATGTAAATTTTAGTTCGTGAAAAAGGTTTAGTTTAAAGTTTAATAGTCAAAACTATCTGTTCACTACAAAAAGAAGTGATATCCTGTGTCAAGCAGAAACGAGTGTAAAACAAAACATTTCCAAATAATTAGGTGTTATACATGATTCGAAATACTTACTTTGTCACTCGGATTAGAGATTATTAGAATAAAACAACTCTAACTATACCTAGTTAGTTTTGATGGCTCCGCACTTCTCTCGATTCAGTCAATCGTATAAATATCGCATTCCACATTTTCATTCGAATATAAATAAATAAATAAATATTATTTTGTATTTTTACTTTTACTAGAAACTTTTGTTTTAATACCTAGTTAGTTAGAGTTGTTTTATTCTAATAATCTCTAATCCGAGTGACAAAGTAAGTATTTCGAATCATGTATAACACCTAATTATTTCGAAATGTTTTGTTTTACACTCGCTTCTGCTTGACAGAGGATATCACTTTTTTTTGTAGTGAACAGATAGTTTTGATTATTAAACTTTAAACTGCACCTTTTTCGCGAACTAAAATTTACATTTTTGATGTTTTTTGTAGCTGATATCACGATTTTTTGTAGTAAATAATAAATTTTATGAGCTTGGATTATAATGAAATAAATAATAAAATTAATAATAGGTAATTATTTCATTTTGATATAAGCAATTTGAATTTTTTGTCATCGATTTATTTGTATACCAACTTCAACGGTTGACTGAATTATTTCCAAATTTTCTGCATTTACTAAAACAACATACCCAATAATCCGCAAGATATATAATTTGGGTCAAAGATTTATCTAGTGGTGTGGGTTGGTTGGATGAACCTCGCATATGGCCACAAAACATTTTGAGTAGTATACCCGAATTGATTAAGCATATAATGTAAAACCAAAATAAAAGTCTCCTCATGTATGCTATTTGGTCCAGATTCTACAATAATTTGTTTATCGCCTTCAGATTAACTTTCGATATTAAACATGACTGAGAACTATAAAAAAATGTAAGAAACAGATTTAGTTTAAGTATCATTGCTTTAATATTAATTTCATATTTCTTTAATATTAAGATTAATTTCATTGTGATTTTTCAGTATACAAATACTGAATTTATATTGTCCCACTTTTGTTTTATTAAACTGGAAACTAATTTTAATAAAACTATTTTTGAATTAAAAATAATTTTCAGAGTATGTAAATACATATTTCAAAATAAGATTCAACAAACGATTAACCACTTATTACGGTGAAAATTTTTGTTTATTTGTATCTGAAAATCGACTGAAACTATGCAATTTTCTATCCTATTCAATCATTCGCAGTAAAACAAATTTTAATAATGTTTTATGACAACCTACACACCTAAACCTTAACACATTTCTTTTAAAAAAAATTGTCTTAGCTAAAACCGTTTACGCAGAATCTAAGTAAAATTTTAGAAAAAGTTATTGCAACCCTGGAAAAAAAAATTATTTGGAACAAATTTGCTAGATAATATACCCCGCTCTTTTGTTGAAGGGACTAATGGTTGGCACATATTGCAAACCGGCGAAAAATTATTTGGGATAGATGCACTAAATAATATTTTATGTTGGGGTCTAATAATCGGCATATTACATTATAGCTTTTTAAATAAATTAAATTTAAACTGGCTTCCGAAAAATTTATGGCAATATTCAGTCATTCGGAGTAAAAGAACAAATTACATTAATGTTTTTATAACAACCTAAAAGTCTAAACCTTCACATTCACACATTCCTTTTTAAAAAATTTATCTTCGCAAAGACCGTTTTACGCAGACGGCAGAATCCGAGGTAAATTTACATTTGAGAATATTTTTGTAGACAAATCTTAATCAGCCTTTAAATGTCCAAAAATTCATCAAAACACATATGTATTTGTATTCTTTTGTCATAATATGCAGTAAAGCAGGCTACAGACCTTCAATCGATTTGTCAATCAATTGAAAACGAAAATAAACGAAACAAAAATTAGGGGATTTTTACACTAAATTTTATTTCGTTTATTTTCGTTATCGAATTGATTGACAAATTGATTGAAGGTCTGTAGCCTGCTTAAAAGATCAAACTATAATGTTTTTATTTTACAAAAAAGTGTCTTAGCTATTTACATTTACATTTTAAATAAATTTACAATACATGGCTTGAATGAAAAAAATCGCTTAAATGAATAAATTTCCGTCTGAATAAATGTTTTTGTTGAAATTTCATTTTTCAATAATCGTTTTCGAAATTTTATGTTTTAATTAATTTTGTATACGGTTTATTGTACAAAATCTATTTCAAATTAAAATTTAAAGGTGAGTTTATGTTACAAAACTCGTCATAAGTTCATATATGTTAAACAACATTAGATCAAATCATTTTTTTGAGGTTATGTCTGCTAGGTTCAGCGTAAATAAGCAAAAGTGGTAATCGCCATTTTTTTTACGAACAGCGATCTACCGCATCGCTTTGATTCGTTTTTTGTGTTTGATTAAGGACCGTATATGCTGCCGAAAACCCAAAATAAAAGAAAACGAGAAAATCTTCGATTTCCATTTCGTAAGTAGTATGCAGCTGTAAATAAAAAAACGTGACCGTGCTAGTCCGTGACCGTGATATAGTCGTTGGCTAAACGTGGAAACAATTCTTATTTTTTAATTACCCGGCGAAATAAATTTAGTTCCATTTAAAACGCGTATGCATATTATTTAAAATTAATATTCAGTTCGAAAATGTGTGTTTATTTCGGAACGTAATTTCAAAAAAATTAAAATCTACAAAAAAGAAAAAAATTTAAAATTTAAAAAATTCACATAACTGGAGGGAGTTTTTATTATGAATACACACTTAAAAAACAATGCTTCCAACAAATCCGGCAATGCCAAATTTTCCAACTATCAATTTATTTTCAATAGGGTGACAACCCGTCGGTCAAAAATAAAACACAAATACAAAAATTATCCTGTCCTTGGGGATCATATTTCCAGAATAAAACAAATTCATTATCATATCCTAAACAAAAGCAATGAAAAACAAATTCCATGCATGGATTCAGAGGACCAAATCGTTTTGTTTTCAATGTCTCCCAATTATCTCA
The DNA here is from genome assembly GCA_963693315.1 of Diogma glabrata. Classification (NCBI taxonomy): domain Eukaryota; kingdom Metazoa; phylum Arthropoda; class Insecta; order Diptera; family Cylindrotomidae; genus Diogma; species Diogma glabrata. The sequence continues at coordinate 99,440,924 of OY856188.1, read as the reverse complement.
AACAGTTACAGATATTTAATTGTGAATTCGTTAAAGGACGTACAAATTATTTAATTTAAGGGATGTCATTAAATAACACTGTTTAAAAATTCGATTTTAATATTTCAAATAATGGAACTTGATAACAGAAGACTTTGAACACGATCCTTCTGATAAATAATATAATTCTAAATCATTGCCCTTGATGACAAATTGTTTAAATTGAGGAAGGCAGTTTGGAACTCTTTTGCATACATGCCTGCTTGCAAAAATCTGCGTGAAAAAGGATTTTTCACAATGGATCATAAAATAAATAAACCATAATCTGAAGAAACTCTTTAATGCATCCGCATGGAGTGATCAGTTTTTGTTATTTTGTATTTTTTTTTTATTTTTGATCTACGGGTGTGACAACCCCGCGTTCTCCAGTCCCTGCTATTGACATACGAGTTAACGTGATATATCACATACCACTGGCAATAGCAGTGAGATCTCACTAGCCAAGGTGACATCTTAGGGGTGGTGGCGGATGAACTGTATTCAGTCAACGGTAGGTACCCTCAATCTTAGCTGTGAAATAATCCTTGATGATGAGACGCTATTGCTTCCTCGAAGAAACGAGCCTTCATATATAACTATGTGTGGGCTTTAATCATTAAGAAAGACAGTGCGTCACAGGATCAAAGAATATGCCACGGCTGGATTATTGGCGACCATAGTTTTGTTTTGTTTCGGCAAATTTTTGTAAAAGGTTGCTATTTACTTTTATTTTCTCTATTCTCTCATAAAATATTGGCCTATGTCATATGTATTTTGTCAGTGATAGGATTTATTGTTTAGTTATCCATTCTTTAACAAAAAAAATCAAAAAAGAAAGATTTACGTCCATCAACACCTTTGAACGTATGTTGTTGTGGGACCTTGGTTTCAAAAGGTTTTTATGTGTTGTTGTGACACATATTGTAAATACACAACACATTTTATAAAAAAAAAATGCAAATAGTATAACAACCACAGAAATTTTAGTAATAGATTTTGATAAAAGCATTAATTTCTTTACTATCTATATATAAATACGTAAGCAATATTTTTGCTGTACAATTTTGAAATATTTGCTCCATCAAAAGTGTGGCAATATGTATATCGTAGGATAGGTTTTGAGTAGTAGATGTGCCGAAAAATACTTTTTTTTGAATTTTGACGAGTTTTTCAGAAAAAAATGGCAAACATGTGATAGTTTTGTTTTTTGAGTTTTTTGTTCGGTTATTTTGTTTTTTTTTTCAAGTTATTTGTTTCACAATTCAAAATCAATCTATATCAATTAATTAAACTCTGAAATAATGTGTTGTAGCTATTTGGTTGGGAGGTGTATACAATTTCGATTTACAATGGCCGAAATTCGGCCACTGGGCGATTCCTAGTTAAGAATAAATATGTTGATTTAGTCAAATAAATACATAGTTGACTACATTGGTTTTTTTATGAATCAAATCAACATTTTTAGAATTGAATCTCACCACTTAACTCAATAGATTTGAATATTATGATACCATGTTGAGCGCGGATACCATGTTGACTGTTAAGTGTGTTTCTTTTTTCGTACATTTGTGGCGAACATTTAAATTAAATTTCAAAAATTCAAATTTAGTTGGCGATGATTTTTACGTAACGATATATGTGCCCATAATTATGAAAGTGGTCTAAGTCATATATTTCTTGTTTTGAGTTATTTAAAGGTTTGCAAATGATTAAATTAAAAAACATTCCTCTATTATGAAAAATTTTGTTATAGGGCTTTGTTAGTCTTCAATAATGAAAGTTTATAATGCATGTGAAATTTTGTATAAATCTCATTCCGAAATATGCTTTTTACAGTTTGAATTGACTTAGACCATTTTCATAATTAACTGAACGGCGTATAAATGACTTAACGCAAAAGCAAACTTCGAAATTCTGATGTTATTAGTTATTTTCCCAACTCATTATTTTGTCATCATTAACTTTCACTTAAAAAAAGCAATTTTGACATTTAAGACGCGTATGCACTTGAAAATAAATTTTATTTTCGAAAAGGTGTATTTATTTCGGAACGAAAATTAAAATCTACAAAATGGAAAAAAAATCTACATACATTTAAAAAAAATCTACGTAAATGAAGAACATTTGTAATACACACTTAAAAAATCAACGCTATCAACAAATATAACACTGTCAAATTGTCTAAACATTCAATTTATTTTCATTTTCCGTACGAAATAAATGGAACTACATTTATTTCGCTTCGTATTTTGAAAATAAGAAGTCTCCACGGGTAGTCATGACATCTATTGACAGGTTCGTTTTTCACTATTTCTTATTTTCCACTGCATACTACTTACGAAATGCAAACCGAAAATTTTTTCGTTTCCTTTTATTTTGGTTTTTTTTACATAGATTTTGTATGGGGAAAATAATTTATTTTCAAGTGCATACGCGTCTTTAGGAGGAACAGCTCATTTTTATGGGCCAATGGTCCGACGGTATAAAAACTTTGCAACACAACGTTTTGGCAATTATTTTTGACATTTTGTTCGACATTTTTGTTTTTTTTTCTTCAAATTTTGTCTTAGATTACTATCATAATAAACTCTAGATGAATTACATTTTTGTTGAAATAACAAGTACTCTATAACGGGACTTTTTGACAATATCGTACAAATGACATTGGGCTAATTTAGTTTGAAGTAATTTGATGCGATATAATGGGTAAACTCGTTTTTTTTCAAATTTTGACTTAGACCACTTTCATAATTATGGGCACATATTAAAAGAAACAAATTTGTTCGAGTTCTGTTTTTAACAAAAAAAGTTCTAATTTTTCTGTTTTTTTAAAAAGAGCTTTTTGGATTTCATTCTCAATTTAGAAGTTCCTATTATATTATTAATATAATTAAATTATTGCTAAATATAATTTAATATATGTAAATTGTTTAATTTTCAATTTGATTTAAATAAAAGTTCAATGTATTTTATTTTGTCTTAATAAGTTTATTTACTGATTAAACTTATTGTGTGAATATAAATAATTAATTTATGTTATTGTTTTTTATCTTCAACAATTTTTACTGTTGCAAATTTGAGTAAATATTATATAAAAAATAAGCTTTGGATTATTGAAATTTAGGATGCATTGGAATTTATGTAATGTATGTTACTCAGTTTGATTTATGGTTATGGAAGTGAGATTATAACACATACTGAGAATAATAATTAAACACTATAACAAATTAAATCGAATGATATATTTTGTGGGATTTATAATCGAGAATGACTAGCTTTGGAAATGCTGTAAATTTAATCAAATAACATAGTACAGAATAGCGAGAACAACTAGCTATAATTGAAAATATATATTCTGAATCGAAGCTATAAATTATTGGAATATCGCTTCACATTCATAATGATTATTTAACGACCAGTTCTGAAAAATGTAGGTTTAGCAGGTAAAATACAACTCAGCAGCAATTGGAACGCAACTATATTAGCACATACAAGGAAGTAGTCACTTCCTATGTTGTACCTGTAGATGAACGCACATCCAGAACGCACGAAAAGAAACATGATCCAATTCAATTCACTTTGATTTCGAGTGTTTCCATTCGATATAGATGCGAAAAGAAAGTAATGGCAGTTCTCAAATAATTTGATAATGCAAACACAGTCAATATCTCGCCATTATCATTCGAAATCAAATGCAGGATATTGGGGCCCATCACATTTCCAAAATAAATATCTCTCCCAACCCGCCCATTAAAATCACCTGCAAGAACTATAATGTAGTTGCGTGTTGGTGTTTGTAGGTTTGCTTCATAACTGAAACTGAAAGAGGTGCTATGTAGAAAGTATCCTTCTCGACAACTGTTATGTAGACTGGAGTATGATAACGTAGAGCGGTAGGGTTTCAGATTTATATAATGTCTGTTTTCTCCTTATTTACAATATTGCTTACCATATGTTCATAATAGTTTCTCATCCATCCACAATCTATGGTCATGTTTTCATATAGTTTCCGTACATAAATTTGTTCTTAGCATAAAATAATTAACAATTATATTTCTTTTGCAATCCCCTATCATTGACTCATACTGCGTTTTCACCCGCATTACTTTACCATACTGCTAAAATTTGAATTCTCTAAACACTAACCGTACTTGATCAACGAAGTTTTCAAACCTCAAAACAGCTGTGCATATTTGTCCAATCGTCGCAATAGAAAAAATTATTATCCTACAATTCGTTATGCATTCGATTTCCTATATGGGTATTTTTATCAAATTATCTTTCCGTTATAGATCTGAATTTCACTGTAATACTGTTGTAAGTTGTTATTTCGTAATACATAAACATCATAAAATCGATTAAACTTACGTTTAATCCATTCTAATTCATTGATATTTCTTACAAGTGTGTTGGAAATAATTTATTTCGTTAAATTATTTTGCAATGTTATGTATTACAAAATAACAAACAGTTTTGTTTTAACGAAAAAAGGTCCTAACATTTATTTACATAATGTAAATTAATTTCCTTGCATCAGAAACACTTTTTCGAATTTTTCGTTACTAAAGAATTGCTATAAAAGGAATGACTATACAATTTTTCAATCTCTTGTGCATTCTTTCAATTAGTGTAATTCTTTCAAATGTTTCCGTCAAGTTAGTGATAATTTAGAAAACAAAAATATATGTTTGTATTGTGTTAAATTAATTTAAAAACAAAGAAAATAAGAATCATATATGTTTGTTCCGTTCCATTTGGTGACATAGTTTAAGGTAAAGTAAAATAAATGATATATGTTGAAACTGTACAAACATTCTCTCTTAGTCTAATTTAAAAACGTGTGAGTAGAAAGGTTGTCGGTACATTTAATTTAAAGTTTAATAAAGAAAAATAATATTTATATATATTTCAAATTAATTAATTTTTATTATGCCATTTGACTAATGCAAGGTCATTAATATACAAAAAAAATTAAGGTTGGTTGATAGTGTTTGTGTTGAGTGATACAATTGGTTTTGTTGGTTCGTATTACATTCCATCGTTGAAGGGCTCAACATTTCATAAATAAAATTTGCGAAAAGGATAGGATTTAATTATAATAAATAGAATTATTAATTTTATAAATCACTGAACTTAATAGGTTATTGGTTACAACCATTGCCTGATGGATTTCAACGCATCCTTCCTACAAAATTTTTATGCTATTACTACCGTATTACAACAGTATTTCAACGCATCGTTAATCTAAAATTTTTATACTATTATTACCGTATAATATTTTAAATCAACATTTATCTCAAATTTTTGCTGTTGCTATCATCTATTTTACATCTTTCCACTCAACATTGATATCAAAGTTTTGCTATTGCTGCTGTGTATTTTACATATTTCGACGCAACTTTGATATTAGGTTTCTGCTGTTATCAAATCAACATTGATATCAAATCATCTATTTTACATATTTCAACTCCACATTGATATCAGAGTTTTACTATTACTGCTGTGTATTATACATGTTTCAACGCAACATTGATATACAATTATTTTTTTTTGTGCTATTGCCACCGAAGTTCAACTCAACAATTTCATACAATCTGGATGCTATTTCTACTTAGTGCAATGCAACATTTGTGTCAAAGTTTTACAGTTGCTGCCGCTTATTAAACAGATTTCAGCGCAGCATTGATATCAAATTTTTGCTATCACTACATATTTCAACTCTACATTGATTTCAGATTTTTGCTATTACTACTGTGTATTATACATATTATCGTATATTTTATATATTTCAACTCACCATTTATAAAACCTTTTTGCTGTTACTACTGGATATTTTGCTTATTTCAACTGATATTCAATTTTGGTGTGATTACTACTGAGGTTCAACTCAACATTGATATTCAATTTGCTTGATACTTTACCTGTTGGATTATTCATCGCTGATGGAGGGCTAAGGCCGTAATACGTGGAATTCGGGAGGATTTAAACATGGGGTGAGCGAACTTGAATTATTTTATTTATTCTTCTTTTTTTACGTAGCAGTGTGAATGTGTGAGAAAAAGGGTGTAACAGTGATTGAATGGGGGGCGTGCTTGTCGTTGCGTGGGTGTGTGAACTGGCGGTGCGTGTAGCGGGACACATGTAGTCTGAATTGGAAATGATTCTAATTTAAATATTTTTACTCCGAGGTAATAATTACCATACCAAATACCTTTTCTTTTATTATATTACCTAAATTGATGAATTTATATTTTTAAGTAAATCAACAATCATACTCAAATAACCTGTATTACAAAAATAAAACAAATTCTTGTCATGTTTTAGGTGTATTAATTCTATACTACAGTAACCAACTGTAAACTACAAGTATTGAAGTAAACTGGTTTAGACATGTTTGTTTAACTTGCAAATACTACTGTAACTTTTTTTTGAGTTGTAAATATTTTTTTTGGGAATTACGTATGGTTTTATAATTTCTTAAAAATGGCATTAATTATATTAAGAAAAAAAAAAGAAAAATAATCAATAAAGACTTTCAATATAGCGTGTGACGTTCTCCAGTGCTCCAGGACCTGATTCCCGGTGTACCAGCGATGGCAGTGGTTTACGAGCTGTATCAATTGGGTCAGATGACAGCCATACAACGAAATAGTGATTACTACCACTTGCGATACTTGCTGCGGGTCTTAAAGCTTAAGTGTCTTGTTTCGCAGTCTGAGTGTGTGGGTGAATGTTAGCATGTATGAAGCGTGAGTGTGTGGGCGTATGGGAATGATTGTGGGGGTTGGACGCGCTGATCGTGGCTGTTTCGCAAAAGGGGTCGCCAGAGTCTCCATTTTCCACTTGTATTTTTTTTCCATTTCTATAACCTTTCGTAAATTGCGTACATTTCTGCATTTGTGTTGAAGCAGCAGGTATTACTCCATCAAATCCACGAGGACTGAGCTTTAGTCGTTAAGGCGTAAAATTACTCTAGGTACGCATCCTGCTATGCCATTCTCATTGGTTCGCCAATGAGAAAGCTCTTCATAACACAACGGTCTTAGTTTCATTACCTGCATGCACGGCAATAAGAGAAATATTGTTGTACGTACCTATCTTTGACCGCAGGCTGAATTTCATCACGCCTCACAGTGGGATTTTTTGTGCAATAAGTAATTTTTTCGACACATAAAATTTAAAAATGTAATGATGCAGTTTTGTAGAAAATTGATTCAGTATGAAGAATCCATAAATTGTATCCCAAAAAAACGTTTATTTGTCTTTGAAATAATGAAGTAAAGTCACATGTAAATTTTGGTCCAAAATATTGAAAACTGTTTACGCACTTCTATAGTGTTTGTACGTAAGATAACTTTATTGCTCTTATTTAAATAATGTTTATTTTCAAATATAGCATTTTCTGCGTATTTAAAAAAAAATAAATTATAAAGATCGCTCATATGGTTTAAAAGATATGATAGAATAAAATTTGTTCTATAATATGCCGTGACTGCAAACTTCCTTGGAAGAAAAAAAAGGTTGCTCGGTCGTGCTAGGTGCTCCCGCTATAATAAAATGAAAGGTAAGACTCCATACTATCAATTAAAAAAAAAAAAAGTTTAAATAATTAATAATCTTTTATAAAATCATAAAATTTATAAAATCATAAAATCATGAAATTTTGGGTTCTATGGGCGGTGGGTAGTGGGCGTGGCCAATTTTGATGAAACTTTGTTTTATTCTTAATTGAGGTAATAAAAGGCTCTGTGCCAAATTTCAAAAACTTTGGGCCAAAAATAAATTTTGGGTTCTATGAGCGGTGGGGTAGTGGGCGTGGCCAATTTTGATGAAACTATATATTTTTCTTAATTGAGCTAACCAAAGGCTCAGAGCAAAATTTCAACATTCTACGAGCACTCCTTATACTTGTTGCCAAATATTGTATGAACAAATCCCACTGTGCGCGTTCTTGTTTGCATGCACCAACAAGAAAACCAGCACCAAATTCTCTTCGATAAGGGTGACCACAGTACAATATAAAGACTCAAAAGAGTGATTATTCAAATCGTGTTTTCCGGTTATTGGTTGTCTAATTTCTTGCAATGATATCCATCCTATACTTCTCAGCCTTTGTTTCTAGACTAATTAGAGCATCAGGAGTGCTCAGGTTGCGCACGTTCCGATTCGGTGGTCTGGTTCTTTATCACGTCCATATAAAATTCTTTTTTGTTTCCGTGTTTCTTTTTCTTTTTCCGATTTCCAAGGATGTTAACCTGTGGCCCAACCCAAGTTTTCGTGAGTGGGTCCGTTCTGATGTTTAGGCTATCATAAGAATGCATTAATTCAAATTCTTTTATTACTAAATTTTCGATTGCCGAGAAAATGGCATATTAAAATTAAAGTGTGTTTTGGGAATAATTCGCTTGAATGAATTGTTTTCAAAAGCCGTAGTCAAAAAATAAGCCAGTTATATCAAATAATATAAATCAATATAATTATAAATATTTAATATATACTGCAGCCATTTGACATTTGAGTTTACATTATTCCTAGCACTGAGCATAGGACATTCGCTATATTTCGATTGATTGATTTTTCGATACCATGATATTGAATATTTTCGATGTTATGATATTTCGATAATATGGTTTTTTATTCTATTTTCGAATTTCGATCAAATTATTTTTCAATTTTATGAATTAAATTTTCGATTATATTGTTTCGATTAGTGATGTTTCGGTGTAATGACTTTTCGGCAAAATGAATTTTCGCTATGTGCATCCACTGGCAGAAGATGGCTCACAATAAAACAAAACGGAAAAATATAAAAAAATGTTTTTGCTCAAACTGTTTATTGATTAATTATTGATTTATTATTTATAAATAGTGGGTGTTATAAGCTTTGATAAACAAATAAAGAGGCCATATTGATTGTCCACAAATATAGTTGATAATAGCACAAACGCAAGCATACACACGTATACGGACCGTCCAGTAATGCAAGTTAAGACACTTAAGAAAAAATTGCAACTCGATCGATATTAAATGCCCTTGTATCCACTATTCAACTAGAAAAGCGGGTGCATTGATTATTTTTCAAAAAAGAAATAGAAAAGAAAAAATTAAGCAACTTAACCATGACATTAAAAAAAGCTAAAACATTACACAACCACAATCGGTTTTCTTCACTCTTGACAAAACGTTGATCTCAGTTTAAGGATCAAAACCAATCAATTAAATATAACACTATAAAATATCAATATAACAAAATATCAATAAATAACAAAAATAACCATCACCAATCAAAACAAAAAAGTTCTATTGCAAATTCATTTAATTTGGTGATTTTAAATTTCCTTTATTTAATTATAATATTTATCTATATCAATGTTATTACGGTCAATAAGTTCAATTAAGAAAAATCTTAATGGTAATTAAATTATATAGTTAATAAGATAGGCTGCTGCTTAACTGGGACATAAATAGAATGAAGAAAAGTAAATAATCGATATTGACTACTTGCAAAATGATAATCTCTCTGAAAATTACTACAAAAAAATTTTAAGGTTATTATTTTGAATAATTTTCGTTGATTGTTTAATATAAATTCAAGTTTCAGACAAGAAGGTTATCAAAATTTAAGAAATCTTTGTTTTTCTTAATTTCTCGAATGTTTTGATTAGATGCCCGCCCTGTCTTCTTGTCACCTCTTGAAAAGCAATTAGTTTGATGAATTATAAACAGCGATTATGCATTTGCGCCTCACGATTTACGAGTTTTTTTGATACGGAAACAAAAAAGGATATAAAATTTTACAGTGACTAATTCATAGGTGTTAAAGTTAAAGGATTAACAGTTTGATTTTTTAATTATTAAAATAATTACATCATGTTTCTACGCACATTATTTCTATCGAACGGATTTTTGACAATTATACCAAATTTCTCAAAAAGTCTCAAAAAGATGAACTATCACATACAGATAGACGCTGTGGCACAAATAATTAATTTATATCAGTGTTTCTCAGGCACCTAATGAAGTTTTTCTTGAAAAATTTTATTGGCAAAACTGAACGATTTCCAACAATGAAGCTATATCCTAATTCGTAATGAATCTCTTCCCGTTTAGACCGCGAAAATTCCGTAAGTTATTAGTAGGTATGTGCAGAAATTACAACAACAAAACTGATGTTTACTCTATTTGTCATTTGGAACCACACTACTGAGGATATACCTTCCGATATACCCGAATACTAAACCATTTTTTAATACCGAAACTAAATGGCAAATGCGCTAGTTTTACAATGTGTTTATTTTTACTCCACCACAATTTTATATTGTGTGAAGTAATGCAATCTATCGAGAGAAAAAAAATCTTACATAGTACAAATTCAGTTTTTTCTTTTGTTTCGGACCATTCTCTATCTAAACAACAAATTTTGGTGTACGTCTGTATGTGGGTGGGTGGGTGGTTGGTTAACATTCCTGTATAGGATCTTGATGAAACTTTAGCAAATGATCCAGGTTCCCTTGAAAATGGAAGATCTGGATTCATTTCAAATTTGGATAAAATGGCGGCGGGTCTCCCGAACACCTCTAAGTTTAAATCTTCCATAACTTCTAAGCCCGGCTTATGATCTTATGGAAACTTAGAGTATAAGGTTTTAGTACTGTTTCCAATATTTCTACATACCAACTTCCGGTTTGTCACTTCCGGTTTAAACGTTTTTTTTTCAGGTGTTTATCCGTACTGTAGCCTACAATTGCCGATCGATTTTTATGAAACTGGGCAAAAGCTTTTAAGTAACATGAGAAAGATTTTATCAGCTTTTGGAGTACAACGGATAAAGGGTTGGGAGGTCCACCATACAACAGGTGGTTTTTTCCACCGTGTTTTTTATGTTTGTGGAGAGTCAGCTTAAGTCTTACATCTTTTCTATTAAAAACATTGGAAAAGATGTTAGACTATCACATCCGTCATGTATGTCTTAAACAAAACCCTCTCAACTCTAGCCAGCACGCCTATCAGACTGGGAAATCTACTGAAACGGCGTTGCACAAAATGGTGAAAGAAACTGAGAGCACCCTAAACTACAAGGAGGCACTTGTATGTACATTTATGGAGCCTTTGACAATGTCCACTTCAGTGCTATCATTGAAATGGCCACAAAGAAAAATATAAACCCGCATATCATTGCGTGGATTATCAAGATGCTACAGAGTCGGAAGATAACGGCTACCCTAGGTGATTATTCAGTGACTTTAACTGCATCTAGAGGCTTCCCGCAAGGGGCATGCTCTCTCCACTGCTTTGGCTAATGGTGGCTGATGATCTCCTCATCAAGCTAAGTGATTTCGGCTTCAACTCTGTAGGCTATGCCGACGACTGAGCAGTCATGGTTAGAGGGAAACATGACTCCATTGTCGATGGTCGAACCCAGACAGCTCTTAATCTGGTATCAAAGTGGTGCAACGGATTGGGACTGTCGATCAACCCCCCAAAAACAAGCATAGCATTGCCGTTTTCACAAACAGGAGAAACTTTAATTTCATTTCTCTTGTTCTAAATGGCGATCCAATACAAACATCAAAAGAGGTTAGATATTTAGGTGTGATCCATAGCAAACTAACCTGGAACTCACAACTGAAATATATCTCCGATAAGGCAAACAAAGTTTTCTTCACATGCAGAAACCTGTTTGGGAAAACATGGGGTCTTAGCCCAAAAATGATACTTTGGTTACACCAAAGTATTATAAAACCAATTCTAACATATGCAGCTTTAGTTTGGTGGCCTAAAACGCGCCAAATAACTGCTCAAAATATGTTTACAAAAATACAAAAGCTTGTGTTTCTTAGTGCCACAGGTGCTTTCAAAACCACGCCAACGTCAGCAATGGAGATTCTTCTAAAGCTTTCTAGATTGCACTTACATGTAAAATCTGTAGTGATGTTGAGCGTTCATAGACTGCAGCTCACAGAAGGGTTTAAGCCAGGCAATCTAAACGGACACCTTACAATCCTTGCTGAATTACAAGCTGAACTGCATACATACCATAAACCGGATTGTATGCCAAAAACAATAGATTTAGACAAGCAATTTAATGTCAAGATATTGGCCAGAGATCGTATTAAAAACTACACATGGTCACTGCCACATAACGCCAGCACCTGGTACATAGATGGTTCTCGAACCAATGTGGGCACGGGAGCCGAAGTGTTTGGTCCTAGAACAAAACGAACAGTTGCCTTAGGCACCACAACAACCATATTTCAAGCCGAAATTTTTGCCATTAGCAGTTGCGCTTTGCTATGTGCTGAAAGACAATACCAAAATATTGAAATATATATTATCTATTTATCTCTGACAGCCAAGCAGCACTCTTGGCACTAAAATCTAGGCGCTTTGATTCAAAACTAGTATAGGAATGCTACCAAAATCTACTAAAAGTCTCCTGCAATAATAGAGTCACACTTGTGTGGGCACCCAGCCACACAGGAATACCAGGAAATGATATTGCTGACGCCTTAGCAAAGCAAGGTGCCAATAAAAAGTTTGTAGGAGCGGAACCATGCTTCGGAATGGCCAAGAGTTCGCTCGAAAGCATAATCCAAGCATGGGAACAGGAACAAAATGCTAAATTATGGAGAACCATAGAGGGACTAGTACACTTCAAGAAGTTTCTAGGTAACCTTCCAATTTCACCGTTAAAAACAATCGACTTAAACAGAGAGTCCCTAAGAATTTTAACGTGGTGCGTTACTGGACATGGTCCTTTAAACCACAATCTTAACAAAATGGGCCTTGTTGTTTCCGACAGGTGTAGATTCTGCTAGTCGGACGCGGAAACGATGGAACATGTCATCTGCAGTTGTCCTGAACTCTCTTGGCACAGATACAACCAACTTGGTCATAGAAGACTAACACATCCACTACCACAAAACGTCACTCCAATTAATAAAGTATCATGGACATTATTATCAATAAGCAGTTGCACATGTTATTAGTTTGCAGTAATATTATTAAAATAATAAGTACTTACGTATCTACAAACTAGCTGTTCAGAATAAAAATTATGAGGAGCATTGGTGAATAATATTACATGATTATTATTTAAAAAACTATTAATAATATTAAATAATATTTCTCAAGTTGCTGAAGAAAAACTGAATACTTTTCTGCGCCACAGTCACCTACGCAGCAACGTGCCGAATAATTAATATATGTATTTTTTTCAAGAAGGCGTAGTTACAGTTACGTGTGTTAAAATCATGTGCATAGTTGATTTATATTAAATTTTTAAACAAGAGACTTATATTTTTACAAAAAACTCGATACTTACGTACATATTTCAATTGTCATTTTTCGCTCAATGTTAAAAGCTTTGGAAAAAAAATAAAATAAAGTAGAGTTTTGACAATAAGTACCCAAGCTACCACATTTATGGGTTTGGATCATTAAAAAAAATGTTTAGTAAAGTACAACACTTTTTTATGGTCCAATTTTTAGGCTTGGAATTTTTATTTTGCTTTTTTCTTTAAAAATCGGCCTAAAATATTGCAATTACCGCAAAATAACCTACGCCATTTTAAAGAACACATTCTAACCTTTAAATTTACAACCTATAAATTGTTAATATAATTTTTTGATAATTTAAAATTAACAATTAAAGACATAGGCCGAGACGAAAAAACATGATTTTAGAAAATTTGCGATGTTTGGAGGTCTTTATACCTAAAATATATTATCCACATATTCGTTGATTTTTTATTGTCAATTTTACTTAGTTAATGAGAAATTTATATAAACTATTCAAAATTGACGTAATACCTAACTTCAAACTGAAATATAAAATATTAAAAGTATTTAAAAAATAATTAAAACACACTTAACACTTCGAGAAATACTTACACTTTAATGTCTAATTTGTTTTATGTCGATTGCCTTAGTCTGTCAAAAGTTATACTCACTTATTTGCTGCGAGCGCACGCGCATGGGTATATATTTCTCTTTAAAAGACGTTCGGCACAGTCGTTTGGTGGGTTAGTTAACAAATCAACACCGGCAAAACGAAACTTTTAACAACCTCCAGGAACATATCTCTAGGCAATCTGCATACAGGTGACTATGAAGTAGAACACGTGGAAAACTTCCAATATGGAGTGGTCGATCGACGCAGGAGGGGTCGATGTTGATCGATTATGATCAATGTTGATCTACGGGTCTGACTACCCTGCGTACTCCAGTCCCTGCTATTGACATATGAGTCAGCGTGAGATATCACATACCACTGGCAATGGCAGGAGATATCATTAGCCAAGATGATATCTTAGGGTGCTAGCGGATGAACTTTAATTAGTCAACGGTAGCACTCCCAGTCTTAGCTGGGCCGCGTTCCGTAGTGGTACCGCTCGTTAGCTCTTCCGAGGAATCAGACTAACACATAATTCTGTGTGGGCTTTGCGCCTCGATTGAGGCGGTGGGTGGTGCGTCTGAGGTGCTCTTCATCAGCTGGATTATTGGCAATTCGTTTTGTTTTGTCTTCTGCAAATTTCTCACAACTTGTTTTTCACTTATTATTTTGTTATTATTTCTTCATCTTATCATGAAATATTGGCATATGTCATATTTTATTGTATGATAAGATTTTTTACTTAGTTATGCATTTTAAAATAAAATAAACCTTTTGATATGTATATGGCAGTACAACCGAAAAAAAATAAGACTGCAAGTGGTAAAGCAAATTTTCGCAATCCAACCGCCCAATAATCCGGCTGGATTATTGGCAACTACATTTTTGTTTTGTTTCGGCAAATTTTTGTAAAAATTTGCTATTTACCTTTTAATTTACTTTTATTTTCTCTATTCTATCATAAAATATTGGCCTATGTCATATTTTGTCAATGATAGGATTTTTTGTTTAGTTATCCATTCTTTAACAAAAAATTTAAAAAAACAAAAAAAAAAGAAAGATTTACGTCCATCAACATCCTCTGAACGTATGTTGTTGTGGGACCTTGGTCTTAAAAGGTTTTTATGTGTTATTGTGACACATATTGTAATTCCTACTACACAACACATTTTATCAAAAAAAAAAAAAAAATAAAGCGGCACGTTCACGGAATTTGCAGGGACAAGACATATATGAAACAATAAAAAATTTTAAGATACAAGTTCAAAACATCTGCGGATTGAACACTAACCATGACCACGTGCAACATCATCTTGAGCACGACAAACCGAACATTCTATTCCTAATAGAAACACAAGTTTCTGAAAATTTTCTCTTTATAGAATCGCTTAATTCCAAATAAAGGCTCGAATCAGCTTTCAAACTCCATCAGAGCGTTTGCGCATTCATTCATGAGAGTGTTGCGTATACACGCTTTCCAAATTTTGAACTACACGGTGATGGCTTCAATACAATGGTTTTAAAGATTTGTTTTCCCGAAAATACTTTATCTACAATAGCTTTATACCGATCCCCCAACAAACGTAACCCAAACTTTAATTCACTAACAAAAATTGTGGACGAGATTAGAGCAAAGTCCCCTAATTGTGAAGTTATCGTTACCGGTGACTTCAACGTCCACAACAAATCATGGTTGGAATTCTCCAAATCGACCGACGATGTTGACAATAGTGGAAAGCTGGCAGAAATTTTTGCCGCGTCTCAGGGCCTATTCCAAATTGTTAAAAGCCCAACTTTCACTCCCCGTAATGGCGGTGATAATAGTTTTCTTTTAGATATTACGAGTGTCGGTGTAGCGAATGGTAGTATTGGAAATTCTGATCATTATTTAATTTCATCAGTTTAAACTACAGCTCCCAAACCCCGTAAACTATTTCACTATACTCAAAAATGGATAAGAGTGGTCTTCAAAATTTTTTCCATGGTTTCCCTTTCGACCGTCATTTGTTTTTACACCGACAATGTAAATGTTTCTGCTCAAAACTTTACAGAAACCATCCAATTTGCTATCAATAAATTCGTCCCG
>OY856188.1:99214014-99424726 GCA_963693315.1 Diogma glabrata | reverse complement strand
ACATCCTTCGCGGCCCCAGGGGTTGCGATAGAAAAATCTACGTATTTTAAATTTTATTTTTTATGTGTCACCAAAAAACCATACGCTAAATAAACAAAAATTACCACATATTTTATACTTCGTGAGGTGCCTGTCCTTGGCGAATCCGACAACTTTTGTGTCTTCCATTTTCCTCGATTCGGCCGCTTTTTCGTTCGACAAATGCCGATTGCTCGGAATCTTGTAAATTTACTACCACAATTTTGTTTTTTAATTATAATAAATTTTAATAATCTGTTTTTTTATTTACGTTCAACGAGGTGCTTCTTTATTGATATTGATAAAGAAAATGAAATAGTGTCTTTGTATTTCTTTGAAAATAAACTGAACAGTTCTTTTTAAAATTGATTAGCGATGATCTTTTACCTAGAAGTAAGCAAAGTAAGGTCAACAAATAATAAATAGTAATATTTTTTAAGAGTGAAATTATTTTTGCCTCGCCTTATTATTAAGAAACTGTTTATCTGCCATTTCAACAATTAATAATATTGTTACGTTTTTCACCTTCCTTTGAATTGGCCTTATTCTCGATAAACACAATTCCCAATCTCCTTCTGAGTTCGATCACTGATTAGTAAGCAAACACACCAGGTTTTATTAAGTATTCAACACCTTAATTGTTCCACAACAACAGAAAAACAATACAGCTAACAATATTCCTCATTAGAATATTCTTTCAACAGTTTCGAAAACTGCAACGGTTGATTGTAGAAATTTCCAGTAACACAACGTTTTAGATAAAACACGAAATATTTCTACTCATACTAAGTTTATACCACCGATAGTTTAATAGAATAATAGTTTTACTTCGGTCTGGAAAACCTAAGTATTACATTCATGAGCTCAAAGTGAAATTCTTACCCCCACTTTTTTGACATTTCTCGACGTTTTAGGACCTACTGCAGCCAAATTCTGTGACTGTGAAGCGGTGAAGTGATAAGTTTTTTAATGCAAAGAAACGAAGAAATTTTTAACACTTCACCGCTTCACAGTTACAGAATTTGGCTGCTGATTCTAAAAAAGCAAAAAAAAATGTATGTCTGTCTGTCGGCCGGCCGTCATTACCTACGCTGCAGGGAAAAACGCTGGAGGGATTTCAAAAATTTTTTTTTCTAAAATAGGTATACTTAAGGGACAGGTCCTAAAGGACGCTGTGTTCGATAACTGTACCGGAAGTGTGTCAAAAAATCATTATGTGTGTCAAAAATAGCAAATTTTCATATTTTTGGCTTAAAAAACGTTCATTTTAAGTGATTACGAGTAGGAACATTGAATTTGGAGAAATCTTGATGGTAGGGATTGGTATGTGAGATCAAAAACTAGATTATTGCATTATAAGTTTGCCAAAAAAATGTTGTCAAGTGTGTCAAAATAAAGATTTTTTATTTATTTTTTACCCTATTTTTTGGAAAAAAAATAAAATTATTTATTTGTTTGAAATGAATTTTTATTATTAGTATTGAGAATTATGGCATTATTAGTTTGTCAAAAAATGCTGTCAAGTGTGTCAAAAGAAAGATTTTTATTTATTTTTTTACCCAATTTTTTGGAAAAAAATAAAATAAATTATTTGTTTGAATGAAATTTTATTATTATTATTGAGAATTATGGTATCATAAGTTTGTCAAAAAAATGTTGTCAGTGTGTCAAAATAAAGATTTTTTATTTATTTTTTTACCCAATTTTTTGGAAAAAAAAATAAAATTAATAATTTGTATGAAATGAAATTTTATTATTATTATTGAGAATTATGGCATTATAAGTTTGTCAATAAAAATGTTGTCAAATGTGTCAAAAGAAAGATTATTTATTTATTTATTTATTTAGTCAAATTAAGACAGTACAAAGAAATTACTAAAATCTAACACTTAATAACTAAAATAAATCTAAAATTTTAATACATATTATTAAAAAATAACAACAGAAAAAGAAAAGAATCAAGAATCAAACGGTATGCAATGTTTTAAAAATTCTTAATAAAATGTTTTTAAAACATGTCCGGCTCATATTAGTAGTTAAAAGATGACAACGTTTGTTCAAATTACGAATACATTCACTAATAGGATCGAAATACTTATAATCAGTATTGGAAATGCGTTCAACTAACAACGACGAGATCTTAAGCCATAAATATTTTCATTCAATACCAGTGCATTGCACATATCAATACACTGAATATTTCTTGTTAACAAATCAAAGCCAAAGAGAGTTGATGATAATTCACGACGGTGCTCTAAAGAAATCATATTCAAAAGCAACAGTCTACTCTTATAAGGAGGTAGGGTGAAATCCTTTGAAATCCCAAACTTTTAGTGCGAATATCAAAAATTGCTTCTGAACAGATTCAATACGATTAATATGGTCTTTCCTAAAAGGAGACCAAATAATGCTCGCGTATTCAAGTGTAGGTAACACCAATGAACAGCATAAAGTCTTAGTTAGAAATATATCATCAAATTCTTTAGCCCTTCGTTTAATGAAACCAAGTAAGGAATGTCCTCTAGAGCAAATCTTATCAAGATGTTGCGCAAATGTGACTTTTGTATCTAAAAGTACTCCAAGATCGCGAACTAATGACGTCCTGGGGATCAGTTCACCAATGATACAATAATCTGAAAGAGAAGTAACTTTTTTTATTTTTTTTTTGATTTTCATTTATTTTTCTACCCAATTTCTTGGAAAGAAATAAAATTAATAATTTGTATGACATGAATTTTATTATTATTATAGAGAATTATGGCATTATAAGTTTGTCAAAAAAATAATGTCAAGTGTGTCAAAAAAATGATTTCATTTATTTTTTTCCAAAAAATTTGCTGTTTTTATGACGTAAATGTAATTGAACATGAATTTGGACATGGACATTTTTGAATTTGTTATAGTTTTTGAAATATTTTTGGAATTTTGAAAAAAGTTTCAATATTTGATTTTGTAATAATTTTTGCAATATTTTTAGAATTTTGGAAAAAGTTTTTAATTTTTTGTTTTTGTTATACATAATTTTTGCAATATTTTTAGAATTTTGAAAAAAAATATAAAATTCTTTTATATATAATTTTAAAATTTTGAAAAAAGTTTCAATTTTTGATTTTGTACGAATTTTTGGAATATTTTTAGAATTTTGAAAATTTTAAATTTTTGATTTATCATAATTTTGAAGAAGTTTCAATTTTTGATATTGTTATAATTTTTGCAATATTTTTAAAATTTTGGAAAAAGTTTAAATTTTTAAGAATTTTTTTATATTATTAAAATTTAGAAAATGTTTAAATTTTTGATTTTATCTAATTTTTGGAGAATTTTAGAATTTTGAAAAAAAAAATAGAATTTTTGAATTTTATATATATATTTAGAATTTTGAAAAAAGTTTCAATTTTTGATTTTGTTAGAATTTTTGAAATATTTTTAGAATTTTGAAAAAATTTTAATTTTTTGATTATATTTTAATTTTTTATAACTTTGGAAAAAGTTTCAATTTTTGATTTTATTATATTTTATGCAATATTTTTAGAGTTTTTGAAAAAGTTTAAATCTTTGATTTTGTAATAATTTTTGAAATATTTTTAGAATTTTGTTTGAAAAAAGTTTGAATTTTTGATTTGTTTAAGTTCTACAATAGTTTTGGAATTTGAAAGTAATATGAATTTGCGATTTTGAAATATTTTCTCGAAACGCTAAATGGAGAGGTTTTTGAGTAGTTTGCTGATTGTATAATCTTTTCAATAAATTATGTTAATTTATGATCTGATTTATGATCTCTAATTTATGATTGATGTTTCGTGTTAGTTTTGTAAAACATATCTAAATAGAGATAAAATATTCATGTACTTTAACAAAAAGTTATGTTTGATATACGTCGCTGCCCAAAACTAAAAACCAGGGTTGTAACGTATAATACGGTTACGTATAAAACACGTATTATACGTACGTATAAAACGTACAGTATAAAACACACAATTATTTACGTTTTTGTACCGTATAAAAGTAAAATCCTTAATAAATAAAAATACATTTATATAACATTATCGCGGGCGTATTATTCATCGTACTCGTGATATTTAATATTTATAAAGCCTAGATTTCTGGACTAATAGGAACAGTTGCTTTAGAAAATATAGCGTCGTCATGATAATTTCTTACCCAACTATTCCTATTAGTTCAAAAACTTCCACATTTAACGTAAATGCTTCTTTTCAAAATATAATTATTTGTTTTCAAACAGTGGCGTCATTTCACCAAAATCTTGGGGGGGGGGCGAGAATTTAAATGACATAAAAAGATTTTTTTCGTAAAACATAACATGTACATTTTTATACACACATATATTTAAAAGCATTTAAATGCATGGTCTTAGAAATGAAACTAAAATGCTTTTGAGCTACCATGGTTACTATGCTAGATCTTTAACTTCTATTGTTGTTTCATCGAAGCGAATGCCGCAAAGTTCTGCAAAAACCCTTCATTTGTTAAAAATAATTTTAAATTTAGTATCATCTCTGCATTGTTTAAGCATCAAGAAAGTAGTTTGGCATTACCGCCAGCCAGCGAGTTTCACTGTATCCAATAAGTTGGTTATGTTCGACATTATTTTTGCCGCAGAACTCTTCAACGTCTCCAGTAAAGACAGTAAAATATCCAACTTTTTTTAACCCTGCCATTTAAATCAGCAGCACTTCTTATTGCATTATTTAGAATATGGGCTGCGAATCCAATACCCAATACATTCTGGTTCAAATTCGAGCTTAGCTTGCTTTTAAATTTTCACTTCTTGACGTGACACCACTAAAATTGGTATTCGAGTTATCAGCGCAAATTGCAACTAACTTTTTGTCAATGTTAAATAACAACAAGAAAACAAAATAACAACAAAACTTGTTCAAGCTACTGGAGCTGACGGCTTATAGCAACGCTTTTTTATGTTTATCTGTATCTATATGTCTTTTAATTCATAATGTCCACTGTTAGTTTGGAAATTCACTCCGACTGGTAATACAATAAACCTTTGCGTCGTTATATTTTGATTTTTTTATAAAAGGATAGTCCAATTCAATATCGTATGAGAATTTACGTAAACGTTTTCTATCCTTCTTGATTTGCAGGAGAAATTTTAAATATAATTTTAAAAATTAGTAAAAATTTACCTTTTATAGTAGCTTAAAACTTTTGTAACACAAGTAAAGACTGTAAAACAATTGAAACAATTTATTTTAATTTTACTAAATAATTAATATCTTTTCTGTATTCTGTAAGTATAAGAGGTATACAGTATACCTCTCGTTCTATCTTTTGCAAATATATACCATTTATCAAGTTTTTATGCTCTCTACTTTGTTTGTTCTTTATTGAGAAAAAAAAATTATATACTAGAAAATAATAATTTTACTTTTGAGCTAACTAGTTAAAGTGTGTTTTAAACAGAGTTTGAAACGCTACTTATATCACTCCTTTACTTTGTTCTTTCAGAGTGCGTAGCTTAAAAAAATATAACACTCAAACATACAAACATAATAAAATATCATTCTTGCTACTAAATTGAAATAAATATTTTCTTTCAAATACTCAAAACTTTTATTTTTGCTTCAAATTTGATGCTTTCCAACGTAAAATGCTTTGAATGATTCGTTCAATTATTCATGTATTGTTAGAAAAATGAATAAAAGGATGACGTAGAGGGACTATTCATAAATCGAATAAAAGAACAGGAAAATGTAATCTACTCCAAAGGAGTAAAATCATTTTTTTTTACATTTTAATTTTTGAATATTATTTCAAAGGATTAAAATGAGTGCTCGAATAAAGTAAAACTCTGGTTTGAAAATTTAAATGTTTATGAATTTATACGGAAAACTGCGACTTTTTAAGTAAAATATTTTGTATTTTATTTTTCATAATATACTTTCGATCTCTCGTATATACACCGGGGAGATGTTTCTATAAACAAAGAAACCTTTTCGTTGAGATAGATCTGTTAGACATCAAAAGATATTCGCAAAACAAAATGTAAATTATTGAAGTGAAAAAAACTGAGTTTAGTATTTCTAAGAAAATTATAGTTAAAACACTATTTAGTAAAAAAAATATTGCACTAGTTTGTTCTCTCAATATAGATAAATCAATATATACATAACATTATACAAATTGCAAGAAAAAACAGTGAAGCCATTGCTTTGACTAAGATATTGCGCAAACTGTAGGTAGGTAGATATAAGGCTTATTTGATTATTTCGATAATGCGGGCAAATGTGGTGGAAATATTTGTTTCGTGGTACGCTTCGTGGGACAAATTTCTCCGTGGGACAACGCAATCAAATGTGTGACATTTCCACGCAGCGGGGGACGTCTGGTCAGTTTACTACCCATAAACGTGCGTAAATTTTTCATTTGATTCAAAATTGTACAATTATTGCGAGCTTCTTTTAAATCTATAAGAAAAACCTACCACAAAAAAATAATAGTTTCTCCCTCCCTGTGACTGTATAAAAAAATGAACAAAGATTGACGTTTAGGATACGTTTTGGATTTTATTATAACCAACCAAACATATAATTTTTGCTATTTTATGAATTAAAAATTATAGTCCATATAGCGAAAAGAATTTGTCAGCAAGTTTTCATAACATACTTTGAAAATATTTACATAACTTAAATATTTGTTCGTGTCTTTAGAAAATATAGCTTGTCCATTATAAAACATTCACTAGTATAAAATCACTGGAAATAACACAAAAAATTTAAATTACTCTCGTAATTATTTTCATTCATTTTAAAAAAATTAGCATAACTATCAAGAAAACCGATATGTTATAGGATTTAACAATTAGAAATGTTTTTAATTTATTGTTTGTAAAAAGTCTTGTAAAGTTTGTACAATATGATATAGATAAAAAACAGGGCCAGTCAGGGTTCTCCAAATAAGTGGGATATATTTAGGTTGTGTTCTCCTGCATGTACTTACTTTTAAGTTTATATAAATTACCAATGACCAATAACAATTGAAATTTGAATGTTAAATACTGCACTATGAACTCTCGAAGAACCCTATACTAATGAAATATTTTATTTCCTCTGGCTTAGACACGAATATCTTATAAACAAAACACTATCGTACGATAGAATTTTGTCAAAATACGCACCCACGGCGTTTTTGGAAGAACGATCGTGTTCTGTTTATAAAACTGATTTCATCAGAAGATTAGATGCAATACGACCGCTTTTCGTATCGGCGGCGCTCTAGTCTATACAAAGAATGATAACGGTTTGAATATTGTGGTGAACCGTAGTTTAGTCGGGCCAAAATAATATGTAACGTAATAATTATATTATCAGATATATTTCAATTAATAGTATGCAATAAAATTGGTATATTAGTTAAATAAATCTTCTAAAAATTAGACGAATTTACAAAATAACAGTGCTTTGAAATGTTTATAGTGAATAACTTTTATATAGTGTAAACGATTGGATGGTTTTATTGAATCGATATATTGATAGTATCAGATCCTTGGGGGGGCCAATGCCCCCCCCCCCAGCCCTACCCAATTGACGCCTCTGTTTTCAAAACAAATTTAGTCTGCAATAATTTGAATAATTTCCAACCATACCTATTATTTATTCATCAATGACCAAAATTGAGCTTACTCAATAATCTTCTCACTAAACTTTTTCGTTTGACGTAAATACATATTTTAACTATTACAACTTTTGTATAAAAAGAAGATTTGATCTGCAAGAACCTGTTATTTTCAAACTGTGTCTATTAATTAGAAGTGGTGCAACCCGGATTCACACAACAAAATTTTTTAAAAACATCTCTCTAATAATCTCTAATAATTTCCCTAACTGCTATGAAAAAAACGACATTTATTCTACAACAACATAATATTTCCCAGTTGTTCTTATTAGATGGGAGGAACTGAAGTGGGATTGAACCATATTTTATATATTCAATAACATTTCATGATGCCAAATAATTAAGTTCATGAGCCAAATGTTTCTAATCCAAAATGTTTCCCATTAAGTAAATTTTGGAATCAAAATGAAAGAAAATCATATAGTATACGTGTTGAAAAATTCAAAAATAATTTAATTGCTCAAAAAAATCTCTTCAAATCTAGTGAATTAAAAATTATTAACCAGTTTAATGTACAGTAACATAGTCTTTCGTATAAAGTATAAAAATATACATTCAAATAACATCTAGAATTTAAATAGTTTTTGTTATAAATTATAAAATATATAAATAATTTAAAACTACGTAATTATATTTTTACTAAAATATATATATTTTTACTAAAATTATAATTAATATCTAAAGTAAGAAGTATTTTTAATTTTTTATGAATGAATTTCAAAAACAAAATCATATTATACGTCTTATACGTTTTATACGTTTTATAGGTTACGTATTATACGCGTAACGTATAAAACGTTTTATACGTGTATATTAACAATTCTGCTAAAAACCATGTCCTCATAAAAGTTTTTTGCCGAAAACTATATCAAAATCCTTAACCCAGACCGAAGTTTTGATATCTCAGAGCTGTGAGATTTTAGCCCCTCCATATTTTTGCTATTAAACTATCGATACATTCAGCGTTTATACCACAAAATAGTATTATTCTATCTGTGGTATAAACGCTCAGAATAATATTGACAGATAGAATACGGCTACCGCACTGAAAAAAAAATTGAAGATCATGACAACCTCATCTCGAAGTTGGCAGTTGATTATTCATGCAAAGAAAAACTATTTGCAAACAATTTCACTATGATTGGGACAACTACACGATAACATTTTCCTAACACCAGAATGAGGTTTATTTAAAATATAAAATGTTATATCCAATATATTAGTAGTTGAATAATAGTAGTTAAATCAATGAGTGAATAATGAAGTAGTTTAGTCTCAAGCAAAAGTTTAAATTTGAGCGAGGCACGAGCGAGAATTTTAATTTGCGAGAGAATAAAATTCATTATTCACGAATCGATTACAATACTTTATTCTCTGACAAAGAATTGTGTATTATAAAAAATAAAAACATTTTCTTCAATTAAAACAATAAATCTTTATTGTTTTAATTGATAAATCAAATTTCTTAATAAAAAACGCCCTTCTCATGCAATCAACCAAGTTCAACTAAACGAAATAAGAGAATTTAAATTAAAATTTGATTTTTGAACAAAACTTATCAAAGCAATTGTGATTATAATTTGAAAACGATTTTAATGAAATCAAAACAATTTGACCAATTGGAATCATACCAATTGAATAATGATAATTTTTTTATAGGAAAATTTTCATTAGACAATAGGTTAAGTTCATTAGGCTAGGCTATAGGTTAGAAAACAATACAATAATACATACTATTATTATCGAAAAAACATACAAATAAAGCTGATATAATTAAATGGAAGAGAATAAAGATAATTACTATTTCCCTGAACAAAATTTTCTTTGGCCTTATATCATGAATTTTTCATTTTAAAGTTTAAGTATTTGAGATTAATTGAACTATATTTTATTTTCACACAAATATTTCGTGTGATTGCCTCAACTTCATCGATTTATAATTATAGTAGAGTTGTTGAAGCAATTTCGTAGTTTGATTCGGCATATGTGACCGCACGGTGAGGTTGAGACAATTGCATTTCGATCGGAAAAAGGACATGTTTTTTTCAGTGCGTATTTCAATTTTGAATATAAAATCTTATCAATCTAAAAGTATTTCAACAAAAAATTATAATACTTATATTAATTTAAAATAAAAACTAAATTTTATGTGATTTTGGTGTTGCACATTTTTTACAATCGGCTGAAACTGTCTATTACATTTAACGTTTTGACCGTTATAATTTTTTTGAATATACTATTATACTATCGATCAAAAGCAAAATATCATATAACTATCTGTCAAAGTAAAAAGGTATTATTCTATCCGTTTACACCGTAATAGTTTAATAGCTATTTGCTATTATTCTATTATACTACCATGGTGTAAACTTAGTGTCAATAAAACTTAAAACTTTATTCACAAAAACTAAATTTAAAAATCACTTCTTCGATTTACACGGTTTTATATGCATGGTAAAACGTTTCATTTACAATTCATTTCACTGAATAAACTATTTCCAATATTGCACTTTTTACATCATTCATCGCAGGAAAATAAAGCTAATCTTTATTTTGCAAGAACTAATTCCTATATACACAAAATTCTGCATAATTTTCGATTATTCGAGTCTCTTTTTAGAAACCTTGAGAAAATATTAGTCTAGAATATTCCATTATTTTACGTAATGTTGATTTGATTCATAAAGTAATTTAAGACCCTTTTTCTAAGAAAAGAATGTGACCTTGTTTTATTTTTGAAATATAAGGTGCGTGCGATTTGACTGAAACAACTGAAAAAACAACAACAATTGCATTTAATTTTTCAGTTGTATCAGCTGCTTCAGTAAAATCGAACACGGCTATTGTATATCAGAAATTAAGGTTTTGTATTTCATTGCGTTTATGTAGAATCATAGCAATATTATGCAATAATTTTTTAATCGAAATTAAAACGCTTGTTTTTGTTTTGCAAATATTATGTAATATTTTTTATATTTATTAGAGTTTTATATTTTTATCGCAATGAATAAAATTTAAGCTGAGTACGGTTCAAAGCTTGAAACAATGTACATGTTTCTAATCTGGATCTTTGGAGTCAAACTGTTATTTCTTCTCAATTTCTTTTATTTTGCGACCAATTTAACAAAAATTTACTGCGGTGTGCAGATCATTGAATACCGAACCATAGTTTGGAAAACTCGATGTTGCCCTTTTTGCATCCCACCAGCAATGGTATGCCGATATTGAAAGCTATAATCAATTCTGCTAGGGATCGTAGGTGATTGAACCTTTGCATTATATGGCATTCTGAGGGACTGACGGAATAGCTTAACAATTATTGGCTTAATAGAGAATAGTTTAAACGAGTCTCGGTATAATTCTTGTGAGAAGATACTAGTTAAGCCTCAAAGCTTCTTCTCTGTCTTTTGCTGTTGAAGTTCTTTTAATAGCAAACTGCAACAAATTCCTTTTGCCATTGATTATAGCTTTCAATACCGGCATACCATTGCTGGTGGGATGCAAAAATGGGAACATCTAGATTTCCAAACTTTGGTTCGGTATAATGATTTGCACACGACAGTAGATTTTTGAGCAGAAACAACAGTATGACTCCAAAGTTCCAGATTAGAAAAATATGCATTGTTTCAAACTTTGAACCGTACTCAGCTTAAATTTTATTCATTGCGATTTGCGATAAAAATATTAAAAATATTACATATTTGCAAAACAAAAACAAACGTTTCAATTTCAATAAAAATATATGGAGGGGCTGAAATCTCAAGCTCTGAGATATCAAGACTTCGGTTTTGGTTAAGGATTTTGATATAGTTTTCGGCATAAAACTTTTATGAGGACATTGATTTTAGTTTTGAGGACATTGATTTGGGCAGCGATGCATATCAAACATAACTCTTTGTTCAAGTACATGTATTTTTTTATTTTTGTTTAGAAATTTATTACACAACTAACACGAAACATCAATACGTTGCCGGCAAATCATAACAGATCATAAATTAACATAATTTAGTGAAAAGATGATACAATCAGCAAACTACTCAATAACCTCTCCATTTAGCGTTTCGAGAAAATATTACAAAATCACAAATTCATATTTCTTTCAAAATTCCAAAAATATTGTAAAAAGTAAATAAAATCAAACTTTTTTCAAAATTCCATAAATATTCCAAAAATTAGAATAAAATCAAATATTTAAACTTTTTCTAAATTCTATTAATATTCCAAAAATTCTTAAAATTTCAGAAATTCAAACTTTTTCCATAATTCTAAAAATATTGCAAAAATTATAACAATATCAAAAATTGAAACTTTTTTCAAAATTCTAAAAATATTCCAAAAATTAGAATAAAATCAAATATTTAAACTTTTTCTAAATTCTAATAATATTCCAAAAATTCTTTAACCTTCAAAAATTCACACTTTTTTCAAAATTCCAAAAATTATAATAAAATCAAAAATTTAAAATTTTTCAATATTCTAAACATATTCCAAAAATTCTAACAAAATCAAAAATACAAACTTTTTTCAAAATTTCAAAAATATTTCAAAAACTATAACAAATTCAAAAATTTCCATGTCACTTTACGACTTACGTCATACAAACAGCTAAATTTTTTTTTTCCAAAAAATTGTCTAAAAAATAAATGAAATCATTTTCTTGACATACTTGACAATATTTTTTTCACAAACTTATAATGCAATAAAATTCTCAATAATAATAATAATCATGATCATTACATTTCATTTCATCCAAATAAATAATTTTATTTTCTAAAAAAAGAAATGAAAATCTTTCTTTTGACACACTTGACAACGTTTTTTTGACAAACTTATAATGCCATAATTCTCTATAGTAATAATAAAATTTCATGTCATACATATAATTAATTTTATTTCTTCCAAAAAATTGGGAAAAAAATGAATAAAAATCTTTCTTTTGATACACTTGACAACATTTTTTTGACAAACTTATAATGCAATAATCTTGGCCTCACATACCAATCCCGACCATCAAAATTTCTTCAAATTCAATGTTTCTATTCGTAATCACTTAAAATGAACGTTTTCAAGCAAAAAATATGCAAATTTCCTTGTTTTGACACACTTGACGATTTTTTTGACATACATCCGGTACAGTTATCGAACACTTTGTTCATTCGGATCTTCCTTTTAAGTAAACCTATTTTTAGAAAAAAAAATTTTTGAAATCCGTCCAGCGGTTTTCTAGATTTCGTAGGTTGTGACGGCCGGCAGACAGACATACATTTTTTTTGCTTTTTAGAATCAGTAGGTCCTAAAACGTCGAGAAATGCCAAAAAAGTGGGGGTGAGAATTTCACTTTTGGCTCATGATTCATGAATGCAATACTTAGGTTTTTTCAAAACCGAAGTAATTATTACCTAATATTGTTACGCTCTACATAAACGCAATGAAATACAAAACTTTATTTTCGGTAACAATATTTCAAAACTAAAACAAGGTCACATTCTTTTCTTAGAAAAAGGGTTAACATGAAATACAATTAAATTACTTTATGAACCCTTGCATTATATGGCATACTGAGGGGCGGAATAGCTTAACAATTATTGGCTTAATAGAGAATAATTTAAACGAGTCCCGGTATAATTCCAGTTAGAAGATACTAGTTAAGTCTCAAAGCTTCTTCTCTGTCTTTTGCTGTTGAAGTTCTTTTAATAGCAAACTTGCAACAAATTCCTTTTGACATTGATTATAGCTTTCAATACCGGCATACCATTGTTGGTGGGATGCAAAATGGGCAACATCGATTTCCAAACTTTGGTTCGGTACAGAATGACCTGCTCACAGCAGTAGATTTTTGTTAAATTGGTCGCGCAAAATAAAAGAAATTGAGCAGAAACAACAGTATGACTCGAAAGTTCCAGATTAGAAACAAATGCATTGTTTCAAACTTTGAACCGTACTCAGCTTAAATTTTATTCATTGCGATAAAAATATAAAACTCTAATAAATATAAAAAATATTACATAATATTTGCAAAACAAAAACAAGCGTTTCAACTCGGATTAAAAAATGATTACATAATATTGCTACGATTCTACATAAACGCCATGAAATGAACATGAAATG
Source organism: Diogma glabrata (assembly GCA_963693315.1). Lineage (NCBI taxonomy): Eukaryota > Metazoa > Arthropoda > Insecta > Diptera > Cylindrotomidae > Diogma > Diogma glabrata. Next base: position 99,410,950 of record OY856188.1, on the reverse strand, counting down.
AACATGAACAAAACCTTAATTTTCAAAAAATTCATTTTGAAAATGCAATATTTCAAAACTAAAACAAGGTTACATTCTTTACGACATTCTTTTCTTAGAAAAAGGGTCAACATGAAATACAATTAAATTACTTTATGAATCAAATCAACGTTACGTAAAATAATCGAATATTCTAATATTTTCTCAAGGTTTCTAGAAAGTGACCTCGTATAATCGAAAATTATGCAGAATTTCGCGTATATAAGAAATTACCTCTTGCAATATAAAGATTAGTTCTATTTTAACCTGCAAATGAATGATGTAAAAAGTGAAAACGAAACGTTTTGCCGTGCATGTGAACCGTGTAAATAGAAGAAGTTATTATTAAATTTAGTTTTTGTGAATAAAGTTTTAAGTGTTATTGAGTAGAAATATTTTGAGTATTATTTTGAACCTGGTGTTACTGGAAAGTTCTACAATCAACCGTTGGAGTTTTCGAAGTTGTTGAAAGAATATTCTCATTAGGAATATTGTTTGCTGGTATTGTTTCCCTGTTGTTGCTTTACATTGATCATCGCTAATCAATTTTAAAAAGACCTGTAGTTTATTTTCATAGAAATACATTATTTCATTTTCTTTATCAATAAATAAGTAACCTCGTTGAATGTAAATAAAATAACAGATTATTAAAAATTATTATTAGTAAAAAATTACACTTTTTGGCGTTGCAACATAGAGCAAATTTTATGTATATTATAGTAAAAAAAATTGTTACGCAAATAAACCCTAAATTTTCCCGCATTACGGGCTCAATTTTGTTGATTTGTAATTTTTTTTTATTTTTAAGTTCTAATACGTTCTATACGAGTTAACGGGAGATATCAATAGGCAATAGAATAGAACTGAGGTATCACTAGCCAAGGTGATATCTTAAGGGTGCTGGCGGATGAACTCCTCAGTAAACGGTGGCACTTTCAATCTTAGTTATGGTGTATTCCTTGATATTGCCACGCTTTTGCATGTCTCCATTACTCAATATGTGAACCTTAATCATTAAAAAGACAGTGCGTCACATGATCAAGGAAAATGCCACTAGACCCTAGTGGATTTACATTACATTTTAGTTTTGCTCCTTCAAATTTTTTTAAAAAACTTGCTTTTCACTTTTTATTTTTTCTATATTATCATAAATATTGACCTATGCCATATTTGAAATTTTAATATGGGATAGGATTGATTTTTTAGTTATTCATTCTTTAAAAAACAAAACCTTAGAACGCATGTTGTTGCGGGACCTAGATCTTAAAAAGTTTTTAAGATGAAATTCGTGTTCTGGACAACCCAATAAGTCAATGTTTGAACCAGACCATTTCGATCGAAGTAGTAGGTGAAATAAAAACTAAATGTGTATTAGGAATAATTTTCAAGTGTTTAGTTTAAGAACAGTTTCTGAAAATTTTCTGGAAATTCAAACTTAGGGTGACTTTGAAATTAAATTGCAATGCTTTGATATGCGTTGGAAACATAATTTAATGGTTTAAAAATACACAGTAAATTTTTGCTTACACTGTTAAAAATATTAAGAAACAATTTTTTTAAAGATGGCGCTGATGTCGTAGATCAAGAATTTTTTTAATTTTTTCCACAATATGAAAGTATATAACTATACTAAAAATTAAAGAGAGCGTTTTTTTGTTCTACAGATATTCATTTTTGAAGATGTGCATCTCAGGTCAGGCAAAATTTTAGTTTTAGATGAAATTCGTGATCTGCACGACCGACGCTGAACCAGATCATTTTTTACCAACTCAATACTTGGCAAACAAGAAGGTGAAATGATAGGTGGAATAAAAAATACGTGATTTTTAGAAAAAAATTTAAGATTTTAGATTGAAAATAGAATGATCCGAATGTTTTCTGGCAATTAAAATTCAAGATAACTTAGAAATCAAATTACAAAAGAACGGCTCACCCGATATTAATGGTTTTATGTGCATTGGAAAGTAAATTTTTTGCTTACAATGTTATGTAAATATATTTAGAAATCAAATTTTCTTTTTATTTTGGTTCGTTTTAGGGTAAGATTGGAATTGTGAAAAAAAGCCAGCCAGATATTGTGAAAAAAAGCCAGCAATGTATGACCATCAGCGCCATCTTTAAAAAATCTATTTCATTGTATTTTTAACACCGTAACGAAAAAGTTTGCTATGTTTATTTTATAAAGACCGATAGCCCAGCCCAGTCAATTATCTTTCCAACACTCACAAAACCGATGATATCAGGTGAGCCATTCTCTTGTAATTTGACTACAAAGTTACCCTAGGTTTGGATTTCAAGAAATCTTTCGGACCACCTTCTTCGCCAACTAAACACACGTATTTTTTATTTCACCTATACTACTTGTATGCCAAGTATAAAGTTGATCTATAATGGTTAAGTTCAGCGTCGGTCGTCCAGATCGGGAATTTCATGCATATGTATTAGAGCTCTGCATGAATGCCTTGATTTTTCGTGTGCAACGTTATTATCGTTATACTGCACAGTTTATTTCATAATTTGAAATATATTGCACACGATAATTAAGAATAAAGAGTGCAACCTTAATTTAGAATATTGTCAAATCTTTTTTTTGTTTTGTTTTACATTAGACTGTGCATGAATATGTCGATTTTTCGTGTGCAAGGTTATTATAGTTATACTGCACACATTATTTAATAATTTGAAATATATTGCGGATTATACAAATAATATTTCATATTATACAAAAGTTTTCTTAGATTTATTAAATGTGTAATATGTAAACATTAAATAGTATATGTATATTGATATTATTAAAAAGTGATATTAGCTTTTATTAAATAAAGATTGATTTTATAATTGATATATTGAAATTGCAAAAAGATGATGAATGCAATCATTGTAATGTATGTAATTTTTTTCTTTTGTAATGTTCGAAGTTAAGGGGAGGCAGGAAAATTTTTTCACATTTATGGAAATAAGCCGGAAATTTCCCTTTTTGAAAATTACAAAACAATTTGGAATTAAAAATTCACCTTTCATATGACGGACGTCAAGGACAAAAATTATTGTTTTTCAAAATTTCCACTCCTTATCTCCAAATAACGTTTTTAATGATGAGCCGACCACAATAGTTTTCATTCAATCTTTACAACATTACCTATAACCTTTTTTTGCCAATCAAAAAAAATTATTTTTGCATAAAAATAACTTTTTTAATAATGTGACCATAGTCTCTTTTATCAATTTTTTGAAAATATTTGGCTTAGTTATAGACTATATATATAATTTAATTTAATTTTTTATTTTTTCATTCCAAACGTTTCGACCTTTAGGGTCATCCTCAGTGTATTTATTGAAAATCTCAACACTTTCAGTTATTTAACATCACTAATAATAATCAATCTGAATCTTTCTAGTTATTGAATTAAATATAAAATCAAACTTTAATGATTTAAAAAAACTCTTTAAAAATTCTTAAAAATTATTTACGATCAACCAATGATCAAGTCAACTAACATATTGTTACCTATAACCGTGAATTTTTTCAATTTTGCTCTTGTAATGTTCGAATCTAAGCGGGGAAAGGATACAGGAAAATTTTTCAAATCTTTGAAGATAAGTCGAAAACTGTGCTTTCGAGATTTACAAAAAAATTGTTTTAAGCTAGAAAAAATAACCTTTTATATGACACCCAATTCGCCAAGGTCAAATATGAAAATTTCAAGTTGATAGTACTTATAGTTTGTGAAAAAATCGATTATATAGAAATTCGGACGTACACCGAAGTCTCACCAATAGAATACCGTTTTTACTATTTCAAAATACAGAACCCTAAAATAACATCTTCAATCAAATAGTGCATTTCTCTACAAGAGATGAAAACGCTTCTTTTTCGCGAGTGAAAACTTGTTTACGAGGCGCGTTAGCGTTGATTGGGGAAGTTTCACGAACGTAAAATGTTTTTATCTCGCGTAGGAAATACAGTTTTTTCTATGATAGTATATATACAAACGATATTTGTTAGAAATTATTAAATTATAAATCGACAACATAACTTTCACAATTCGTATTCTATTTTGCCATGGTTACTTTGTTTTAAAAACTTGGTAAATTATATGAAAATACCATAGCAACTACAGTTTGTTATTTAACGAAAATGATTTTACACTAAAGGGAAAAACCCATTTTCACAGGGGATTAAGCCTGCTTGAAAACAGACTTTTCATCTACTATCATAGAATTTTTTTCCTTTGCTTTATAAAGTGTGCAATTTTATATTCATGCACACGTTTTACAGGTATAAGGTTTTGTTTTAATTTTTCTGTGTATAATGTTTTGGATGTTTTGGTTCAAGTTTTTAGTGTGATATACTGTTTAAAACAACATTTAAAACAAGACAATGATGTTTTGACACTTTACAGAAAGAGTATTTTGATTTTAAAATGAATGTGTTTGTGCAGAGGTCTAATATGTATTGTTGTGACACATAAACATGCGTTCCTTTGGAACGAAATAGCTGCTCAAAGCAGCTTTTGAGTAGATCACCAATGGAACGCCGAAAATTGGAAAAAATTTTAAATATTGCCACACAATTTTGTTATTCTCAAAAAATTTTATTTTGGGCTGATGTTTAAATCTATCTGGTCCATTTTATTATTAAAAATACCAAAACAAGTTTATAAACGATCTAAATAAAATCGAAAAATAATCTGCTTTTCAACTACACAGCTTGTTCGAGGTAAAGTAGATCAAAGCAAATTGGAGTACGTTTGATTTTCAATGGAACGCGCCTAATGTAATTCCTATTACTCAACACATTTTATTTTTAAAAAACATATATTAATTATCTAAAATGGAAAATTGTTGTTCGAACGAAGGAGTTATCGCCAGAAGTCGCAGGCGTTTTCCTGCAGTTTTGAAATTTCGAAAATATTTGCATTTGACACACTTTCATTTAAGCTCTGTTTACATTTACTGAAGAAAAAACGTTTTTGCAATATCGAGAATTTTTTTTAGTTTTAGCGATTTTGTTTTAAATGAAAGCTGCTGTTGTTTTGACGACAAATAACGCGTTTGGAATCGTTTTTCGATTGGTTTTGACGTTGTTTTCCCTCCAAATATTATCCAAATGGATGCTAGAGACCATACTGGTATTAGTTCATTGTTTTGCCAAATTCTGCAATTTGACAAAACAATAAGTTTTATTTAGAATTTAACAATTAAATAAAACACAAGATGATCTCTAGCACCAAATTGAGTGATTTTTGATGACTATGATTTAATTTTGCAGTTTTCGAAAAATATATAAATACACAAATATTTAAAATTTTATTTCATTAGTTAAACCATGCCTGCATAAAAGATTACCCATGTTTAACCACCACGGAAATAGTGAACAAATACTCATATTAAAAACCCCAATTCAGAAATCTTAATAAATGATATGAAATTCAACTTAATGATTCCATAAGTACACGACAATATTCAATGATTAATAAATGTCATTAGCATTATAGATAAAAATGTTTTCATAATACCTAATTCTAATTATTCTGATTATTCTTGTTTTATTTTTGGAATAACGATGAAGTACTTTTGAAATTGTTTATATATATTTCTGGTTGAATAAAGTTTAAAAACATGTTTTTGTTTCAAATCTTTTGAACTTACATAAAGTTTTGTCTAGATTTTTTTTGTCGTGGTTTTATTAGATTCATGATTAAATTCAAAGATAAATAACAAAAATAATGACCTACAAATATTCATATGTTTTTTAATCAGATTCACTGGCGCTATCTGATTGAAAGTCTCCAACATCGATGGCGAATTTATATTCTTGATCACAACCTAAATATGAATCAGACATATAATATAATGTGTACTCATGTTTTCCAGGGCTAGGCGCTACAAAATCTAATTTAACTCTTGCTTTTTGTTGTAATGTCAAACGTTTGATTGATAATAATGAATTCGTCCTTGGATCACCAATAACAACCCACCAACCTTCTTCTCGTTTCTGAAAATAAAAATAAAAAACACATATTAAAAAAACAATCGTAGATCACGCTTCTTGAGGGTGTTTGATTGAAGAAAACCCAATTATTTTTCTTATCAAAAGCAGACTTTAAATTATAGGCTCAAAGTGGAATGTTGTTATTATAATCTATTGCAATCCGAAAAATAAACATAATTATTTCTGATTTACGATTAATTTTTATTAATTTTTTATATAAACTGTACTTATTAGTATTTGTGAAGTGCCCAAAATCAGATACATATTTGATTTAAGATTAACTTTTGCTTTTTATAGATCGGTCTTTTCTGGATTATCTGAATATTTGTTAATTTTAACTATTATGACACAAAATGTGATTAGTTGTTTTGTTGATGTAAGACAACTTTGAAAGCGAAAATTTTGATAAACAAAAACCTATTGACATACTAAATTTGTGCATTTGCTTACATAGCGGTAATTTAAAGTTATCAATTTTTGTATGACTAAGTGTCATATATTTATTTTAAAATAAATTAAATTAATGCTTTAAAAATATTCTATATGCAACTAGTCCTAGGTTGGGATATCTAGAAATTGCATCTAGGGAGTATAGCCGAGGGAGAATAAGAGAGAATTTGACGGGAGGATTCAAGTGATAAAATATTTAGGATCACTGCTTGATTCAAACAACAGAATATAAAATATTAGCAAATTAACTACTTTAATTTGTAAGCGTAGAAAGTACGGCGATCAAGCGAAAGATGCAACAGTTGTCGCTTCGAATCGGAAGTGCTGTATTGGTCACAAGCTCAGATCGCATTTGTAAATCGTATTGCAGATGAATAATAGTTGTCGCTAACAACGTTCGGTATAACTGAAAATATCAATCTAAATATGGGCGATAGCAATAAGTTTTAAAAGTTGGTACAAGGGCACTTATAGATAACAAAGTTCAATGAAAACTAATTATCTAACTAGCTATATGTTATGTAACTCTTTGTTGTTTTTGCGTTGGCTGTTTAGACTTCAAATTAACCTAAAATAAAATTCATAATAAAACAAATAATCTTTCCTTTCATTGATCATAGAACTTAGTTTTATTCCTTCTTCCAAGATATTAGCACTTTTTCGCGACTTCTTTGATATGGCGCTTCTATTTCAATTACTATACCAACCACCTTCAATTTATTTTATATAATTATAACAAAATTGTATTTTATACAAGTAAAATCAGAGCATGACTTGAAACGTGATGAGATATTTACTATATATTATAGATGAGATGTTATCAATAAATTAATACACGAAAAATATTGCTTGTTACTCGAATAAATACTTTATGTTCATTTTGTGGTATACATTTCCACGTTTTAAAATGACACCACGATTTGATATTATATATCTTGTTATTATTTTTATCCAACTATTTGTTCGAAAACAAAACCAAATGAAGATTTAAACCATTTTAATTATCTCTGTCATAATAACGTACCTTTAAAACAATAAAATTTGAAAAATAAAAAACACGATAACCAAGTATAGAAAAAAAATTAAATAATAACAATTAACCGGTCAATACACCTAGTGACGACTATGTATTAAATAGTAATTTATTTTATTTTGATAAGTAACAGTAATAATGCCGATCATATAATCCGCTAAAAGATAAAGATTACTAAAATCTTTTAGATTTACCTTATAAGAAAATTATAAACAAAACAGTTATATTTATTGCACAGCTTAGACTGTTGTTACCCTGTCCAGATTTTTATCGCACGATTTTAAAGTTAAATAAAAGTTTATTAATCACGTAATCTACTTATCAGTTAAGATACCATAACTCATAAATTATCTATGACTAAAGTATTTTATCTTTCGTTGATTATATTTCAAGTTACTCGATAAGTTGTAGTCATCTCAAAAAATTATATTTAAATGTTTGGAAAATATTCAAATGCGAAAAGGAGCGAGCAACACATTGAACAAATTTGTCAAGCAACAAGAGTTAAGACAATAAAGTTGATGTCAGTAAACCAAAATAAAAGCAAAAATTTAAACTGACAACACTAAAACATGTGACTTAAGATGTGACACCAAACACAAAAAAGCTGTGATGGTAAGTCATCTAGAAATAAAAATAAAAGTAAGACTTTTACAATAGTAGTGGAACGCGCGTTTGGAATATTACATTTCAATTTCCATTTTTTGTAAAATAAGTTTTATCCACGACTGCTATAGAATATATGCTTTCCAGGTGTATGTCCTCCATTGTAATTCTCTCACTTGTTGTAGAATGTAACGATCGTTACATTCTACAACAGTTTTTTAGTTTATTAAATATTCCCCTAACAAAATCAAATCTTAACATTTGTTGGTATAGTAATACCAAAAGGTTAAAACGAGAACAAAACATATATAAAATATAAAATAAAAAATTTAACATTTTCCGTTAAATTTTTATTTTATATTTTATATTTTATATATTGTTCTCAGTCTAAACTTTTGATATTTCTATACCAAAAAATGTAAGGAATTGATTTTGTTTTTTGTATGATGTCAATTGTTTTGTTTTTCTATGATGTTTATGATGTATTTCATAATGGTGATAAAAACTTTAGCAGGCAAACTGGAAATAATTCGAAATATTTTGCAGTCGTGGATAAAATAGCATACATACAAGAATACATAAAATAGCATACATACAATAGCGCATACAAGAATCTACTACTATAATTCGTCATTTGTTTGAAAATGAGCGAAATTTGTGAAGAAATACATTTTGTGAAGTTTACAGGAATTAACGCAAAGAAATTGGATTACCCGAATTTCCATCAAAAAAATTCTGCTAAAACGTAACGAAATCTTGATATTTAGCGAATCATAACGGGTGATGAAAAAGGGTTAAATACGATAATATTAAATGCAAACGAACATGGTTAAAGGCCGGTGACGAACCACAAACGACTACAAAGTTTGGATTCGCGTCCAGTAACGTGATGCTGTGTATATGGTAGGATTGGAAGGAATTGTTCATTATGAGCTGCTACCTCCCGGCCAAATAATCAATTCAATCTTCTACTGTCAATAGTTAACCAGATTAACGCAAACAATATAAACAAAGTGTTCAAAATTGGTAAATCGAAAGGTTTTTGTGTCTTGCATCATGACACTGTCACACCACACACATCTTTGATGACCCACCAAAGAATGGAAACAAATTTTGCTACAGAATAGCCACCGAAAATCATTTGACCAAGTCTTTTGTCGATAAAGTTCTACAACGATGACATCATGAAACTACCCATAAAATAGGAAAATATTGTAAATAATAATGGAACATATGTGTTTGATTAAAATTGATTTTCAACTCAGAAAAATTTCATTACAAAATTATTCTTTCTCTCCTTATGTTTCAAGGTTCGTCCATGTCTAATGCATTTTTGGTAGTATAATTTTCTTACGAGAAAGAACGAAAAACTGTGAGTAATAGTAGATTCTTGTTTCCCGAAACGAGCGTAGCGAGTGGAGGGAATCATCCGAGTGAAGAATTGCCATCATCCTAAGCCAATGCAAGATGCTATTTTATCCACGACTGTAAAATATTTCGTTTAATTTCCAGTTTTCATGTAAAAATTTGTATCGCCATATTGAAATAAAAACATCAAAGATAGCGAAAAACAAAACAAGTTTGTTTGTTTAATTTGTTAGGGGAATATTTAATAAACTATAGAGCTGTTAAAGAATTTTAATCAAATTCACTAGTTGTGGAATGAATACAATTACAATGGAAGACATACGCATGGAAAGCATATATTCTTTAGTGGTCGTGGATAAACAAATAATTGCCACCGCATTGGCGTTTAGTAACAAATATAAAGTGGTTTATCTATTTCATACTAAACAAGCGATCAAACTTACTCTTAGGGCCGATTGTATGAGTGCCAATACTTATTCTTTTACTTTTCTATTAAGTAAATTTAATTATAAATTAAATAGGTAGATTTTTATATGAAATCTACCTAAAACAATTATTTAACAATTAATTATATAAAAATATAATTTATTTTAATATTAATTTATATCAAAAAACAAATTTTAGAAACACAGAAATTTAATTTTAAAAATAACAAAAAATTCAAAACAAAATTATCCTGCTATGCGCATTTCAACAAAAAAAAAATAAATTGTTTTATCCTTTGATTTATACAAGAAAAAGAGAGAATAAAACAGAGAATAGAATTTTATTCTAGGATTCATTTTTTGTTCTATCCTGATTCATACAATGCAAACGAAGTTAAATCCGAGGATATATCCTATTCGCGTTCAAATAATCGAGCCTTACTCTTACTCACTGCTTACTCTTGTTGCATCGCTCATTTGATATGAGTTTATCCATAGAGAAGAAAACCAGAAAAAGAACAGGAGAGAGGAGAGAGAGAGAGAGAGAGAGAGAGAGAGAGAGAGAGAGAGAGAGAGAGAGAGAGAGAGAGTGAGAGAGAGAGAAAGAGAGAGAGAGAGAGAGAGAGAGAGAGAGAGAGAGAGAGAGAGAGAGACGAGAGAGAGAGAGAAAGAGAGAGAAAGAGAGAGAGAGAGAGAGAGAAAGAGAGAGAGAGAGAGAGAGAGAGAGAGAGAGAGAGAGAGAGAGAGAGAGAGAGAGAGAGAGAGAGAGAGAGAGAGAGAGAGAGAGAGAGAGAGAGAGAGAGAGAGAGAGAGAGAGAGAGCGTTGAAGAGAATGAAAGAAAGAGCGATTTGGTTTTACTCTAGAATTAGTACTGCCGACGCAAAAATCTTTTCAACAAAATAAAAACGAATTTAATAAACATAATGTAATAGAGATGCGAAATCCGAAATTCGAGGTCCACGCCGTGCTGCCTGGGTAATGCTGACAAAATTAGGTTGGTGTATCGGAGACAAGCAGAGTAAAAACTGCTTAGTCAATGACGCTGCATCACGGCAAATCGGTGCCTTAAACCAATGCGACCCAAGCGTCTGTTCTCCATCTTAGGGGCCGCTGGGAGCGGGCGTCTGTCTTCGATCAAGCGGCTCGCTATAGAAACGTGTAAACAGGTTGTTTCTGGTAACCTTAAAATGCAGAACAGACCATTCACGACAATTTGGGTTGGGCCTAAGGTTAACACCTAACGCCGGAAAAAAATAATTTGTTAAATTTGGAAATCAGAAAAAGAATAACAGACCCCCCGGACAAAAATGTCGGTGTTGCGAATGACCGTGGTGAATATTCGAAGTTTATGAGCTTGGCAACGATCCTGCATGGAGCATGAGCGCCACAAAAAAATCAACATAATGTTAGAGAAAATAGAGAAAAAATGTTCTCAGGGCTTGCATAAAATGAAATAGTATATTGTGCAACAAGTGAGAAAAGTACTTTCCCCACATGTTTCACACTATACTTTTTCTACACCTGCTATGAAAAAGATTTTATTTTTGTAGTTCTTCTCCATTCTATAAATTTTTCGTATGCCAATTCGTACTTTTTTCTCGAAATTTCCGGCAACAAATCTAACGTCACTTTCGCAGCTTTTTCCAATATTTCAGGCGGAGTATTTTCAAAATTGTCATTATTGTCACTATCCATGTCGTATTAACGTAATATTCAATAGAAATTGCTCTTATGTGACTTCAAATGAAAACCACATTAAAAATTCTAATACTAATTACGTATAATCTGACAGTTTTGACAACTAATTTAAAGCTGACCAGCAGCCAACGAAGTTTTTGTTGATTCTCCGCATACTTAAATATATATGTGTGGGCAAAGTGCTGTGAGAAATAATATTTCTCACAGTATTAGCAATACGTGATTTTGAGATTAAGTAAGCTGTGAGAAATACCCTATTTTTCATAGCAGGTGTAGAAAAATATATTTTACTTATTTTGAATGTGACTTAAGTCGATAGCCATTTTATGCCATGAAAAAACATTAATGTGATTTTACAAAACAATACTAACATACACCAACAAACTATCAGCTACCAATTTTTTTATTCAACTACCTCAAACACAACCCATTGAATAGCTCGATGTACAAATTTACTCACATCTATAAAACAATCGTAACTGTACAATTTAAGGTAATCTAAGCTATTTGTGTGAGATATGAATGCGCATGCACGAATGTGAGGATGTATGAGGAATTGTGCAAGAGGAACCCAGTTGTGTGGCCTCATTCAAGATAGCGAATCGGTTATTTAAAAAAAAAAAAATAGGTTCTATAAGGATAAAAGGGAATTGATGAATGAAAAGAAATGGGTGGAACGAATGGATGAGATTCTCAGAATGAATTATGTTGCAAATGCGGAACAACTTGAAAATGAAATAGAAAAAATGAACGAAATATGCGTTAAAACAGTTGATATGAAAGATATTCGAAAGCTTCGAATTCGTGAAAGCTTCGTGGAATAATGAGATCCAGTACTGGTATGAAAAGAAGCGGATGGCCTTACGAGAGTTTAACCGGTTCATTTGCACCGAAAACAGAATTGCTCTGTCTAGAATGACAGCGAAGTTAAAGAAAGCCATCCGTAAAGCGAAAAGAAAATGTTAGCGAAATTGTGTGCCAGAAATGACACAAAAAACGAACGACGAAGAACGACAAAAGGATGTATGGCAGAAGTTCAATAGAGTCCGAGGAATGAAAGTAGGTGGAAGGATGTGGTATTGGAAGACCGTGAGAAAGTTTTGAATTTATGAGAATGATGAGAAATGTAGATGATGCTTTGAATGGAATTCTCCTGAATGACAATGGAAATGTAAGAGAAGACGTGAGTGGCCCGTTTGAATGGAGTGAGTTCATGGAAGTATTAAGCAAATCAAAACCTACTACTCCAGGGACAAACAAAGTGAACTATAGGATGATTCATAAGTTGGAAACGGAAGCAAAATAAAATTTGGTTTCCGTACTCAATGAAACACGGATGGAAAATAAAATACCGGATAAATGGAAAGAACGCAAAAAGGACAAGAATCCTGAAGTGGCAACAAACTATAGTGGTATTTGTATGTTGAATTTTTAATGAAATTGGTGAAAGGAATGCTGAAAGAACGAATGAAGAAATTTATAAATGAGAATAGTTTCTTATCAGACACGACATATGGTTTCAAAACCACTCTCCAGAAGAGTATGTGGAAAAGTTTGTATGGGAAGTGAGAAAGGATAAAAGAAAGATTGTAACGGTATTTTTGGATGTTGAGAGAGCATATGATTATGTAGTTCTTAAGAAATTGATTCAAGTTCTTATCGATTTCGGATTTCCGAAGAAATGGACTGAACGGATGCATGAGTTTATGAGTGGAAGGAGAATAATGCCGAATGGAAAAACGTTTAGATTGATGGAGGAGGTAGGATTAGGACTGCCACAAGGTAGTAAAATTTCGTCAACTCTTTTTAATCTCCCTTTTCAAGGGAAATACACCAGGTCAGCGACAGCGAGTTAATCATTCTGCAATTTGCAGATGATTTGGTGTCATTGGAATGGGTTGATCTGCAGACGTGTGTTTGGAATTTGGGAAACATAACAAGAATGAAATGAATGAAACCTTAGTCAAAAGACTGTGGTTGAGTGTTAAACTGTTGTATCATGCATATTTTGTTGTCTATACTGATGCTAGTGTGAATGAAGATGGATGTGGAGTGGGAGTGTTTGTGCCTGCCACAAACTATGAATACTCGGTTAAAATGGAGAACGGCATCTGTATAATGAATGCTGAGTTGATTAGAATGTATGAAGGAATCAAGTTGGGATTAAATGAAAGGATGAAGAGAATAGTAATATTTTCTGATTCCAAGAGTGGGATGATCTTACTACAAAACGGAGGAGGTAGCCAGGGTAATGTATAAGTGGCTATGATATATGGGTTAGTGAGAGGACAGCAGTGTGACGTATCTATACAATGGATACAGGCACACTGTCGGGTCACTGGAAATACAAGTTACCACTTCTGTGCTTAGCACGGCAGTATGGTATTTTCATATAATTTTACAAAGTTTTTAAAACAATGCAACCATGAAAAAATAGACTATGAATTTTAAATGTTATTTTGTCGATTTCTAATTTAATAATTTCTAATAAATAATTTTTATAATTTTATAATTTTTTTCTATAATTTTTCTAGGCAATTAATAATCATAAAAATACATGTTGAAATTTTGCACCAATTTTGGAACACCTTTTTTCAAAATATGAATTTTTTTAGAATTCAATAGAGCAAAAATCGCAAAACTCAACCATTGAGGCGCGCTATGCACTTGAGCTAAGCTATGCGAACTATGTAAACTATATTTTTTGTATATAAGGGAATCAAATGGATGACTATACATTTGAGCTAAGCTATTTCAGCTGACATAGCTTATCTCAAATGTAGAGTTATCCATTTGATTACGTTATATACAAAAAACATAGTTCGCATAGCTTAGCTCAAGTGTATAGCGCGCCTTAGGCTTGAATTAACAAAATGTGTTATTTCGTCAAAGTGTAAACAACAAATTTTTTCATATCGTTATGTTAAATGTCGAATAAACTACATACTTTACTTTTACCAAACAAATCTGTGGCTGGAGTATATAAAATTCGGTACAATCCTATTTTATCCCCGTTAATAAAAAGTTGATTTTTTTTAGATAAATAGAAAGATTATGTCCTCTGCATCCTAATTATGAAAAAGAAATTTGCGGAAATGAGGGGTTCAAAAGTTATAAAGGATCAAACTTTCAATTTCACCTTTGTCCCCCCTTTGATTATTTTGTAGTTTTTTATAATAAATAAATATTAAACAAATTTATTAAAACGTAGTATTTCGTAGGATCAAACTTTCAATTTTACCTTGGTCCCCCCTTTGATTATTTTGTAGTTTTTTATAATAATTAATATTATAAATTTGTTTATAAATATTATAAATTTGTTTAAAAAAACAACTCGGGGGGGGGCTTTGATTTAATGATGATTTATTTCAATTTTGTTGAAACAAAAATTTTTTTTTACTCAGGGGCGCCCTAATGCAGAGGACCTAATCTTTCTATTTATCTAAAAAAAAAAACTTTTTATTGACGGGGATAAAATGGGAAAATGCCTAAAATTATTCTGGAGAGTTACGGCACCCATGCTTTGTTGAAAACAACATGCAGAGATTGTTTGAAAACCAATCGGTTGATTGGTTTGAAGACGAATAATTAGAAGCGTTACTTATTGAAGACCCATGTTAAACGAGATGAGTCTGTACAATCATTACCAGGATGCCGAGCTAAAAAAGACCTGCAAACGTTGAAACCCGTTTTTTAGGTGTGAACAGCTGTTTCTACGACATAAAAGGTAAAACTTTAGCATAGTTAAATTTATATTTGGTAGAATATTTTTATTTTGTTTCTTTACTTGGTAGAGTCTGCTGGGTGTAGTATATTATGAGAACCTCAAACCGGGAAGAGACATAGCAAAGTAATTTTGTAGCATGACAACGTTTGGGAACATAGGTCGTCTTCTTTCAACATGGTATTTGTATGCTGCCAAAAATATGGAAGAAAATGGTTGCTGTACAATATGGACAATATTTAGAACGACATATTCTTTACTAATTTTTAGGGTTCCGTTTTTTATACGGAACACTATTGGTGAGAGTACAACGTGTTTTTCACATTATTTCGATTATCTCGTGAACCATTAATCCGATGAACTTAAAATTTTAGGTGCTTTTAAAACTAACCTATCCACACAAGATGGCGGGTTAAAAAATAAAGTTGTGTTCGTTTGTTTTACAGGGGTACGATGTAAAGCCTTTGAGAACATACATTTTTTTTATCGAGACGAGTAGGGTATCATATGAAAGGGCTTCATTTCAGCATTCCTTAAAAATGTATTTTGGAATTTTACACCTCACCATTTTTTGTATAATTCTGAAAAATGACGTTTTCTCTGTTTTATTGCCCCGATTAACTCCGACCCTATTTCATCGAAAATCTTGAAATATATTTGGAATGATAGAAAAATGAGTAGGTTTTTAATGAAAAATATAGAACAGTGGCAGATACTCATAACTATATTTATTAAAGGAAAAGGGGTAGAAACATCATTTAGAAATTAGAACCAGGTCAAGTGTAGTGTCATTTGAAAGAGCACTTGATTTTAGAAACATTGAAATTTTTTTTAGAATTTTGCAATGCATAGTTTTTGAATTATTGTCAAAAAAGAGACACAAAAAGTTGGTCCCCCCCTTGCATTTCGAGCTTAATTAACAGAAAAATTTGAAAAAATTCACAGAGACAGAAAGATTGATAAACTCTGAACGAAAATTATAGCGAAGTCTCAAATAATTATATTTTTGTGCTTATAAGGGATTGGGGTGGGGAAGGGTGAAAAAGAACTTTTTTGAGCTTCATTTCAAAGAGCACCAAATTTAAGAACCATTGCAATTTTTTAGAATTTTTGAGTTATTCTAAAAAATTTGTAAATTTCAGACCGTCCCCCCTCCTACGTTTCGACACTGATTGACAGAAAAAATTGAAAAAATTCACAGAGACAGGAAGTTTGCTATATTTTGAACGAAAATTATAGCAAACTCTCAAATAATTATATTTCTATGTGCTTAAGGGATGGGTGTAAGAGGGGTAAAAAACACTTTTTTTGACCCAGTTTTATTTTAAGTATATGTATACCACCACCACCCTAAATTTTGACTCTGATTTCTAGAAAAAATATTCTCAATTTAAACCATTAAAAGCTGGCTAGATCTTTCTTTAGTTAACATAAACAGCTATGGATAAGATCCTCAAGTAACATTTTTTGTGTCATTTTTTATCAATGTAGATGTGATTGACATTTACAATTGACGTCTACGATTAAATATTTATTCTGTTATGCGTCCATAGTCTGGCGATATAACGACTTTACAACATAACTTTATGTCATTTATTTTTGATATTGTGTTCTTTTACATTCATGAAACCCTTGGCGAGCGAATTTTATTCGCACTTGTCCGACTTTTTTTTTAAATATAGAATTAATTTGCACGAAAAAAATAGCGATAACTTATTCAAGTTATTTAAAATTAATACAGAAATCTATTCAAATTTCGGTCTAGTAAATTATAATTCTAAAGGCAGATTGCTATTGCATTTATCTATTTAAATTTAACGTTTGAAATTATGATATTATGAAAAGAAAACGGAGTACATTGGCTAACTAAAAAAAAGTTCAGGTCAAACAACTGTATTACATTTCTCCGTACAGAGTCTAGACATTTTATTGTTGACTGACATGCACCTCCCCAAACCAAAGAACTTATAAATCAGCAAAGTTTGATTGGGATTGAAAATTTTTTTACATCGGATCAAGAATCCTAATTTTTGTATTGCAAATTTAGCGAGGTTGAACACGTATTTATTCCATTTCAGGTTAATTTCAATATCCGCTCCAAGAAGTCTAACCGATTCAACCTCATGCAATTCCCATGGTTTATCTTAATAGGGAAGTTTTTATGTCTCTATTCGAGAAAGACGGGATGGTTTGGTTTTGGTTGGGTTAAATGCAACAAGATTAAGTTCGCCCCATTCCAGTATACGATATAGGTCTTCGTTAATAGAAACAATTAACAGCTCTCTATCAATAGTGACTGCAGTATGAGATCGAAATTTAGGCGAATGCAATGTGCTGTCATCAGCAAAATTATAAATTGGGTGCTCTGTTGAAATAAGTAAATCTTTAATGTATAGTAGAAATAAGGTTGGTGAGAGCGCAGAGCCTTGAGGAACACCAGCATTGGTTGTGAAAATATTGGATGTAATACCATCGACCTGTCAGAAAACTTTGAATCAATGAGACTGTAAGATGATCTATGCCATAAGATTTTAATTTACTTTCGCTTGATATTTCAAATACTTTAGAAATATCAAGCGAAATACTGAATGTTTCACCATGGTTCTCCAGCGATTTGTTCTACATATAGGTTATGTTAAGGCTAGCAGATCACCTGTTGCATGACTTCTACGAAAACTAAGCTGCTTATCATCAATAATTCGTGACATCGACAAATATTCTATTAGGTTATATAGTTAACATATTTTTCAAATATTTTAGATTTTCCATCTTTTATGACTTTAGAAGACTTCAACACAACAAACAGTTTTCCAGGGTGTTTCTTCATAAAAGTTTCTCAGACCTTTCCAAGTCAGCGTGTTTATAATTACAAACGCGATGCGGATTACCTTTAATTGGTGTAGTTGATGTCAATTGTTCACTATCGCTGAAATTAGAAAATGGTTCGACGATCTAAAAGGTTGTTCAACTCTTATTTTTGTTGCATTTGAATCGTTTGTCAAAAACAGATCCAGCAAATTATTGTTATTCTCGTGGAAAAATTCTCGTGGAAACTCTATCATATGCATGAAACCAATCAGTTTCGTCTGCCTTCCTACGTCGTCCGTGCGTGATGACAACTTTAGCCATACTTTAATATGTATATTAAAATCCCCAAGAATGACCAGTATTGCTTTGGGGTAGGTAGTCTGTGGTAATTTTATCTATATTATATATTTTATCGAACAAAGGACATCTTGAGGACGAGTTTGAGGATCTGTATAAGCCTATTATGAACATGGTTTCATCAACACCTGAGATCTTCAATGCCAGAGAATTACGGTGCTTAGAGTTCAACTCATAAGCCTTTAATTCCCATACATGAAAGTGAATTTCGGACAAATACACAGACACAATGTTTGTTATAAATGGAATGTTCCGTAATTCGTAACTTGGTATCCGATATTTATCGAGATTCAATATCGATGCTTTGCCCCTGATAATTGTTTCGTAAGAAACAATATATTTATTTTTTTCGATGTAGTGATGAACCTCGTTTAGGTTCGAATTGAGACCTCTTATGTTCGTGAAATCAATGCTAAGCTCTTGGTTTTCTCTGCTGCCATTTTGTTGAGACAAAGATTGACCCTTTGACGTTGTAGGTACAGCAACTGAAATTTGGCCAGGCCTGAATTTCAGCACTACAAACTACATAAGAATCTGGGTATCTCGGTCACAAAAACACGACAATGTTATGGATTTACTAGTTAACCCTTGTTAACTTAGTTAACATTGTATCTTTGTTTATAAAATGTTAGTTAAGACAAAGATTTTCTTATTAAAATACAATGTCTTAAAATTGATTAAATCTCTCACTGATATTATATTTCATATAAACATAATTGTTTATGAAATATAATTTAAACTTAATAAACAATCAATTCGATTGTCCAATACAATGTATTATTTTATTGATTTTGCTTCCTCCCTATTCTTATTTTGTTCGTCTAATAAAATATAACAAATATTATTATGCATCATCATCAACTTCTTAAAACTATATATACAAGAAGTTTATTAAGAAAACTTAGAATTTAAGTATCGTTCGTTAGCGAGTCGGTTTATTCTCCTCTTAGTTTTTCTAAGAGTAAAATAGAGAAAGTGTTTTCTTTACTAGTATAATCATGTGAAAGTGAAATAAATATTAAATAAATATTAATTAAATATTAAAATTAAATAAAATATTGTGTTTTAAATTAACTACTGTTAGTCCTCGGCACGGCGCATAACAACAACACGAATGCTAAGTCCCTTATACCATCGTCATGTTCTAGAGCTAAAGACCCTTTTGAAAAAAGTCAATAGCCTTAAATGGTCTGCAAAAATCTTTTATCCTTAGAAAGTTTGATTCTAACATGCATAAAGAGCTACGGTTTAATAAGGAATAAGTTTTTAGGAAATCGTCAAGTAGTGCGGCTTAACCTAGCGAAACCTAACAAAAAGTCTCGAATAATCCAAAAGAGACGGACGATCTAATATTTATTGAGTTTTTAGCGAGCAAAACATCTCCAACTAATTCATAAATAAATAAAATAAACCCAGAACGACCTACGATCATAAGTTTTATAGTGCATTTGTACTAATTTTATAAATAAAATAATAATCCATGTACAAGAATAAATAAAAACATATTGTTTACCTGTGGAAAGAATGGTGCTATAACTGGTCCTGTTACTTCATCCTCCCGTTCTAATTGTACAACAACATTTACCGTTGATCCTGAATTAATTCTATCTTTATCAATAACTTCAAAACTCATCTCTATATTAGGATAGCGATTACAAAATCGGGCTACATCAGCCATTTGCACATCTGATAACTGCAGCAATCTTGATCGATCATCATCTTCCAATTCCATTATATCAAAAACTGTTTCAATATTTTTATCCTGACATCGTTTTACAATTTCAATACCAAAGTGTGGTAACTGTTTTAAATAAGAATCTTTACTCCACATTGCTTGTGTAACCATTTGAGCAAGTTCCATAGCAGCAACAGCAGGTGACAACCATCCATTTGATGATAAAACATCAACGCAGGCTTGAATTAAACGAATTGCTTTTCCTAAAATCAATTCTGTATCACCTTGAAGTTCTGGTCCTAGCTGTAATCTTGATAGATGAGCTTGAAGAAGTAAATTGGTTTTTATATGTGGATCATTGTATTTTGGTGATGAACCATTAGGTCCCGTCAACTTATTTGGTAATCTCTGACCTAAATTACGTAAAATATTTTCTTCATGATGTCGAACTGGAACATCTTCATATTCAGCAGCCGATGATATAATTTCCAGTAATCCACGAATTTTTGTTTTATTATTTAAAGACAAACTAAATAATTCTATAGTTGTGTAATTTATGTAATAGTATGCTGCAATCATTCCTAAATTGAGCGGTAATGTATCCATTTCATCTTCAACACTTATACATTTTGATTGTTCTAAATCTGATAATGTATTTTCTACTAATTCTGATAAATGATCCGATAAATGACGATGTGTTACACCCTGTAAGTTGTAATAATTTGGATTTTGTGTTAATCTTCGGTAGAGGAATGTCCATGTCAGGTAATCAACAGCATCTTGTTTGTTCTCAATCGTTTTTGTAACAATTTCTGCATTGAAATGATCATGTAAACGATGATCGAGATGACTTTCAACAGGTAAACTTTCATTTAATATCTTTTTGTAGAAATCTTTTTTAGAAATCTGACACATTAGCACGCATTTAGCATCATCATCTTCGAGAGGACGATTAGCTCGTCCGACCATTTGTAGTACATCGGTGATGGGATAATCTTCATATGAATGATTTTTACCGTTATAAAATTGTGTGTCCATAATTATGACAAGGTGAGCGGAAATACTCAATCCCCAACATAAATCTCGTGTTACTACTGCTATTTGAACAGCACCTGAATCAAATAACTGTTCGACTAAACGATGATCACTTGCAGTAAGACCTTCATGAATATAAGCTACTCCTTGTGATAACGTTTCTTTTAAAGTTTTATCAATCATTCTGTCCAAAAACGGTTTGATATCTTCCTCTTCTGCATGGAAAAAACGATTTGGTTGAGTTTCAGCAGCGCAATATGTTAAAATATCAATCGCTGTTAATCTTGCTTGTTTTCTTGATGACACAAAAACAATTACCGGTTTATGTGAACTGTATTTTACAATTGCGTTGTATACCGGTTTTGACATTGCAACAATTCTTGATGCGTTATGAGTTATATTAAATCCTTGAACATGTAATTCTAATGGGATTGGTCGAACTGATGGATGAAAATTGAAAGTTGCATTTGCATTACATCCTAACCACTGTGAAACGTCACGAGCGTCACTTAACGATGATGACAACGCAACCACACGGATTTGTTTTTCTATTTGGGATGAAATATAACGCATTCTTGAACACACTACTTCAAGAACCGGACCCTCTTCGCCACCAACCAGCTGAAGCTCATCTATAATAAATAAATGAATATTTTGAACATTCTTCCTTTGTTTCCATCTTCGTGATAACACATCCCATTTATCTGCAGTTGTGATAATAATTTGACCTTTGGCTAACAATTTTAAATCTGTTCCTGTCTCTCCTGTCAATTTTACAACTTTATGCCCGAGTGCTTGTCCGAATTTCGTATGCCATTCGCTAAATATTAAATCCGCTAGATCATCTTTAGAAACAAGGTAAACACATCTACCGTCAATATTTTGGGAGAACAAACGCATAACAGCAAATTCAGCAATTGTTGTTTTCCCAGATCCAGTTGGTGCTCCTATGAAAACGTTATCATCGCTATTATAAACGGCATTAAATACTTGCGTTTGTATCGGATTAAATTGTGGAAACTTTTCATAATAAAGTTTTTCAAATTTTGAATTTCGTAGCGCAGATACTGGAAGTGGTTGAAGATCAAGTAACTCAGTAGGTGGAAGATTTTTTTCTGGTAAGATTAGATGTCTAAAAGACACTGGTAGTTGAGTTTCAGCTCCAATCCACCGATCTGAAATGATACGCAAGAAATATTGTGGTGGAAGAGGTTCAAATACAGGAACGAAAAATTTCACCAAATGCTCATCTTGAGCATATTTCGCTTTTAACAAAAAGTATTCGTTATGGAGAATAACTTCTGAATCGACATCTTCAACTAATATCCAGAAGGCTTCACTTAAACCATGAACTTTTTCATCCCATTGAAAATCTGGTGTAATCGTTAACTCAACTCTTAATGTTGATCGTGTTATCGGTTGAATGTGTGTTGATAACTCTAATTTTGGAAATTGATGAACAAATTTATGAATTGTTTTTCCTAATTTTGGAACTCTTATTAATTCTCCAATTTCATTTGGTTCAAGATCATACAAACGTTCCCATGGGAAGTTTTTCTTTTCAATCTTTTTCACAATTTCTTCGGGCATTTTACGAAATTGTCGTAATGGGGACATAGATTGCCACATACGACGATCGATCATTTTACATAATGTTAAGGCTTTGTCTGATAATTGAGCCCAACCTCGATGTAGAACTATTTCAAATATAGCTCTAAGTAATCTTGCTGCAGATTGAGTAACGTAAACCATGTCTGACATTAAAGCAAATCCTTCTAATTTTAGTTGTGAAATATAAGCTTGTAGTAACACATTTACCTTTGCTGAAGGCTCTTCCATACTTTCTTTAATAGGAATTGGAACACGTTCCATTAATTTTTGTAGTTCAAGTTTTTCTTCCTCTCGTACGGTTATGTTTCTAAATTCTCCTGATAACGAAAACACTCGGAATAATTCTATTTCACTTAATGTTGGTTTAAGTAGTTGATTATAAGTCATCATTGTATCATGAGTACAATAATAATGAGATGCAATTCTGCCAAGTTCTGTGACTTGAAAATGTCCTGTTTTACGATCGTATTTAACCAAACCACTTCTATCTAAATGCAATGCTGCTGTGTGAATTAAATCAGCGCGATATGTTTCTAACAAAGGATCTTCTTTTAACTTGTCGTGTGATATTCCGTATAATGCTGGTTGTCTTAGCATACGAATATATAAATATGTATATCCTAACCACGTAACAGCATCCCGGACATTTTGAATGGTTCCAAGAACAATTTCTGCGTTTAACATATCGGGCATTTTGGAAATCAATTGACTCTCTATTGGCAGTTGTTGATTTAATAACGACAAATAATATTGAAGTTCGCTGTGATTTGTGATCAATATACCTTCACCTTTAGTATCGTATTGGGGTCGACCAGCACGACCTAACATTTGAAGAACATCTAGAGCACCCAATTCCACCCATCTTCCTTTTTCCGGATTATAAACTTGAGTTCCTTTTATAATTACAGTGTGAGCCGGGAGATTCACACCCCAAGCTAATGTTGCAGTTGATACTAAAACTTGAATATGTCGATCAGCAAATAAATCTTCAACCAAAGTACGATCAACTCTTGTCATTCCTGCGTGATGGATAGCAAATCCATAAGGAAGTAGTTCTTTTAGTTCTGAATTCTTAACCTGTTCTGCTTCGGATCTTAAAACTTCCATACTTGCAGATCCTTCTTTTAAAAAACTGCCCAAAGTATCTTTCTCTAAGCACATATCTCTTATAGCTCGAGAAGTTTTTCCTGTTTCTTTTCGTGAATGAACAAAAACAAGAACTTGATTTCGTCCTGCATGTTCCATTATTTTCTCATATACAATTTCATTCATAACCTGAAATCTTTTCATCGCTTTCTTTTCTGTAACACCAATATATTGTTGCTCCAATGCGACAGGACGGAAACTGTTATCAAAATAAAATAATCCAGTATCAAGTTTAACACGTAAAAATGTACCAACATCATGATAATTGGGTAACGTTGCAGATAATCCAACAAGTCGTACATCTTCTTGAGTCATTTCAATATTTCGGATTGTACGAGCAACTAGTGACTCTAATACCGGTCCTCTTTCATCATGAAGTAAATGAATTTCATCAATAATAATTAATCGAACTAAAGATGTAAATGTTTTTTCTCCTCCTTTTCTGGTAATAATATCCCATTTTTCAGGGGTACACACTATAACCTGAGTCGCCCCTATTTGTTCACGAGTTAATTGATGATCTCCCGTCAATTCGGAAACTGTTAAATTATAGCATGCTAATCGTTTCCCAAAATTACCAACCATTTCTTGTACTAAGGATCTCATTGGAGCAACATATATTATTTTAAATTCATCGGCATTTATTGTTCCATCATCGTTGATGTGTTTTCCAATCTCTCGCATCATTGTTAGCAAGGCCACATTTGTTTTACCAGCACCAGTGGGAGCACATAGCAGTAAATTTTCATCGCTCTCCAATGCTGTTTTCCATAAACGACTTTGAATTCGATTCAAACATTTAAATCCGTCGAAAACCGGTTGAACATATTTTGGTAAATTTTCAATAGGTTGTAATTCTTCTTTATCATCAAATGGTTTTGGTTTTAATGCTGGCACATGTACTTCCTCATAGCCTTTGCGCTGTTTTCGAAAACTACCATCCGGCAACTGACATCTTTTATTTGCCATGAAATGTGATCCTTGCGCAAACACCATTTCATCTAATTCTAATATTTTTCTAGCTCCAGCAACTTGTCCACCAATACCACTGGTTTTATCATCATCCGCGTCTTTATACTTTCTTGATAATTTCATGGATCCGTCATTATCTCCACCTTCCTCTTCGTTTCGTCCCGTATCAAGTTGACGTAAAATCTTAACTAAACTTGGATCATTTTTCATTTTATCGCGAATTCTTTGACGTTCTGATTCACTTTGTGATGATGCCAACATAGTACAGTAAAGAATCATGCTACGATTTTTCTTGAGTTGTTTTATAAAATCAAAACAATCGTAACCGAGGAGTAACACAAGTTGATTTTCACACTCTCTATCATCGCTTGAATCTTTGAGAATACTTAAAACTTCACCAGATTTTGCTTGTGATACCATAGCGTCACTGTAGTATTTTGAAAGACATCGTTGCAACCAATATGCGTCTATATCTAAGGGATGAAGAGTTCGTTCTTTTTTGGTTTCTTCGGTTATAAGCTGAAAGACAAAAATTTATATATAATTGTTGTAAAAAATTGGTTCATTGAACGAGGATTAAAAGGAGGTTATGCGATATTCTGCAAAGAACGAAAACAATTCAGTGCAGTTCTTCAGTACATGTGATATTGGTACAAACATTGGTACCATCATCGACTATTTTCTCATTGGTAAACAAACGAGTCTCACGGACTAAATCGAAGAAAACAGAAATCTTGCTCGACTCGTCTTTTAGATTTAACTAAGTACTAAGGATATGTTAACAGTTCTCTCGTTACTGTTTGAGAGATTGTCAGTGTTATTTAGAATAACAAATTCAAACTGATATTTTGGTGATTATCTAGACATGGATCTATTTTTTATTTAGTTAAGTTTTAATAGATAATCGCTAGGTAGATGCCTTGACTTAAATAATTTGTATATTAATTTCTTGCTTACATTTTCTGCATGTAAAGTGCTATCTATGTGTGCCTCTTCACCTTCCTCTTGCGCTCCCTCTTCTTCACGAATTTCACCATAAACATCTTCATCACTTTCTTCTTCAGATTCTTCAAACTGAACATTAATTCCATATGTTTCATCAATTTGTTCTTCCTCCTTTGTACCTAGTGCAGTAACAGCGTCAGAACCAAAATCAGTAATTTTTTTCCCTAAATTTACTAATAATGCAAATCGTTCATCAGCAACTGCGCCTAACAACCCATCACATTCTCGCTTTCTCTCGCGATCTTTCATTTTATCATTTTTCAAGACAGCTAAAATTTCATCAGCAGCACCACATAATATATCGCGAGGTTGATCACCTAATGCTTCTTGAATAAAACTTAATAACACTTCGTATGTCTGTCGGGTTTCTTGAGTTTTTGGCCGATAAACGATACCAACCATTTCATCTATACCTTCAGATAATAATGTTACACCTTTCATTCGATCAAAATCATATTGCGCTTCATCACGTTTTTGTCTTTTCGCTTTACGTTCTTCAGTTTTTTCCGGTCGAGTTCTTTGATATCTATCACCCATTCGTGTACCCTCCAATTTTCCAACCAAAGAAACAACTTCTCCTGTAGCTTCATCACGTCGTGGCCGTTCTATTAAACGAACATCAGCTTGTAAAACAAGATTCGAATTCTAAAAATATAAAAAATGTTTTAAAATGGTAATCGTTTATAATCATTGAGTTTTAGGTTATGTTTTGGTATTTCGGTTTTCAAAGATTAAAGTTTATCTATGGAAAATAACTTACCGCTTTGTATTCATATTGTAATTGACGAGCAGCTGCATCAGCCATAATTACTTATTTTTTAATAGATATAAGACAATTTTTATGTTATTTTATTTGTACAATATAGTTTTTCTAAACACTAGAAATATAATATTTACCTTTTTTTAGTTTGACGTTTACAATATCCACTGAACCTTATCTATATATGTATAAAAAAAAAAACAACCCCACCTATATTTAAATAGTAAAAACATTATTGAGCAATTAAAATTCAAATTAGGGCGCTTTCCAATCGTGTGAATTGCTGAAGGAATAGATTGTAGGCAATTGGTCTATTATTCAATAAATCATCAGAAATAGAGCCAAAACAACAAAAAAACAGCAATTTTGTGACATTTATAAAAACATAACCCAAATCGAAAATTTACCCTGACGAAAAAAATCTATGAAAATATATGAAAAATTCAAAAAAATTCAATAAAAAGCTATGCAACGAAAAGTCATAGACAATAATAATTTTTCATAGAAAATAATAGGGTACAATCCTACTTTATCCCTCCAAATAGATTTGCATTTTTTTTTTCAGATAAATAGGAAGATTAGGTCCTCTGCATCCTAAATATGAAAAAAAAAATTTGCGGAAATGAGGGGGTCAAAAGTTATAAGGGATCAAACTTTTAATTTTACCTTGGTCCCCCCTTTGGTTTTTTTTAGTTTCTTTTTGTTTATCCCCCCAAATAGATTTGCGTTTTTTTTCAGATAAATAGAAAGATTAGGTCCTCTGCATCCTAATTATGAAAAAAAAAATTTGCGGAAATGAGGGGGTCAAAAGTTATAAAGGATCAAACTTTCAATTTTACCTTGGTCCCCCCTTTGGTTTTTTAGACTTTGAATTCAATTTTTAAATTTTTTTTTGACTCAATTCTGCGATCTTACACAATTTCGATCAGAGATAGCACCGACCCCCCCACGCGTCGCGAGTCCCCCCCCCCACGTCCTCCCCCGCGTTTTCCGCGTCCCCTGCGCCGCGGACGCGCGAGGGGGGCGCGTGGGGTGGGGGGCGCGTGGGGGGGCGCGTTGAGGGGGGGTTCGGTGCTATCTCTGATCGAAATTGTGTAAGATCGCAAAATTGAGTCAAAAAAAAATCTAAAAAATCAATTCAAAGTTTAAAAAACCAAAGGGGGGACCAAGGTAAAATTGAAAGTTTGATCCTTTATAACTTTTGACTCCCTCATTTCCGCAAATTTTTTTTTTCATAATTAGGATGCAGAGGACCTAATCTTTCTATTTATCTGAAAAAAAACGCAAATCTATTTGGAGGGATAAACTAGGATAATGCCCAATTTTCTATGAAAATTAGGTAAATAATTATGAATTTATCTGAAAAATTATGTTTATGAACTATGAAAAACGAAGAAAAAATAGGCACAAGTTCGTTATATGGTATCCGCCCCTGGGTGTGGGGGTGGGTTCGTTTTAAAGCTTAGGTGGTGGGGGTTATATATATGTAGGTGCCTTAGGCCGGAGGGGTCTTTTTTTAACGGAAACGATTATCAGCGCGAGAGCTGTATCGTTGGACAAAACTAAATATGTTTGTCCTAACTATGAGCTTGAATCTTCATTCTACTTTAAGCATGGTGTTTGTGCGTTCATTAGAAATTCTGTACCATATGTGAGAATAAATAATTTTGAATTAAATTCAAAATTTCACAATATGGTTTCTGCTCTAATCAAACTCTGTTTGTCTTTGGATTGTATCGCTCGCCCAACTCACCGGAGAACATAAATTTATTTCATGACCTATCTGAAAAGATAGATAGGTTGACTATATATCCTAACGCTAAAATTATAATTCTTGGTGATTTCAATGTTCATAATAAAGAATGGCTTACACACAGCTCTAAAACTGATGAATTAGGTAAAGAAGCTGAACTTTTTGCTCTTTATCATAATTTCACTCAGATAATAGATCAGCCTACCAGGGTTACTGATATTCCTGGCCAAAGTGGTAACTTGCTCGATTTGTTTTTGATAAATGAACCTTCGTTGGTTCAATTTAAAGTATCAGAGCCTTTGGGTGGATCAGATCATAATTTGATCTCCACACATTTAAATATACAAGTACCTAAACAGTTTAAAGCTAATCCTCGTCTTGTTTGGGATTATAAAGCTGCAAATTGGCAGGGACTTAGAGATTTTTTTAAATGGTTTCCCTGGAAACGCAACTGTCTTTTCAGCCAATATCCAAACATCGTTGCTTCCAATGTTTCAGAAATAATACACATGGGTATGCGCAGGTTTATTCCAAATAGTTTGATTGTTCCGAAGGTTGATCGATGGTTTTCAAGTAAATGTAAAAAAGCAATTAAAATTAAAAAAAAGGCTTTTCAAAAGTTTATTCAAAACAAATCTGATGAAAACCTCAGATTATACCGAATAGAAAGAAATTTATGTAGAAAATTAATAGATGCAGAGAAACATCTATTTATTAGGAAAAAAGCTAATAAATTTGCTGAGCACCCTACTGGTTCACGAAATTTTTATAAAGCCGTCAAGGCTGTTCAAGGAAATTTTTGTAAGTCTTCTATACCTCCTCTTATTGATAACGATATGCCTGTTATTGACCCTAAAGAAAAAGCTAATTTATTGGGTAACTGTTTCTCGTTAAATTCTACATTAGTAGAACCCAATTTCCTACCTAGACCAATTCCTAGAATTTCTAGCAAAATAGGGCGGATAATTTTTCGTAAAAATGTCATTCGGAAAATGCTCTTACAAATCAATACTAATAAGGCATCTGGACCTGATAGTATTCCTCCAATTATCCTTAAAACTTTTGCTAAGGAGTTAGCACCAATCCTAACTAAAATTTTCTATCTGTCATATAAGAAAGGAATTTTTCCTGATATATGGAAAATGGCTAGTGTACAACCAGTTCCAAAGAAAGGTGCTAAAACGGACCCAAGAAACTATAGACCTATATCAATTTTGTCGGTTGTTTCTAAAGTATTTGAGAAATATGTTAATTTTAATATAATGAGCTTCTTAGAGTCGTCAAAATTACTTAAAGAAAGACAATACGGACTCCGTAAAGGAAGAGCGACGGGAGATTTACTTTCTTATGTCACGCATATCTGGAACAAGTCGCTTGAAAACCATGGTGAGACTTTTGGCGTTGCTCTTGATATTACCAAAGCATTTGATAAAGTATGGCACAATAATCTTATTTGCAAATTGAGATGCTACGGCTTAGATGAACAACTTGTTTCTTGGTTACAAAGCTTTATTTCCGAGCGCAAATTTCGGGTCAATGTTGATGGTGTTTCATCGAATATCTTTTCAACTAATGCTGGTGTTCCTCAAGGTTCCGCTTTATCACCTACTCTTTTTCTTCTCTAAATTAATGACTTGCTAGATGCAACAGTTAATCCCATCCATAGTTTTGCTGATGATAGCACACTTCATGCGTCACATGAAATGCCAAATTTGTATGCACCATCAAATCTTAATGTCGCTAGATCAAACTTGATAGAGTCATTAAATATTGATTTAAAAACCATCTTAGATTGGGGAGTTGCTAACAGTGTTGAATTCAACACAAGTAAAACTCAAGTTTGTCATTTTTCTAGGTTATCAACACCTAATCCGTTTTTATTAAAGTTTGATTCAAATGATCTTCAAGAGAAAGAATCTATTAAGCTTCTAGGAGTTGAGATTGAAAATAATATGAAATGGAATTCTCATATTTTTAACCTAGCTAAGAACGCTGTTCAAAAATTAGGATTCTTGGGTCGTTGTCGTAAGGTTTTTAATAGCGAGCAGCTTCTTTTAATATATAAATCATTTATTCGTCCCTGCATGGAGTATTGCTCTCACATATGGGGTGGAGCCTACATAAGTAGCTTAAAATGTCTTGATTCTATACAACGGAGAGCTGTTAAATTGATCGGCAACTCGACTCTTACTAACGAGCTTGATTCCTTGCAACATAGAAGAGACATCGCTGATTTGACGGTATTTTACAAGTATATTATGGACGAACGGGCGTCTACGGAGATCAAATCGATTTTGCCTGAACCAGCAAACTTCGCGCGTTTCACCAGAGCATCAATAGCAGCCCATCCTTTTACGGTTCAAGTGACAAGGTGTAGAACTGTCGCTTTTCAACGCAATTTTTTTAACTGAGTTTCTCATCTCTGGAATGCCTTACCGGCGTGGGTCTTTCCTGATAATTTTAATCCTCAAAACTTTAAGATCAACGTTAATAAATTCCTGAAAGAAAATTGAATAATACTTTCGAACCCTAGTTCCCTAGTTAGCATGGTATCTTCGGATATTCAGAGACGTTGATCTATATTGGTTAACACTAAACATGCCTAACATTGAATAAAAAAAAAAAAACAGAATATTACCAGAATTGTTCTAAAATCTAAAAAGAATTTCAAAATTTTAACAATTTGACTTTTGTAAAGCACTCATTAAAGCGGTCCGCAAAGTGTATCCATTTAAAGAATTGACACCAAATGAAGAAATGATTTTATAAAAGAAAGAATGTTGAAAAGAAAATGTGTATTTAATTGCTTGTTAATGAGGTTGTTATAAATAGGTTAGGTTAGGTTACATTAGGTGGATGAAGGGATAGGCGCGGGGGGAATTTATATTTTATTATATAAAATATTTCATTTCAAAGAACCTAAACCCCACTCCTCCGGCCTATATATATAACCTCCACCCCCTAAGCTTTCCAACGAACCCACCTCCATCCCCAGGGGGCGGATACCATATATCGAACCGTAGCCCAAAAGTCAAACAAAATTTCTGAATATTTCGAAAAGGTAACGTTGCGTTTTAACAAAAGCATATAATAATCATTTAACGTCAATTACACCTTAATCCGATAGTTCATAACTCAGATTTCAAGCAGATTAGCGGAGCTTCATAATTTGAGAATTTAGGCCATGTGTCAATACAACTAAATCTAAAACTAAAGCCGTGTGTCAATACAGCTAAATCTAATTTTTTGAAGTCTAAAACTAATTTTTGACGTTTACATTCACCACAAAAATAATTAAAAAATTAGCCTGCCCTAGACCTAGTATAAATTTTGACAAGGGAATCTAAAATAGAAAAAAAACAAAAATGATTTTATTTTGTTTACTTTATTGTAAATTAGTTTATTGTTTTGAATAAATGGAACAAATATATTGGAATATATTGGAAAATACATTTTATTTAATTTGTTCATTTTAATTTCAAAGACATGTTATTAAAAGCAAAGACAATTATTTCGATATGTCACAATTTAGATTTAGCCATTGACACAGCAAAATTTGGCAATAAATTCAACATAGTCTAATTTTTTTTTCTACCATATGGCAAGAAAATTTAGTTTTAGATTTAGTTGTATTGACACAGGGCCTAAATTTTCTTACCATAGGCGCTTTCCAATCGAGTGAATTACTGAATGATTCACTTAAACTGAATTGGTCTAGTATTCAGTAAATCATCAAAAATAGAGCCAAAACAACAAAAAACTGCATTTTTTTGACATTTAAAAAATACATAACCAAAATCGAAAATTTAGACACAAATAAATATGTTCCGATTTATTTTTAACGTTTGACCACAAACCGTAAATCAAAAAATATGAATATGTTGAACTGATGAGCCTATTCTTTCCTTCACTTAATATTAAATTCAATTCAGTTCTGTAGTAGCTCAGTTTACGCTCAATGGAAACTGAATATTACCATTGGAACATGCAAATTCCCAAATACAATTCAGTTTAAGTATAAATCATTCAGTAATTCACTCGATTGGAAAGCGCCCTTAGTGAGAAACTTTTATTTTTATCTATGGGCCTGATTATTATAATTGTGATGTCACGCATTTTTCCGGATATTTTAAATGGTCACATTTCGTCACACAAGCCTTATCCCCCTCTATTAAATGATGTCACAAATTTATGACCCCCCTCTCCTCAAATAAAATATCAATCATTTATAATTTTTAATAAGCATATTTATTTATGTTATGTTTTATTGTATTTACATAATATAAACAATTAAAATAGTGCATGATTAATTTTGATAAATAATACTAAATAATAAATTAAAATAATGGGGATATTACTTTTACTTAGGCGCCAAGAATTTTTTTTTATTTGATATAGAAACACTCACTGAAGCGAATAAAACCAAAACGAGTTGTATATCAACCAAGGGGGCCAAGAAATGCCTTTGAAAAAACCAAAATCCATACAAAATTGCACTGTTTTCACAAAAATTTTTTCTATTATTTTAATTTAAGCTTTATTTCCTATGTGCTTATAAGAAAAACGATCAAAACTGTCCCTTTTACTACATTTTCTTAATTTACGATACAAATAATAAAAAAAAAATCCATTCGCGGTTAAGTTAAAGTAATCTTGCCAAAATAATATTGGAATAAACAAAAAAATTCAAGAGATAATTAATTCATTATATTAAATAACTCATCCAATTTGATCTTGAGGAGTGGTTTAGCTTTCTTCCTCCTATGGTAGCGAAAATGTTCTTCTATTGATATAACTGAGAAATTTTGCTCATTAGATTTTATACCAGACGGCGCAATATTCCATTTAAGTCTAACTCAGCCTCATCGTACCCAATCTACACTTTCACTGTTCTCTTACTCGGGAATTATTGCCATTAATTCTCGTTGTCTGCTACTGCTGTTCTTGTTGGTCTTACACGCTTGGTGGGATGTTCTACTATTTTATGTTGAACTGAATGGCTGCGGAGCATAGTCATCGATGCAAAGTATAGTTGACAAACAGAACAAATTGTATGTTGAATCGATGGACACCCGT
The DNA here is from genome assembly GCA_963693315.1 of Diogma glabrata. Classification (NCBI taxonomy): domain Eukaryota; kingdom Metazoa; phylum Arthropoda; class Insecta; order Diptera; family Cylindrotomidae; genus Diogma; species Diogma glabrata. The sequence continues at coordinate 99,377,434 of OY856188.1, read as the reverse complement.
ATAAAAAAATCGAAAGAAATCGATAGAAAACGAATAGCTTTCTATATATATATAGCACCAATCGTAACTTATCGTATTTTTCGTCATTAGATTTCTATCGGGCTGAATCTGAAATTTACGATTGAGATGTTTTCAAGAGAAATCTTCCAATCGTAATCTATCGTTATCTATAGGATTTTACTTCGGTCTGAAAGACCTAAGTATTACATTCATGAGCTCAAAGTGAAATTCTTACCCTCACTTTTTTGGCATTTCTCGACGTTTTAGGACCTCCTGATTCTAAAAAAGCGAAAAAAAAATGTATGTCTGTCTGCCGGCCGGCCGGCCGTCACAACTGACGAAATCTAGAAAACCGCTGGACGGATTTGAAAAATTTTTTTTTCTAAAAATAGGTTTACTTAATAGGAAGAGCCGAAAGGACGATGTGTTCGATAACTGTACCGGAAGTGTGTCAAAAAAATCGAAAAGGTGTCAAAACAAGGAAATTTGCATATTTTTTGCTTAAATAACGTTCATTTTAAGTGATTACGAGTAGGAACATTAAATTTGGAGAAATCTTGATGGTCGGGATTGGTATGTGAGACCAAAATCTAGATTATTGCATTATAAGTTTGTCAAAAAAATGTTGTCAAGGTGTCAAAAAAAAGATTTTTATTTATTTTTTACCTATTTTTTTGGAAAAAAAATAAAATTAATTGTTTGTTTGAAATAAAGTTTTATTATTTATTATTATTGAGAATTATGGCATTATAAGTTTGTCAAAAAAATGTTGTCAAGTGTGTCAAAAGATTTTTAATTAGTTTTGTACCCTTTTTTTTTGGAAAAAAATAAAATTGTTTCTTTGAAATGAAATTTAATTATTATTATTGAGAATTATGGCATTATAAGTTTATCAAAAAATGTTGTCAAGTGTGTCAAAAGAAAGGTTTTTATTTATTTTTTACCCAATTTTTTTACAAAAAAATAAAATTAATAGTTTGTGACATGATATTTTATTATTATTATAGAGAATTATGGCATTATAAGTTTGTCAAAAAATAATGTCAAGTGTGTCAAAAAATGATTTCATTTATTTTTTTAGCCAATTTTTTGGAAAAAAAATGTAGCTGTTTTTATGACATAAATGTAATTTAAAATGAAATTGGACATGGAAATTTTTGAATTTGTTATAGTTTTTGAAATATTTTTGAAATTTTGAAAAAGTTTGTATTTTTGATTTTGTAATAATTTTTGCAATATTTTTAGAATTTCGGCAAAAGTTTTTATTTTTGATTTTGTAAGAATTTTTGGAATATTTTTAGAATTTTGGAAAATTTTAAATTTTTGAGTTTATTATAATTTTTGGAATTTTGAAAAAATTTTCAATTTTTGATTTTGTAATAATTTTTGCAATATTTTTAGAATTTTGGAAAAAGTTTGAATTTTTAAGAATTTTTGGAATATTATTGGAATTTAGAAAAAATTTAAATATTTGATTTTATTATAATTTTTGGAATATTTTTGGAATTTTGAAAATGTTTGGTTTTATTTAATTTAATAATATTTTTGGAATTTTGATTATAATTTTCCGGCAACGTATTGATGTTTCGTGTTAGTTTTGTAATAAATTTTTAAACAGAGATAAAAATAACAAAGAGTTATGTTTGATATACATCGCTGCCCAAAACTAAAAACCATGTCCTCATAAAAGTTTTTTGCCGAAAACTATATTTTTACTTTTCGGTTTCAATGGTTTTTTTACGATGGAATTTCTATCGTAGTTAATCGTTTTAAATCTGAAGATCACGCTTGAAATTTTTTGGTCAGACTGAACAAGTTTTGAATAGTTTTTTATCGTACATTCCATATGTAGCACCATTCACCAACCGTAACCTATCGTATTTTTCCGCCTTCAGATTTCTATCGGCTTGAATCTGAAATTTAATGAATTTTTTTCAAGAAAAACAAACCAATCGTAGTTTACCGTAACCTATGGGATATTTCAGATTTGGTTTCAATGGGTTTTTTACGATAGAATTTCTATCGTTGTTAATCGTTCTGAATCTGAAGTTTTTGATATTGAAATTTTTTGGTGAAACTAAACAAGTTTTTAAACGTTTTCTATAGTACATTCCATATGTAAAACCAATCGTAACCTATCGTATTTTTCCGCCATCAGATTCCTATCGGTTTGAATCTGAAATTTACAATTGAAATTTTTTCAAGAAAAACAAACCAATCGGCATCTACCGTCACCTATGGGATATTACTTCGGTTTTGAAACAACCTAAGTATTGCATTCATGCGCCAAAAGTGAAATTCTTACCCCCACTTTTTTTTGGCATTTCTCGACGTTTTAGGACCTACTGGCTACTGATTCTAAAAAAGCAACAAAGAAAATGTATGTCTGTCTTCCGGCCGGCCGTCACAACCGACGGAATCTAGAAAACGGCTGGACGGATTTCAAATTTTTTTTCTAAAAATAGGTTCACTCAATGGGAAGGACGACGTGTTCGATAACTGTACAGGAAGTGTGTCAAAAAAATCGTCAAGTGTGTCAAAACAAGGAAATTTGCATATTTTTTGCATAAAAAACGTTCATTTTAAGTCATTACGAATAGAAACATTGAACTTGAAGAAATCTTGATGGTTGGGTACGTGAGACCAAAAACTAGATTATTGCATTATAAGTTTGTCAAAAAAATGTTGTCAAGTGTATCAAAAGAAAGATTTTGATTTATTTTTTTACCCAACTTTTTGGAAAAATTAAAATTAATTATTTGTATGACATGAAATTTTATTATTATTACATTATAAGTTACAACAATTATTATTACATTATAAGTTTGTCAAAAAAATATTGTCAAGTATGCCAAAAAAATTATTTTCATTTACTTTTTTAGCCAATTTTTTGGAAAAAAATTTAGCTTTTTGTACTTTGTATGACGTAAATGTGACATGGAAATTTTTGAATTTGTTATAGTTTTTGAAATATTTTTGGAATTTTGAAAAAAGTTTCAATCTTTGATTTTGTAAGAATTTTTGGAATATTTTTAGAATTTTGGAAAAAGTTTGAATTTTTGAATTTTTAAGAATTTTTGGAATATTACTAGAATTTAGAAATAATTAAATATTTGATTTTATTCTAATTTTTGGAATAATTTTGGAATTTTGAAAAAAGTTTCAATTTTTGATTTTGACATAACTTCTGCAATATTTTCATAATTTTTGAAAAAAGTTTAATCTTTGACTTTTTAATAATTTTCGGAATATTTTTAGAATTTTGGAAAAAGTTTGATTTTATTTAATTTTTACAATATTTTTGGAATTTCGAAAGAAATATGAATTTGTGACTGTGTAATATTACATGACTGTGTAATATTTCTCGAAACGCTAAATGGAGGGGTTTTTGAGAGTTTGCTAATTGTATCATCTTTTCTTTTTTTTCAATCGGCGTTCATGCTCCATGTAGGAGCGTTGCCAGGCTAATCAGCTTTGAATATTCACCACGGTCATTCGCAACAGCGACATAATTACCATGGCAGCTGATTTTTTTAAGGTTGTTTATTACGTCGGTCTCGTCGTAATAAATAACGTACCGAAAAATAAACATTATAGATAGAAACACAACACGGACGATAACGTCGGACGATTAAAAAAAACGTCTACAATTTCGCTGTTGTAACCACAACAAAGGCGTCAGCGTGAAAAGCTGTCAAAAATAAAATTGCATAAACTAAAATACTTTGTTCTTTGTCAAAATGAATTTCACAAATTTCAATTTTAAAAATAACTAATTTTTACTAATAAATAAATAATAATAATTTTTCTACTAATAACTAATTTTAAAAATAAAATACAAAATACAAATTACGAAAATATATAAGTGAATAAAACCGAACTTTGAACATAAACTGAAAAATTAAGTTGACAACTCAAAACGATTACAACCTCAGAAACGCGAAAAATATCAGAAAATCATATTTTTCAGTTGGCGGTACTGTCACAATAACATTAAAAATTACCCTTGCAACCAAATAAAAATAAAATTGATATCTGGCAATAATCATCGCCGATGATAAATTAGAAATAGAATCTAAATTTTCTCCGACGAAAAAAACTTTTTCGTTTATCGCTGTAGTTGTGTTTGAAATGTATGTATCCTGTGTATTCTAATGTTACTAACGTCGTCGTCGGACGATTTCGCCCGTGTTGTGTTTCTAGCTTATGTTATAAAAACGAAACGCATAACGTTACGATTTTTTTTTCGTTTTGCAACAATGTTTTATTTTGTAACGATGGACTATTTTCAATTTTTGCTCTAAAATAGTGGTTTCCAAATTCGATGAAATTCCCTAATAATTTTATTAATTGTAATAAACGTAGGCATTTATTTGTACCACTGTATAATTAAACATTTTTTTGTTTATGATTTAAATAAGTTCAAGTAAATTAAAAATACAAGTTTTTCATAAATGATGGAGAAATTGCTTGATGGAGGAGAAAACAGAAAATCTGGAAGACGGATATATAAACGATCAAATTGTTTTAAATCGGATCAATTAGTATATAATTTTTAAATCAATTAGTATATAAATTTAAATCAAAGAGATTAGTGATTAATAATATATTTATAAATTGTTTAAAAATATATCAATTTTATATTTGTATTTTGTATTTCAAAACCATAATTTGTTTTAGTGATAATTTGAATTGAGATTTTAAGCAAAAAAAAAAGTATTTTATGTATATAAATATGACAGAACAGAACCAAAAAAAAAAATAGAAACCTTAAGTTTTTTAAGAAAAAATAATGTTATCTGGACGTTTTGTGTTTTCTTTGGACATGCAGTTATTTACAATTTGAAAACATTAAAATTTTGCAAATTTAAATAAATAATAATAGTTATGAAATGTTGTATATGTAAATGTTTGAACTCAAATCGATACGAAAAGCATAATAGAAATAAAATAGCATGTCACAGATTTCCAACCGATACAAAATATTTAAATGCATGGTTAAAAGCACTAAATTTAAAACCTTGGAGACCGCAGAAACATGATGTAATTTGTTCGTAGCATTTTGAGGAAAATTGTTTAGATCGAAGTTCACCGTTAAGGATACGTTTTAAGAAAACTGCAATACCTACTATTTTTGATCAAATGGTTGGGGAATCGTTAATAAAGGGAGTTATCACAGAAGATAAACGAAGACGTAAAATAGAACATGAAGAAGACAACATTCAAGAAATAAATTAATGTAAGCTTTTTATTGAATTTTAATTAATATAATTTTTGTGATTTGTTTTTGTAAAACTAAATTATTTTATTTGTTAGCCAATTAATAAGTTTCTTTACAATTTCAAAGTGATTCATGATAAGAGAATTGCAAGTGTTAATTAGTTTGTCGTAGATTCAGTTTTCATATAATTTGTGAGTTTTCCGGTGCAATGTAAAATTATATTCGTATAAAATAAAAGTCCAAATCAGTTCAATTTTATATTTAATATTTTTAGTAATACCTGCTGCAGTGGCCAAAGAAATTTTCGCACTTCATTTTTTTTTCTATTCGGATTGTTCGTTCATTTTTGCTTTCTTTCGATTTCTCGCTTTTTGGGATCTTTCTTGTTCTTCCTTCTTCTTTTTCAATTTAGTTTGCAATTCCATCTTCAGTTTTTGTTTTGCTGTTAAATCTTGTTCTTTTTGTACTTTCCAAATGTCAACGTTTTTCAAAAAAGATTCTTCGTTTTTTATTTTGTTCCATTTTGTTCCAACAACATTTTGCTGAAATTCTTGCTTAAATTTCGTGGGATATGCCAGTATATGGGCTTTGAATAATGATTGAAATAACTCGTGTTTATCCATCGCAATTTCTATTGATATATCAAAGAGATTTGTTTAGCTTTGTTTTGGATTATCGGTACGATGTGGATGTTTTGGATTATCGGTACGTATTTTCATACTAACTTGATTTATTTTTTTCTTTAAAATATTATTGGAAATAAAATTCGCGGTTTTCAACCTAGTTTGAACAGCCTTTGTTTGCTAATTGAAAAACACCATTTTCTCTAGCAGATACTATATATATTTTTAAAACAAGAAAGATAGATATTTATCAATAATTATTTAAATCATATTCCGTTGATACAAACCCTCTAAAATAATTATAACAGAAATAGCATTTCACTCCTATAAACATTTATAAGCTTTAAACAAACGAAGTCATTAACAACACCCTTTAAAATTGGGTACAATCCTATTTTATCCCCGTTTTCAAAATAGCGTTTTTTATATAAATAGAAATAAATAGAAATAAAAAAATTTGCGAATATGAGGGGGTCAAAAGTTATGAAGAATCAAACTTTCAATTTTACCTATATAATTATTCATTTTTATATTAATTATTTACATCGATTATGCGACCTTGCAAACTTTCGATCAAAAATAGCCACCGCTTTCCCCCACCTTTCCCTTCCCCATACAGTAATGGTGCTGGCGAATGAACTCTATTCAGTCAACGGTAGCACCATTACTTGCAGAATATGCCGCGATGATGGTACGCAATTGCTTCCTCGAAGAAAAGATATAACTCTGTAGAATGTGGGGTTTAATTATTGAGGATAATTGCTTTTTACCTCTTTTATTTCCTCCATCTTATGAAATATTGGCCTATGTCAAATTTTATTATATATAATAGGATTCAGTGTTTAGTTATCCATTCCCTAATAAAAACATAAAAAATTATCGTCCATTAACACCACAGAACGCATGTTGTTGTGGGACTTAGGTCTCAAAAGGTTTTTATGTGTTGTTGTGGTAACGAAAACGCTTGCATTTTATACAGTGGTTTGTACAAACATGGAAATATGTTTGTAAATTTTATCAAGATCTTTTTATTTATTTCATAGAAAAATTGATTTGTGATGTCATGTTTGTTTTAACCCCCTCTTCCTTCGTCACATTTTGTCACAAAGGGAGAGAGGTCACATTGTGACCTCTTCCCCCCAAAAGCGTGACCTCATTTATGAACAGCCCCTAATAAATTTTATTTAAAATAATTTCTTCCAAATCTATCCTAATATCACCGGAAATTCCTGTATTACGAATATCAAATTTGCATAATGATACAGAATTTAATTTTTCTTGAAACAATTTTAATAAATTTTCGCCTATTTCCTGAAATTATAATTGAAGTTGTAATTATTGCAAGAAACAGTTGATAGATAGTATATACATTGCCCAGTTTATTGGTTGAAAGATCAATTGAGTTTAATGTTTTATTTGTTCTAAATAGCTTTATCAACAACGGGTCAATTGTATCATCAATCGAGCAACAAGCTAAATTCAATCTAAAATGGAATGGAATAAACGTTAGTTATGACAAATAGTTAGGTAGAGAAAAAAACGTTAACTCTTGTAATTGCAAATTTGGAATAACACTGAATATAGCAGCAGTACCATCTGAGGTTAGTGGATTCAAACGGAGATTTAATTTTTCGATTTGGCGATACTTCATTACATCCGCCAATTCAAGAGCTCCTTCTTGCGCTAAAGAACGAATACAAATGAAATTTTATAATTTAACAGACAAAAATACTTACATATAAAGTTATTTGTCAAAACTATTTCTTTCAAATTTGGAAATGCATCACGTCCGAGAACATCGACAAACGACATTAATCCAATATCACCAGTACGACAGTGAGGAAGTTGAATCGATTCTAAATAAGGACATCCTTTCTCTAAAGATCTAGCCAACAATTTTAATGTATATGGTTCTAGCTTAGTCCCACATATTCGAAATTTTCTCAACTCATAACACTTTTCTAATCCGCTCGCTAAATACTTAACATCATTTTGTGTTAAGTTTGAACAACCAAGATAAAAATTTGTTCCAATATTCTTACAATCGAATGTCAGATCAATGTATTTTAATTCACTTAAATTTGGTAGAATAATATTAAACGGAATATGATCACTACTATCAGTCAATGAAGCTTGTAATCGATTTATTTTTAACTCTTCAACATACGGAGCACAAAGCTCAATAAATGTCACCATCATTTCTGGATCATAATCAGATGCTTTTAATGTTTCAATTGTTTCGCTTAAATACCTTTCTAGAAATTTTTGAATCCATTTCTGATTTTTATTTGCCAATTTTTCGGGACAGATTTTCCATTTATCCTTAAAACTTCGTTTCCAGAATACATCAGCTTTTATGTAATTACATATTTCTGACATTGGATAATTAACATTTAATATATCTAATAAGTAATTACGATCTTCTGGGAATTCAATTTCAGAATATATTGGATTTGCTATAATAGAAATTCTGTTGTAGAAAATTACAAGAAAAATTATTTATTATCTCATTCTCTTACCCAGCCAGTTCTCAGCAATTGTTTGAATGCATAAAATTTTTAATGAATCTGGACTGTTACAATCCCATTCTAAATTGAAAGCATTTAATTTTTTGTGATCGGTACTAATGCAGTTTTTTAAATGTATGTAGGATTTAAAAGTATTTATTGAAATTGTGTTAGGGAATCTCATTTTGTTTGTTTGAAATTTTAATATGTTGTTTAATCAATAAGTTATTGGAATTGTGCGCATAGTTATTTTTCGACTATTTACCGTAGAAGTGTTAATATAGATTCATTGGTTTCAAAGGCCATCTAGCACTTTTGTTTTATTTTATATTTGGCGTTGTGAAGCGTTGCAAGCTGTGATGATCACGGTTCTGCCTAGATATCTTAAGTATTTAGCCGGAGAGACACTGTCAAATCTCAAACTTAAGAGTCCTTTAACTGAATATACACTACACTGCCTGGTTTAAACGACCATAAAATATGATGGTATATTGTGCCTACAGTTTTTGTTTGTAATTACATACTTTTATTGTTTTGGGAAAAAAATCAACATCAATCGGTAAATTGGTGTTGTAACCATGAATAAGATTTCGTACGCGAGCCGAGTCAGACGTTTTTCTGTGAAACTTTGGGTGCACAAAACAAACATGGGTCTGGCAAAATAAGGGATCTTGTAAATAAACATTTTTGAAATTTGAATATTATCTTATAGACTGAGAGCCAGTGACCGGCAGACTTACGGTATTTTAGCAAACTCCATATTGATGCTAGGTATAGTTTTTCACCTGCCGTAGTTCAAATGGGTATTCACTATCCCCGCCGATGGTTCCTTTGGGCGTGTCCGCAAGTCAAAAAACGTAAAAATTGACTTCAAAAACGTGATTTCAGCAAGTCTGCCGTTTTAATATCTTAAAGTATACAATCTTTTTTTAGTAAAAAATCCAATGGCAGACACCTACTCCGGTTCCGAGTATTATTTTTTAAATTTCAAAGTTTTAAAATTTCATGAAAATTTACTTTATAGTCCAGTAACTTTATACATCACAGTATGCGTCAAATCCGGTAGTTATGATTTTTTGCAAACTTGTTTATGATGTTGGCCTAATGAATAATCCAAGTTTGTGACCTCGAGCGCCGAACGCAACTTCGTCAAAAATCAAAAAAACCGCGAAAAAATCGTTATTTTTTCAAATTTTGGCGAATATAACCCTAAAGGACTAGTTTTTTCTTTATACTTTTTTAGGACGGTTTTAAAGTAGACTAAACTTGCTACAATATGATACTAGAACTGTCTCTGTAGACCCAATAGTTTCCGAGATTAAGCCTCAAAAATCGAAAAATCGTTATTTTTTCAAATTTTGGCGATTATGGCTTTAAAAGACTAGTTTTTGAAAAAAAAGTAGACTAAATTTGCTACAATATAATATTAGAATTGTCTCTGTAGACCCAATAGTTTCCGAGATTGAGCCTTTCAAAGTTTATCATTTTTTTAACTTCGCAATATTTTAGACATTATTTTAGTCACTCGAAAATTCATTCAGAACGACAGAATTGCAAAAAATTGCGAATTTTGAAAAAAATGATAAACATTGAACTGCTTAATCTCAGAAACTATTGGGTCTTCAGAGACAGTTCTAGTATCATATTGTAGCAAATTTAGTCTACTTTAAAACCGTCTTAAAAAAGTATAAAGAAAAAACTAGTCCTTTAGGGTTATAATCGCTAAAATTTGAAAAACAACGATTTTTTCGATTTTTGACGAAGTTGCGTTCGGCGCTCGAGGTCACAAACTTGGATTATTCATTAGGCCAACATCATAAACAAGTTTGCAAAAAATCATAACTACCGGATTTGACGCATACTGTGATGTATAAAGTTACTAGACTATAAAGTAAATTTTCATGAAATTTTAAAACTTTGAAATTTAAAAAAAAATACTCGGAACCGGAGTAGGTGTCTGCCATTGGATTTTTTACTAAAAAAAGATTGTATACTTTAAGATATTAAAACGGCAGACTTACTGAAATCACGTTTTTGAAGTCAATTTTTACGTATTTTGACTTGCGGACACGCCCAAAGGAACCATCGGCGGGGATAGTGAATACCCATTTGAAATACGGCAGGTGAAAAACTATACCTAGCATCAATATGGAGTTTGCTAAAATACCGTAAGTCTGCCGGTCACTGGCTCTTAGACTATTATTTCCCAACTACAGCAACAACGTATGGCTACTAAACACGGAACCAGAGTTGGTTTGGTTGCTACCTACATATGTACATGTTCTCGGACTGCTGTCTTTAAAGCAACTAGCTCTAGTAGCTATAAAAGCAAAAGTGAGGTCAATGTATATGTCATCTGGCGCAGCTGGAAATCACAGAAAAAGATTAGTAAATTTTGTGTTTTTTAGCTTTATTATGTGCGACCAATCGCATTGGATTTCACATTAAGTGCTAGTATCATTAAAAAGCGTATCACTAGAAATAGAACGGAAGGTCAGACTTTTCGTCTCTGACTCAAAATTACCACTGAAATTCTATAACAGACAGAACCCGACTGATTGCTTGGTCAAATAACTATTTGAAAACCTAAATTCACTTAACTAAAGTCACTCAGCTGACGTTCGGATGAAAACGATCTTTACAGACTTTGGGAAGCTATTAAATATACACCTGTGCTATGAACAGAAATCAATGTTGCCTATAGACAATAACAACAAATGCGAGGAAACGCTCTCTTTGGAACCCCAAAGATTTCGCTGCGAAAAATAATATTAAGCAAAACAAATCAACACAACGCGAGGAAACTCGTAAGAACGTTTAAATTTGATAACCACCATTTTGAAAATAAAAAGTAAGTAGCTGAAGATAAAAGGGCCTACTTCACAAAACAACGGTGACGTATCACACCAAAGACTTTACGTTTCCCCGATCAGACCTATTCTGATGTAACATGTGATCTTCTATGGAACTATACTTCCTAGTGCAGACCACCTTAAATTGGAAGAAAATTTCAAAGATTAGCCTGAATGTTTACATGCAGTGTGCATATAAAAACGATCACACGTGCTTTAAAATTCAATTTGTAGATTCTCCTTATCGATATAAAAAGTGACAAGTAGCCCTCAACCGAACCGTCAAAGTACCATATCACAGTTCAAAGTTCAGCTCCTACTATATAATAACGCAAATCTGGGTCAGTGTAGATATACAGCGTCCCAAAAATCTTATATCTAGGCTTTTAACATCAAATCTTGATTCCCTACAACACCGTCGCACTGTTACTGATCTCGTTGTTATCAACAGTGTCATCAGCAGTATTCAGGATTCATCATGCCCCATTCATATAGTCACGTTTTTCAACCTACCTTGCAGTTGACCTAAACATTTCGCTAAACGTAGTTTCCAAATTTCTGAATCCAAATTGTTTTTTTTTATTTCGCATGTTATTTAGCATAACTGAGTGTTTCTTTTTATGTCTGTGGCCATCACTCTGTCCACTTTAAAGACTCTAGATTCTCATTACCTTTGAAGTTCTTATCATATTCATTGAGTTTTTCATCCCTCCGTATCCCTGAACCATTCCTGTTTTGCATATTTTCAACTGTGACTCGTTACAGTTTGAAGTCCTTTGAAACATCTTTACGTAAGTTGCTAACACTATTTACTTTGTTATGTATATCCGCCTTTGTTTCCTTCTCAACTTTCCCACATGTCTTTGTTCCCCACATGTGTGCGTTGTTTGACACCGCTTTCACTCACTGGTTTGGATTATAGTTCTGGATTTGCCTCTGCACTCCGTAGTTTTTTATGGCTGCCAATATATGTGGGCTAGGCTTAATTCAACAGTAGTGGAATTTTAACATTAATAACCTTTCGGATCTCACATCCAAAGTCGAAGATGAATCCCTTCGCCTTCATGAAGTCCATCCCCAAAATGACTTCATTCATAATGTCTACCACTAGCACCGTTTGTTGATAGCACTTGTTTCTTAACTTTATTTCAGCGATCTTTTTCGCCTGCTACTTCCAGGCATTCCTTAGTTACTGTTGGCAGTTTAAATCCATCCCAAAACGCCGCCAATCAAACCTTGCAATCAGTTGAACCTGTATTATGTCTCATAAAACCATTTCTACCTTCAATTTGTCCTTCGATAGTCAAACTTTCATTATTTAAACCTATTCTCAACGTTGGGATGTAGATAACATTCTCTTCTCGTCCTGGTTTTACAGTTTTACCTTCAACGGGATTCCGTTGAATAGGAGACGAAGTTGTGTCAGACTTCCTGTTCAAGCAGTCCTATGAGATATGGCCAGATTTCTCACATATCCAACACAGGAGTTTCTTATACTGCCGCTCTTGAACTCTGCGTGCTCCTTTTTCTGAATCCCTCTATTCTTCACAGAAGACCACGATCTCTGTGCTTACCCATTTTTCTTGCACTACCGTACCAGGTGATCCTCTTCATCACATACCCAGCATCTGATGTCGCTTCCATCTCTGTGTGCCAATACATCAGCTCTGATGTTCTTCTTTACATCCCTCTTTCTGCAACCAACCAGTAGACAGCCATCCCGGCACCCCTGCAATGCTTCAGCTGCTTCTCATTTAAGTGCAACTATCAATGCAGCAACACGATTTTCAGCGTTCCAAACATTTTCATCTGCTGCGGTCTTGAACTGCAACTTGAAGATACCGAAAGATGTGGTACCGTCATTTGATGTTGGTTTTCCGAGTCGAAATTTAACTACTCTTTAAAACATACAGATTCTTCTATTTAAAATTAAGAGTATTTAAATATTACTTGTTTTCAATAAAAAAAATAACTTCTACATAACTCCTCCAAAAGCGGTTACCGCGAAAAATTCCCGTTTGAGTTGTTAAAAAGACGTTGCGAATTTAAAATAAAACTCCTGTTTTGGTTCTAAATAAACGAAAATAGTATATTAAGAAACTAGTTTCATAATCGACGATTTTATCGCACGCAATCTGTTTAGAAAACGACCCGCGCAGCGGGGAGTTTTCTAAAGGATAAGTGCGATAAAACGTCTTATGAAACGAGTCTTTTATACTATTTTTTCTATTTTGCATTTTTTGTCTTGAAATTTAAAAAAATGTGTATTTTATTAAAAAATAGTCAATTTGAAATTTTGTTATTATTACTAATTATTTTAATTAATTAAAATATTTAACACTAGTTTAGATATTCTTATTAATTTTATTTACATAATTATTCGTTTTAATGTTCACTAACGTTTGTATGACCAATGTGACCAACCTTGAAAGACAAAACTTTGCGTATCGTAATGAAGGCCATTTCGATACGCATTTGGGTATCGAAATGATTTTATTTTAGATGCAAAATAGAAAAAAAACTTATTAGGTCCTACTAATTTTACTTTATATATTCTATCTATTCTATAGATAGAAGATTTAGGTTCTAATAAGTATTTTGAAACTTATTTGTCATAGAATGTTGTAATACTAGCCAGATGTTCCCCCAATCATATCTGCTCTCATTGATGTCTGATTTAAAACTATCTTTATTAATCGAAAGATCGATTTTTAGATCGAAATCGTAAATAGTTTTTGAAGATTCAAATGAGATGTTAATTTTGTAATTGATAGAATTGATAGGATTTATCAAGCTTTTAGAATATGATAAGTACTTAGTAAGGTGTAAGGGTGTAAGGATGTATTTTAAGAATCAATAGTCTGAAAATTGTTTTTTGAGATTATAATTAGATGTTAATTAGTATTGTTATGGAATTCGTACGAGTTAATAAGTTTATCAAGAGTAAAAAGTTTTTATTTAGATGCATTTAATCATGAAGCAACAACAGGTCCATTTGAGAATGTTTAGTTTAAGTTCGACTCGGATTTAATTTAATATTTGCTATTTGTTGTCCCACATGTGAAGTAATATTAGACGTTTCAACTTTTAGCAGCCTTTTCACGAAATTATCTACTTTGGAAAGTACTTTCTTCTTTTCATTTAGTACTTTTTGCTCTAGTTCTAGGATATCGCCTTGAATTGTAACAGCCACTCTTGGTCTAGCACATTTAGTTGCGGATAGCGTCAATGTGTTGTGATCTTCAACCGATCACTAAAAAAATGATTAATTTAATTCAAGATCATAACAAAAATTCTCATCAGCTAGAATGGAAATTTTTGTGTATGTCATCAACATTCTATTTTTAGATAGACATAAATATAAGAATTTTTAGACCTCCCAAGTATAGAATATTGTTTGAATAAGATATTATTTTACAAAATTGGAATTTTAACACGTAGAATTCATTACATGTATTGCTAACATTCCTGTATTGCTAACATGATAAGGTTGATATTTTGTGGAACCAAAACTACGTAATAAAATTTCATTTCCTTATGGTCCTTTTTATGATAAATAAATTTTTGATTATGTTAACAATTCTATTTGACCAATATTTTTTAACGAAACAAATAATGAAAAAGGAATCAGATCACTTTGTTTTGTATAAGGGGGGATAAAAATTAGTATTATAAGGGAACTAAAATTAGAAGTTAAGGGAGAGTTGTTTTTTTTAGCTGTAGTAGAATAGTGAGTTCCTTTTATAGTGTAGTTTAATAAACTTATGAATTTATTTAAAATAATAAAAAGAATGTTAATCAAAATGCCCTTTAGATTGTTTGACTCGAATTAGGTAATTCTTTCCGATTATCATCTGATATACCTCCTGACATATGAGAGGTGGTAATCAGGTGTTTTACAAGTGACTGGGCCGTTCGTTGACCAAAGAGCATAAGTAGCTTATTACATAAACATATGTGCTATTAAATAAATACCCATCTTGCCTATTTTCCATTCCTACTTATACCTGCGTCGTTTTCTCTACAGATTAACCTAAATATTTTAATGGATCATGCTGAAAATTCAGTAGTAATTAAAAAAAAATACAATATGACACCAACGTTCATTTTAACAATTTATTAAATTATAAGAGAAATAAATTTGATTCTTTCAATTTAATAATCTACGGAAAAATTGGCTTTTACTAGTTAAATTTAAGAAATTCAATATTTAAAATTACTTTAATTTATTTAATTAATTTATTTAATAAAGAAATAAATAGCAATAAAAAAAATTACCTGACCTTTCCAAGCGCTTGAAGTGGATCAGCGAACCCAATATATCCTAAATCAAAACAAACTTTAAAAAAAATATACATAAATTTTTCGATAAATTTTAAGCACAAATATCCATCAATTTTTCTTTATCTTCTGATTAATGATTCCACTATTTTGTTGTTGAAGGGAATTAATATTAATAATTCTAGTTTCGTCTTTCTTTGTCACTTATTTCATTTCCCCAATATTTCCAATATGCTCCTCAGCGTTTTGTAGTGATTGACCATAAGGGTTACACTATACTTTAATAACATTATCAGCATTAAAGTATATTCATAAAAATATATCATATTCCAAGCGCCTGACGCTGCAGTTTCTTACGAAAGAAATTGAAAGAAATAAAACTAATATATATTCAGTGTACGTGATGTTGTGAGAATAAAAGGTTACACTCAAAATAGTGGCCGGTTTTCTGTGTGTTATATAGTTTTAATGTAATTACATTAAGTATATGTAATAACCAAATTAACATAAATAAATAATGTGTTAAAGTAAATAAAGATGTTTAACGAACCTCAACATACCTAAAATAATATAACGAATACCACCAGATATATTAATATATGGCGACCTAAACCAGGCTAAATAAAAACCACCTAAACCAGGCTAAATAAAAACCACCTAAACCAGGCTAAATAAATACCATCTAAACCAGGCTACACAGCTGAATACATTAAGATAACACCTAAAATGAACAACACAACATCCACTAATCCAACCAAGGGTAAAAACATCAAAAAAAAAACCAACATAACATCTATAACATCCAACTTTACACACCTAACCATCAAACATCCAAACTAGCAGGAGGAAATCAAGAAAAAAAATCTAGGTACCACTTTTTATATTTCTTTAGTTAATTAATAGAATAAAATCTTTCATAAAATCGATTTCGTAATAAGTGTTAAATTAAAGTTTAGAATAAAATAAAAGTGCTGATCAAATATCATACAAACAAATATATCAGTCATTTTTTTTTCTTTTCCGTTAAAACGAAATCAAAATAATTTCTTTTTTATTCAAAAACAAATTCAACAAATAAATAAAAAAAAAGTCATATTTATAAGAATAAATTCTTTTTGTTATCAAAACGAAATCCGAATAATGTTTTTTCTTTTAATTTGAAAACAAATAAAGAATAAAAAAAAAAATTCAACAAAGATAGTGTAAAAGCTAATATGAATTAAAACAAATAATAGTGTGGTCCAAAATACTAAATACTTACTAATTTGTGTTGTGAAAAAGTTTACATCGCTAAATCTCATCTCATCGATACATCTCAAAACTAATAATAGTGCTACTGAAAATTTAATTTTAAATATTGAACAACTTACGAAAAATTTTCTTTTGCTTTTCACTGATAAAAATTATTTTAAAAATAAAACAAATAAATCGTGGTCCCAAAATTCTAATTATTAATTAACTCTCTTTGTTTTTGTTAAAATTTTGCTTTCATAATGATCGATCGATTCATTAATTTTTTTTTGGAAACTATTTTCTTTTCAAAGGCAAGAAAAATATTTTAAAATAAAACAAGTAACAGTAAAAATTTAGTTTTTGATACTAATTATCATTGAATTTTGTTTCTTTGCAAACTGCACTCCTAAAAAATGGATTAAAAATAAAACAAATAAATTGTGGCCCGAAATGCTCGATATTATTTTACTCGCGTTGTTTCCGCAAACATTCCGTTTTCGTAACGATTAACTTTCTGGAACTATCTACTTTTTAAAAACAAATTACTCTATAACATAACAAGTAACAGTGCTATCCAAAAATTTAATTTCGAAACTAATTAACTTTGAAAATTTTCTCTGCAAATTGCACTACCAAAATTCCGCTAAAATAAAACAGATAAAAGTGTGATCCAGAATTCTGTCCCTATACCGATCCATTCTCGAGACTATTTTCTTTTCGAAAAATTTTCTATAATAAAATAAACAATAGTGTTGACCAAAATTTAATATGTGTTATTGTTTCACTTTGAAACTATTTTCTCTCTAAAAATTGTATTACAATTTATAACTATAATTATAAGAGAATAATTTCCGTTTTAATTTTCTGTCTCGTCTCGGTGAAAATATTTTAAATAACTTTCGAAATAAAGTTAACAATCTAAAACTGGAAAAACATAATGTGCAATTCAAAAGTGGATGCACCTATAGAAACGAAAAACGAGAACAGTGCTATACATCTAGAAAGTCTAGAAAAACTGAATATAATCCACGAAACAGTAACTGACCAAAACACATTTTTGTATTATTGCGTCGCTATTGCCGGAACAATTTTATTTTTTTTATGCGTATATAAAATATATAAGTACACAAAAAACAGAATAACTGCACAGATTACTCGTGCCGTAACACGAGAGAATCTGAACCAAATCGGTACTTAATAAATTAAAATTAAGGTTATAAACTGTATAACAATTTACTTTTTCTAACTTAAACGAAAATGAAATCTAATTTTCAACATTAGAACGGATAAAAAATGAATAAATAAAATAAATAAATATTCAAAATAAATTAATTTTGATATACATATATACCGACTCTTCACTTTCTAAAATTTTTTTTTTTAATTTTTTTTCAAAATATTCGAGTATGAGTATCATATAACAAATTTCAACATATACCATACCTGATTGAATTAATATATTTTTTTTTAAATAATCTATTTGTATCAAATTAATAACTTTATGAAAAAAAAGGGAATTATCAATACTCTACTAAGTACTACTAATACGTACATTTAATTCCTTATAACTATGATATAAACGCGTCGTTGTTTCCTGCAATAAATATAACATATATCTGGGATATTAATGAGCGATTTGGATAATCTCCGGAAATGTATTAAAAACATTAACATATTGTATGAACAATTTAATGAGAAAACCCCGGTATGTAAAAATTCAATTCACACGTACGAAAATGCTTGTATAGTAAACTTCAACAAATTTCTGATACTCTCGAGAACTTCCCAAAATCTACACGAACTGGACAGAGACATTCTAAATAAAAATTTTAAAGTTTTATTAGACAAAATTAAAATAACTTTTAGCTACCTTAACTTGAATTACAGTTTTCCAGACAAACTATTCGACAGTGACACACAAATAGTGAGACAAGAAAATTTAAATTTGAATAACAGCGTTAAAGAAACCAAAATAACTGTAACAAAAATGGCACTCACAACAGAGCAAGTTGTCAACATGGTCGTGAGAATACTAAAGGAAGACTACAACGGTGAACCTTTAATCTTAGATTCAATAATCGATAAATTAGAAATTCTTAAGCTATCGGTACCAGACAAACAAAATGAAAAATTGCTTGTGACACTTATAAGATCCAAACTTATACGGAAAGCAAGAGAGGCTACGGAAAATGCAACTTCGGTTGACCAGACTATAACAGCTCTAAAACAAAAATGCAAGGGTATGTCCACGATACACATAAAGACACAACCCTCTACTTAACCTAAACAAAGGCAAAGAAAATTTTATAAAAATATTAGAGGAATCAGCCGAAACTTTAAAAAATGCGTTCATAAGCGAAGGTGTGTCATCACAGATAGCGACTAGCTATACTATTCAAGAGATTACTAAATCAATAAAGAGAAATTTTCCTTCTAACAATATACTAATTAGTGCTATGATGAATAATTTCAACGAAGTTTCAGATGTAATACAAAAACTTAAAGAGATAAATAACGATAATGCGGTATCTATTATGACCGCACGAGCACGTGATAACCATTCCTATGCGAGAAATAACCATTTCGTAAACAGAAACAACGTATACACTCGAAATTGGAACACAGAACGGACACGTTCAAACAATAATTATAACAATTTTAATAGAAATAATAGGAATAATGGAAACTTTTACCAAAGAGGTTTTAATTATACCAATAGACCAAATTTTAATAATAACACCAATAAAAGCTATAGAAATCACTTTAATAGATACAATAACCAACGATACAATAACCAAAGATACAACAAACAAGAAACTCAAAACAATAACAAGGGAAATATCAGAGCATACGCAGAAGACACTGCAGACGAGGAATTGGGGTTTCAGCTACAAACAATAAAGCTGAAGGAGGACTAACTAAAATTTTCAAATTAAACGATAACTTAACCAATTTCATCGAATTCTATGCACAAAATAAACTTTTCAAATTCCTTATAGATACTGGAGCAGAAATATCAGTGTTAAAACAAAATCGTTCCATTAACCTAAATAATTTAAGTAACAGAAAAATTAAGATTAAGGGAGTTACTCATGGTTATTCTTATACACTTGAATCAATTAACTTAATACTTAGCGACATTAATAATAACGTTTTCAACCAATCCTTCCATTTAGTACGAACTGATTTTCCGATACCATTCGATGGTATAGTCGGAATCGACTTTCTAAAAGAACACCAAGCAGTTATAAATTTCGGAAACTCAACAATAATTCTCATCACAGAACACGGTAACAAAAGCAAGCTAAACATACAAAACATGTACGAAACGGAAAGTTCAGCCAGTATAATACAAATACCAGAAAGATCAGAAACCATACAACACTTTCCACATAAGTTTGCGCAAGACATGTTAATAGAAAAACAAGAAATAGACACAGGAATATTTCTAGGTAATACGATAGTAAACAAAGAGTACCCAATGGTTAAAATATTAAATACAAATAATATACCTGTTAACATAAACCTAAACAAAATAATACTTAAAAGTGTACCAATTGAAAGCTTTAATATAATAGATAAACTGGAAACAAAAAAAATATTTACTATGACAAACTGTGCGGATAACGATAGAAAGCATAAGCTACTAGACCTCATACTCAACAAAAATAATAATCAAGACGAACAAGTTCAAGATGGATTAAAAGATCTAATAAACAAATACTCATACGAATTCCTTCTACCTGAAGAAGTAATAACGAAGAATAACTTTTATAGGCAAAAGTTGAGGTTAAAGGACAATGAACCAGTCTATGGAAAGGCACATCGACTACCAATGTCGCAAAGGGAAGAAGTAAGTAAACAACTAAGTGAGCTAATACGAAATAAAATAGTAGAACCAAGTACCTCAGAATATTCGTCACCAATCTTTGTAGTACCAAAAAAAAAGTCACCCACGGAAAATGATAAGAAATGGAGACTTGTGGTAGACTACAGGGCTCTCAATAAAAAGTTAGTAGGAGACGTTTTTCCACTCCCAAGAATAGACGAACTCATAGAAGCGGCAGGAAAATCACGATACTTCTCCATAATGGACTTAGCATCAGGTTTTCATCAAATCGAACTGGATGAAGAGTCTAGAGATTACACATCTTTCACCACTCAACAAGGAAGCTTTAGATTTACCAGAGTTCCGTTTAGCATTCTCAGGGTTACCCCCAGAGACAGCATTTATTTACATTGACGACATTATAGTAATAGGCAACTCAATCGAACAACACCTCAAAAACATAGGGAAAATTCTTCAAACATGCCAAAAATATAATTTAAAGTTAAACCCAAACAAATGCGAATTCTTCAGAGCAGAAGTTACATTCTTAGGACACACATGCACTCAAAAAGGAATTAAAATAGACGATTCTAAACTACAACTTATACAGAATTGGCCTATACCAACGACACCAGAAGAGATAGTAAGGTTCGTTGCATTCTGCAATTACTATCGAAAATTCATAGAAAATTTTGCAACAATAACAGCACCACTAAACAATCTAACAAAGAAAAAAGTAAAATTTAGCTGAACCGACGAAGTACAAAATGCGTTTGCAACCATAAAAAATAAAATACTTAACTCACCGTTCTTAGAAAAACCAAATTTTAAAAACGAATTCACCCTAACAACTGACGCATCCAATATCGGATGTGGAGCAGTATTAAGTCAACAATCAAACAACATAGACAGACCAATTTCGTTCTTTTCAAGAAACTTCACTACAGGTGAAAAAAATAAGTCAACCATCGAAAAAGAACTTCTAGCTATATTCTTCGCTATAAAACACTTTCATCCATACCTGTACGGTCAAAAATTTACCATTAGAACAGATCATAAACCTC
This sequence comes from Diogma glabrata, assembly GCA_963693315.1. NCBI lineage: Eukaryota > Metazoa > Arthropoda > Insecta > Diptera > Cylindrotomidae > Diogma > Diogma glabrata. The sequence goes on along the minus strand of OY856188.1, from coordinate 99,355,824 downwards.
TAGTGTATTTATTTTCACTTAAAGATCCATCGTCTAGATTAACACGAATACGTCTAGAATTAGAGGAATATGATTTCAATATCGAATATATAAAAGGAAAAGAAAACTGCGTAGCGGACGCGCTATCCAGAATATCAATCGAATCTTTGAAAAATATTCACGATAGAAACGAAATCACAATAAATGCAATGACCACTAGATCAAAAACTAATAAAGACGTAGATTCTAATAGCACTAGTGGGAATGAAAACAATAACCTAAATAATTCAACTATAGAAAACCCAACTAAACTATTATCCTCAGAAGTCGACTACAAAAATAATAAATTAATAATTAAAATGAAAAAAGCGCATAAAAATAAAAAGTTATATAACGAAAATGTAAAAAACGGGCACATAAAAATTCAATTTAGCATCAATGATAAAATTGTGGATTCAATTTTTTCAACACTACGTAAAGTAGCAAATGCGATGACAATTGACTTCAAAATTTTTAAAAATGACGACATTTTTAAAATAATTAAGCCCGAAATATTTAAAGCAGAAGCTAATAAATACAATATAATAATTAAAATTGAGGACCCAACGAAAACAGTTGATGATATTAACGAAAGGTTAGAAATATTAAATAGGTACCACAATGACCCAATTACAGGAGGTCACACAGGACAGAATAGGACTAAGAAGAAAATAATGAAAAACTACAACTGGCACAATATGTCTAAAGACATCAACAAATTTATACAAAATTGTGAATTATGTCAGAAGAACAAGTATAATCCTAGAATCAAAGAAAATATGGTGATTACAGAAACACCAGAGGAAGCATTCGAAACAATCCAAATAGATTTAGTAGGACCTTTACCAATAACGAATAATAATAATAAGTTTATTCTTACAGCGCAATGTGAACTAACTAATTTCGTAATACTGATACCACTGCAGAATAAAGAAAGTATAACCGTCGCAAAAGAAATTTTCGAAAAAATCATTTGTATTTTCGGAATACCTAAGACACTTAAATCGGGCAGGGGTACGGAATTTTTAAATGAAACCCTAGCAGAAATTTCTAAGTTACTAAAACTAAAGCAAATTTTCAGCACCGCTTATCATCCACAAACAATCGGAAAACTTGAAAGAAATCATAAGGAACTAAATGCATACCTTAGACATTACTCCAACGAAAACCATACAGACTGGGACGTGTGGATACCAATATACGCCTTATGTTATAACACAACACCAAGCGCGTATCACGCATACACACCATTCGAACTAATTTTCGGTAGAACTACAAATTTAAATGATGTACAAAAAGCTAAAAAATCATATAATGTAGAACAATACGCAGAGATAATTAGACAAAGGCTATTAGTTACGAAATCCAGAGTAAGGGAAGTAATAGAAAAAGAAAAACAAAAACGAAAAATGAACTTTGACAAAAAGAATAATAACCCAATCTCAATTAAAATAGGAGACAAAGTTTATATAGAGTCAGAAGGTAAACATAAACTAGATAGCATTTACGAAGGACCTTACGAAGTTATACAAATATTAAGCAATAATAACAGAGATAAAACAAAAAAACAGAAAGATAGTCGTTCACAAAAATAGAGTTAAACTACTAAATTAAAAATATAATATATCAAAAACAAAGAAATTCATGAATTAATATTATAACGCTTTATTATTAATTTTAATACAATAAACTTAAGTAAAATAGCATTTACACAAATAAATATAAAAGAAATTAAATTATTTTTTTTTCTCAAACCAAAAATAAAATCATTTCTCGTTAATAAAAAAATAACTTTTTTAAAATTAATTAGCATTAATTAGCACTTAACAGACTACGGTTCTGTTTTTCAATTTTTAAATGTAAACAAATATCTTAACGTAATAGGATAAAATCATAACGTATAATTTTTTTTATTATTAATGATTTGATTTCAAATAATTTTTTTTTAAAGGGGATGGTATACCATAGTAATCCTAAGTAATAAAATAAAAGTAAATAAATACGTTTAAATAAAAATAATAATCTTAAGTAATAAAGTAAAATTAAATAAATGCGTTAAGTTAACAAGGTTAAAAACTCTAAATAGCACACACGTACACACAATCTAATTATGCAAGAGCTAATTTTCAAACTTAATAAAAATAATAATTTTCTCTAAAAACCGCAAACAAGGTTAAATGTAAAGAATCGAGTACTCGCTGACTTTTAGCTGCCAATGGCCTAGAGCAATGCCGGAACACCGAATACTCAATTCTAAGAGAACAGTTCAAAACAAAAATTAGTATTACAGAAAGGTAGTGTCAGGCGAATTGAATATGTTTTCTTTTAAAAAAAAAAAAAGGGGGAAGGTGTAGTGATTGACCATAAGGGTTACACTATACTTTAATAACATTATCAGCATTAAAGTATATTCATAAAAATATATCATATTCCAAGCGCCTGACGCTGCAGTTTCTTACGAAAGAAATTGAAAGAAATAAAACTAATATATATTCAGTGTACGTGATGTTGTGAGAATAAAAGGTTACACTCAAAATAGTGGCCGGTTTTCTGTGTGTTATATAGTTTTAATGTAATTACATTAAGTATATGTAATAACCAAATTAACATAAATAAATAATGTGTTAAAGTAAATAAAGATGTTTAACGAACCTCAACATACCTAAAATAATATAACGAATACCACCAGTTATATTAATATAGTTTCAAGTTTAAATGATCAATCAGTTTATTATCACAAACTCTCAACAAAATCAAGAATTGTAGAGCCTAAATGGCAATTACTGTATGCAGGTTGAATAATATATTTACTATCTGGGACAAAATGTTTTGTCTAACTATTTAGTTCTTTTGTTTTCAAATAATCTTATCTATCAAGTTCATCATATACAAACGAAATATAAAGTATAAACCCATAATGGACCCAAACAATAAATAGGGCATAGCGCACAGATTTGCAAAATATGGTGTATAGCACAACACAATAACAGATATTGTTTATTTTTATTTAATAATGATTGCAAAAACTTGTTAGCGCACTTTGCACAACTTTTATGGCAATGGTTTTCGATAACTATAATGCATTAACCATTAGAACTATTCCACAAAATAAATTAGTGATTAATCAAACATAAACTCTAACATAAACTCTAACAATCAAGTTAGTCTTTTAATTTTTAAATTTCTCACAACCTTATTAGGTAAAAGTACAAATCCGAATTCCCTATCAAACCTCTTTTCCCAAAAGGTAAACCATAAACAAAATCCGCTAAAAAAAATTTCAACTTTATCCAGTTTTAAAATTTCTTTTTGCATTTAAGACTAGATTATATAAATAATTGAAACCAAAAAAAAGTCCAAGAGGCACGCATATCCGCTAGAAATAGGTAGATTTCGAGATCAGACAGTTTCGTGTGCCAGTAGAATCTGATGTATCAGAATAGTTTAAACAAAACAAAATAATTACAAACAGATATAAATGATTACAAATGTTACAAAATAATTACAAATTTAAAAAAAATTAGCTACATATAAGCAAAACTATATCTATCCAATTTTGCAACAAACAAATATCAAATCTACCACAGAACATATGTGTGACAATTTATGTCACAAACCTGCTCTATATCATATGTCGTGCAATTACTGCAAAAGATCAAAATAGTTTATTTCTAGAAAAAAAATTAATTTCTTCTATTCAAATCTTTTTATTTTTTTTCATTGATTGTTATAAGGTTTTTGGAAATTGTAGTTGGGGATTGTTGCAAATTTTTGTTGAAGCCAACAAGTCAAAAACCTCTTACTGCAGAGGTTTATATGTATAAGAAACGGATTAAAATGTTACCACAGATTCTAAATTTATGAAGTTTTTAAAAATATTAGTATCCAAACGGCCGTTATAACGGATTTAAAAACCAATTTTTTTTCTAGTATAAAGCGTCTAGTTCCTTAACCATGTGTCAAATTTGTCTGATTTACGAACTTGTCCAAGATATTAATAAAACACACATTTTTAAGAAAGGTTTTTTGATCTGGTTCCACAAATGCGACCGTGAGAGTGCCGGTTGATTCAAACGCATTTTGTGTTTTACAAGCTTTTTTTGTTGGAGCCGCTCACTCAGAATCCTCCAGCTGTAGAGGTACATTTTTTGAAAGAAATTAATTAAAAAGGTTTCAGATTCTAAATTTATGAAGTTTTTAAAAATATTAATATCCAAACGGCCGTTATAACGGATCTAAAAAACAAACTTTTTTTCTAGTATAAAGCCTCTAGTTTCTTAACCATGTGTCGGATTGGGCTGATTTACGAACTTGTCAAAGATATTAATAAAACACACATTTTTAGAAAACGTTTTTTGATCTGGCTTTACAAATGTGACTGTGAGAGTGCCAGTTGTTTCAAAAAAAAATTTTTTTTGCAAACTTTTTTGTTGGAACCGCTCACTCAGGAACCTCTAACTCTCTCTCAACATTTTTCCAGAATCATCCTTAAGGTAAAACATTGATCTGTGGTTGAACGGTTGGGACGAAAACCACACTGATAGTCGGCGATAATAGATTCGGCGAACGGGATGAGCCGAGCAAGTACGACATTAGCTAGTATTTTATATGCAGTATTCAACAGTGCGATTCCACGATAATTCGCACACTTTAGGCGGTCACCTTTTTTATGTAGCCGAACAATGAGAGCTGTTTTCCATTCAGCAGGTTGTTCTTCTTGGTCCCAGATTGCAAGAATCAGATCATATATACGTGAGACCAGAGCTGCTCCTCCATTCTTAAATAGTTCTGCAGGGATTACATCGATACCTGGTGATCATTTTTGAATTTTTTGATGGCAGCTTCCACTGCTTCTATTGTTGAGTAAGGGACAAAAATCTCCTCACTTGACGGGGCAATTGCTCTAATAAGATGAACTTCATTCATCCTATTCAGTAGGTCTTGAAAGTGAGATCGCCATACTGCCAGCACATCACGTTCGCTTGTTGTAAGCTCGTTGTTTCCATTTTTTTATGGCTGTAGATCTTGGGTGGAAATCTTTTTCACTCACAGCACTCTTTCGAATTTCCATTAACCGCATGTTGGTTGATGCTTTCGATACAGCTCTTCATGTGTTCGCGTTTCTTTTTCCGTAGGAGTTTTGCAGAGGCTTTTCTGGCGCATAGATAATCAGTTTGGGAGCCTCGGGTGTTTCTTGTTAACCATTTTTCTCGCAGTTTTTGTTTGTGATCAATTCTTTCGCGGCACTCGTCATCAAACCATTCGTTACGTGATTTCGGTGGTCGTTTTCCGATTGTAGTTTGTGCTGCGGATATAATGGTTGATTGAAGCGTTTGCCATTCTTCTTGTATGTTTAGTGGCATCTCAAACGGGATGTCATGTTCTTCTATGGTTTGGGTTATTATTTCCTGATATTTATTCAGTGTTTCCAGGTGTTTAAATGCTTCGACATTCCAGCGCACGGTCTTTTTTGGTTGCCTATTAAATGTAGATGATAATTTGCACTTGTACTTAAAGATGACAAGCATATGATCGGTGTCCATATCAGCACCTCTATATGATCGAGCGTCAGTTACACATGTAGAGTGTCTCTTAGAAATCATGACATGATCGATTTGATTTTCAGTTCTTCCATCGTTTGATTTCCAAGTTAGCAGTTTTTCTGTAACCTCCTTAAACGAAATTCCCCCTTCACGGTCGCATCGATTTCTCGAAAACGGGTTATCAAAAACAAAAATAAAAGTTCACAGTTTGGATGAATGTAGATCGTTGTACGTAGCCGTTTTTTTAAATTTTGGTTTTTCACAAAATGGCGTCCCATTGAATTTTTTTTCATTCTTTCGGCCTTATTTTTTGTAATCAAGGTCTTAAAATACAGAACAAATTAAAATTCTAAAAATCGGCTACGATTTACCTTAGCTATTGCAAAGATGAATAAATTAAAACAAAAAGTTGAAAATCGGTTGATAATTACTCGAGTTATCGATGCGACCAGTTTGAAAAAAGTGGTTTTGAAAAAAATTCGTTTAAAGCGAAAACCACTGTGATGGCAGAAAAAATAGGTGATTTTCAGATAATTTTTTGACGGGGATAATTAAGGAATATGGGGATAATTTATTTTGTTTTATTTTGTATGTATATATTCAATTTAGTTTTCATAAATTTTTATTGAAAAATTTGAAATGGTAACAAATTTATTAGCTACGATAGAAAGAATGTGATAGAATTGTGGGCAAGATATAATCAATTTTTGAAATTTTGAACTAAATTGTAAACACATATTTTTGCAGTGGTCGCAAGTGAATGAAGATAAGTGAGCCGAAAAAATTACTTTTGTAATAATCGCTCTTTTTGCGTGCCAAATGGACACTGTCAAAGTTTTGTTACTCCATATTTGCATCTGTTTCGATATGAAATGATGATTAAACGATTTTCTATAAATACATTAAGATGAATAAAATGGCGTAGAAATTAAGTCGATTTTACCTGAACTAGCAAATCTCATCCGTCACACCAGAGCAATCGAAGCGGCTCATCTTTTTGCTGCTCAAAACATGTCTAGCTTTCCATTAAAAACAGTCCGAATTTTAGATGAAGAAATTATGTCAGAATTCAGAATGCTATACAGTTCTGGTCTTAACAAAAAAACTTATCATGAATGAAATGTTTTTAGGATATAGTGTATCTTAATTCGATCAACCTCTTTGGGCGAAAAAAATATTATGAATTTATTCTTAAACGGCAGGTCGTAATCAAAGGAATTGTAAGACTGTTAATACCACCCAGAGCAGAAGCAACTGATTAAAACAAAAAATTCAGTGTTTGTTGTGTGTAGAAATAAAAATTAGCAAACTGCTGATCGAGCAAAAAAAACCCTCTCAGTTAAACACAATTTTTATTTCTTTTCCTAAGGGTTTTATATTTTTTCCAAATATTGTAATTCGTACTACACGAAACTTTTTATTCAAAAAAAATCAAGCCAGAGATTTTCACTGGAAAGTGGTGTTCGTTAATCTTTCCCTGTCCTGTGGCTACGAAGCTAAATTTAAGGATTGCATCCCAGCTATGTTCTTGATCTGAGAGTGCACTGAGATTAGTGCGAAAAGCATCTCCCATCATACATGTCCTCATTGGCTTCATTGTTCAGATATATACGAGTTTCTGTTTCATTTTTAACTTCGTTTCCTGAACGCTCTTCTCCATACCTCTCCTTCATACGTGATATGCACCTTAAGACTTTTGCATATCATAGTAGCTCTTGTAGGCATCCTCACCACCGTCGTCATGTAGCTACTCCACTGGATCTTACTTTCCAATATTTACCTGCTAAATATTTTATCGCTTAGATTGCCGAACCGTTCATGATAATTGAACCCAGGTCAAACTTTAGCTTCTTGGCAAACAGGATTATCGTGATTTTTCTATAAAATTGAGTTTTTGTTCATAGATGTACTTGTGGCGGTATCTCCCAGTTCCAACAAATAAAAATAGCATAAATTTACTTACGCACTGCATTGCGTTATACATATTTTATATTCCATAATTGTAATTCCATCTAACAAAAAAACCAGTTCGTCACCTGGTAGAAAAAGAGAAAAGTTTTTAAAGTGAAGCCTTGGTTGGCTCAAAACAAACACGGGTGGGATGAAATTTGAATTCATAATCATTTTGTTGTGTTTGACGAACGACAGTTTAATTATTAGAATAAAGCTTTCTGCTTTACCTTCAATCAATCCAATATATAAAATAGTTTTAAAATTAAAACAATTTTGCTTTTTTTTTTAATAATGATAATTTAAGAAAATTTAAATTTTGTTTAAATTTATTTTTAGAAATTTATAATATAATCAATTAATTAAATTAATCAATCATAATTTATAATAATAATAATTAATTTTGTGTGTTACAATACAAACATCCATTTATTTCTTTTTTGATTACACTTAAATTCTAAACTTTTCATAATTTGTTGTTTTGTTTCTTCAGTTTATTATTTTTATTTAAAATAATAATAGAATTATTTAATTAATGTTTTTTTTGTTCTTTAATATAATTATTTAAATCAAATATTTATTTTTTTGGTTATTCAAATTAAAGTTTACGTTTTTTTTTTTTGTTTGTGTTTGTAATAGAACATAAAAGTTTGTTTGAAAATAAATTAAAAACATTTACGAATAATATACTCAATAATTTATAATTAATTTGTATTATTATTTTTTATTTTTTTGGTAATTTTTTTCTAAGTATTTTGTTTATAAATAATTTCTATATTTATTATATTTTTTCTCTTTATTAACTTTAAGTTACTAAAAATTTTTTTATGAAATATTTTCTGTGATTGTTTAAAACAAAAGAATTCAGTATATTTTTATCGGTTATACACGTATATGTTGGGTTTTGTTTTTAAAACAAAAAAAATAATAAATCAATTAGGGAAAAACAGATTTTAAAAATTATTTGATGTGTTCTTATCCGGTTGGAGTTGTATTCATCATTGAACGGTTTTTCTGATGGAGTTATAGTGTACTCCCTTAAAAATATAGATCTCCCTATCATGTTTAGCAACAGTATCAAAGAAAGACAAACAAAGAACACAAAAATGGGTTAGGAAGCTCAAAAAGTTTAAATCTAAATTAGGCTAACATAAATAAATGATATCGGACTTTGCCAACGTTTTATGTTCGTCAAAAATAAGTTAATTGTAGAGGGAGACAAAAAATTTCTGGTATAAAAAAATGAGTATTTAGAATGGAATACGGAGCAAAAACAAAAATCTTTTTAAATAAAAAACAAATTTTTTCATAAAAATTTTTGTCAAGAATTTTAAATGTTAATTTAATTTTGAAAATTTTATGGAATGAAAAATTAAAATTAAAACAAATTAAATTTTTTGTTTGTTTTTAAATTTTTTGACAAAAATATTTAAATATTATATATAATATTTATTATATAAAATACTTTTTTTATACTTTTTCTGAGACAAAGAAGTATATATTATTTTAAATAAATCTTTTAAATTTTATGTACGTTTTTTTTTAATTTTTACTTTAAATTTAAAATTTAAGGTTTATCACAAAAATAAATATATATGTTTCATATAGTATATGTATATGTATGCATGATGTATGTAATTCATTAAAATTTACATTTTTGAATTTAATTCAACAAACTTAAAACAACATAATTAAACATTTTTTGTTGACTAGAATATAGAAACTATTACAAAATAACAATTATTTGTTGCACAGTTCGCAAAGATAATATAATGGCTTTGATGAGGATATATGTTATTTTTGTAAGACATTTTTAGTGTTTGTAATTATTATTTGATGTTAAAGTTTTTATTAGGTAATTTAGTAAATAATAAAATTAATTAAAAGAATTGATTGTAATTATATTAGTCTAACAAATGTATAATTCATCATAAATAAATTGTAAATCGGATAATATCATAACACAACATGAAATAACATAACATGGTTTAACAAACTTCCTTAATATTTTGGAATCATAGTGCTTGCAACAACTGTTTGCTAGCTGATGCTCCATCACACAAATAATACACAATAATCACACAAATAATTTTGCTTAATTCGTTTAACTCCTCCGATCACTTTCATTTCGCACAAGCAGATGTAATAGTTTTTTAGTAGTTTTTAATATTAGCAAGGCTAATTTTAATTTGAAATATGAATTTTGCATTACCAATAATAGCTCAAATAACATTAACACTATCGATGGCGCGTTTAATGTTCATAACCTCAACTACCTGTAGTACTTATACAAAAAAAAAATGAGATTGGAAAAGAATTTGAATTATTTACAGCGTTTCATAATATGTAACCTCAAATAATTCAAGAAACAAACGCCCGGCGATTGTATTCCATGGAAGTAACGTTCTAAGTCTTGTTTTGAACTTCAACCGAGCGAGTTGGATTAATCTATATTAATAAAAATGTGAATGTTTGTTTGTTCAAAATAGGTAATCTCCTAAGGTTCATTATTACCAATTATTTTGGTACAATGTGGTGTTCGAATATTAGCGTGTTGCATTGGGATTCCGTTTCATTGCATTGTTAAATTGGTTGTGATACTAAAAACTTTAATACCGAATTGTATTTTGTGAGATAATTTTTTTGAAAACCAGAACTATTATAATGTTGTTTAAGACAATTATTTATTGCCAAAACATCACTCTCGTTGTTAAAATTAGTTTTATTTTCTGGTAGATCGATCAGATAGTTCCTCTAAGGTTAAGTCGGGATAAATGGAATTTTTTAATTGGTTTAAATTAAATGTAACCGAAAGAGGTAAAGATGGATGTGTGCTATCATTCATGCATCAGAACATTGCTTCGCTATCCAACACAGGGCTGATCTGCAAATTTCTGAAAGGTTTCCGATTCATTAAACAATCACTATTGAAACATTATTAAAATTCTTGTTACTATTAAAATCACCCAATTTGCTTAAAGTCCCCTTTTTTATCAAATTAATGGGTCATTATACATATAAAGTTTTAGTCACTTTGTACACCTGAATTGACCAGCTCAAAATCATACATATGTTTGATGAAATTGTTAACGGCATATTACACACCGAAAGTCAACAAACGGGCTGAACGATTCAAATTCCAGAAAATAGTTCAAGAAATTGAAGAGTCAATTTAAGATTTTGTATTCACATTGCGACGTTAATCCGAAACTTGTTATTTTAGAGTTTTTACAAAAAGCATTAAAAGCAACAAAAAGCATTAGAAGATTAGTCCAGTAACTTTATACATCACAGTATGCGTCAAATCCGGTAGTTCTGATTTTTTGCAGACTTATTTATGATGTTGGCCTAATGTATAATTCAAGGTTGAGACCTCGAGCGCCGAACGCAACTTTGTCTAAAATCGAAAAAACCGCGAAAAAATCGTTATTTTTTCAAATTTTGGCGATTATATCCCTAAAGGACTAGTTTTTGAAAAACTTTTCGTAAGACGTTTTTAAAGTAGACTAAATTTCCTACAATATGATACTAGAATTGTCTCTGTAAACCCAATAGTTTCCGAGATTAAGCCTTTCAAGGTTTATCCTTTTTTCGAACTTCGCAATTTTTGCAATTCTGTCGTTCTGAATGAATTTTCGAGTAACGTCTAAAATATTGCAAAAAATTGCGAAGTTAAAAGAATGATAAACTTTGAAAGACTTAATATCGGAAACTATTGGGTTTGCAGAGACAATTCTAGTATCATATTATAGTAAATTTAGTCTACTTTAAAAACGTCATAAAAAAGTTTATTCAAAAACTAGTCCTTTAGGGTTAGGTCAATCGCCAAAATTTGAAAAAATTTGCGATTTGGTCAATCGCCAAAATTTGAAAAAATAACGATTTTTCGCGGTTTTTTTGATTTTTGACAAAGTTGCGTTCGGCGCTCGAGGTCACAAACTTGGATTATTCATTAGGCCAACATCATAAACAAGTCTGTAAAAAATCAGAACTACCGGATTTGACGCATACTATGGGGTAGTCCCCATACTTTCAGGCGACAAAGTTACTGGACTAGATACACTAAATGATCATTTAATTATTGGGTTACACAAGAAAAAAAAACCATACACAACGATCAGTTTGATTTGGTTAAATACGATCAAATGAAATGACCTTGAAAGAACAGCAGTAAATTAAACCGTTGAAAGTTAGCCGGGTTAATCATGACAGTCGTTTGCATTCGTCAGTATGGGTAAAACATTAATAAGGTGCAAGATCTCTTCAACATTAAACAGTCGAAGTCAATACAGTATAAAAAAGTTCAACAATTGTCAGCGTTGTGGTCGTGTAATGATATGCGTTCGTGTCTTGCAAAAGATTGGGTGCTTTAAATTCAATAAAAAGATCATACGCATGCCGAGGTCACAGAAACACCCAAGTCAATGTTGAGATCTTTGTCGATAGCGTTTCACAATCAGCTGCTTTTAAATTCGTTGAAGGTGTAGAAGTTGAGGTGGAAGTAGATACTGGAGTTGGAACAACCATTATCAATATTCAAATATATAGAGATTAGTGCATTTTGGTAAAAAAGTTTATTTATTGAAAATGGTGGTAGTAGATACATCGCGTTGTGTAGCGTCCTGAATTATGCAGTGGTCATAATACAGGGGAAAAATACAAATCAAGCTTTATATTTGATCAGGTTATTATTTGGTTTGTATTTGTAATATAGTAGGTGTAGAATACGCCATAAATTTAAGTAAAATATTTTTTGTAAATGAAAATATTTTTTTGAAAAAGGGAATGTTTTTTGAATTCGGAACGGAAATGTTCATCATTGTCATAAATGTTTTCAAAAAATTAATTGTAAAGGGATAGTAAAAAAAATAATTTGTTGTTGAAAATTGTGTAAAGTTAAAACAAAAAATTAATTTTCTTTAATTTGATAAAAATACAAAAAAAATAATAATTTTTATTTAATTCAATGTGATTTTTAAAATAAGAAAAAATATATAAAAGCAAAAGCTTTGAAAAATAGTATATTATTGAATTAAGAGCTAAAGTTGTACTTTTTGTGTTGAGTCTCTAGTTTGGCGGCCGACCGTAGGGAGGCCGACAATTATAGACGAAATACAAAAAGTCACTTTAGCTCCGAATTCAATACACTATTTTTTCTACAAACGTTTAAATTTGTTTAAAAATATGAAATTATTGCATCAAATTTTTTATAAATATGTTTAGGTAATAAATTTTCTGAAATTAATTTTTATTGATTTTAATTCATTAAAATAAACTGAAATGCATTCTGTTTTGAACAAATTAATAATGTCATGTTGTTTTACTTTACTGCCGCCGTAAAAATATGAAAATTACTTTACTGCCGCCGTAAAAATATGAAAATTTCTTTACAGCCGCCGTAAAAATATGAAAGTTACTTTACAGCCCCCGGCAGATAAAATAAAAATGGCGTTACTTTTGCAGCCGCCGGCTAAAAAGTAAGACTTTAGCTAATCTCCAGCGGCAGTAAAGTTAAACTTTACAGCCGTTTGCCGAAAAAAAGAAATTATTAATAGATACTATAGTTAATAACAAACAAAAACGACTTTTATTATATTTTGTTTGTTTAAAAGAAAAATTTTGTATGTGAAATAGATTATAAATTATGTAAATTCATTACACGATTCATTTTTGTTTGGGAATCAACAAAACAATCAACACAAAAAAAATTGACGGAAAATTTGCAATAAAATAAAGGAATTATACATATAAATATATCAAAGCATCAAGAAAAAAAGGAAAGCAAAAAAACGAAGAAATACTAAGATCAAGACATCAATACATCATAAAACTGTAAACGACTTTTTTTTTCTTAATTATAATTATTTTTAAACTAATTAATTTTATTAAAATTTAAATATCTAAACTGATGACTTTTCCTTTGAACTCCAAATTCGATTATTTATTATGAATAAATGTATTTTTTTCTTTAAATGAATTACATCAGTAACCTGTAGGTAACCTGTACAAAGAATTTATAAGAGAATGAGTGTGTGTGACATGTAGCAAAAAAACTGATACGCAATATACATGCATAATTGAATCCCCCAAAGGCGAGTCATCCCGATTAAAAAAAAAGACGTATCAGTAGTTTTAGCGTAGTCCCAAAAACCCACGAAGGTAACAAATTCCAGAGATGAGAGACTCTGTTGAAAAAGTCGCACTGGAAGGCTACAGTTCTACATCTAATTATTTGAACCGTAAAAGGATGAGACGCTACCGATGCTCTGGTTTGACGCGATAGGTTTGTAGACTTAGGTAAAATCGATTTGATCTTTTCAGAAACTTTGGTGCTAGTGCACCATCCAAATCTCAGAGAATAATTGATCAAATTTTGGTAAATTTAAAAATGTTTACCGCTATTTACATGACATCAACATTGGTGTATCATCTTTAAAAAAGTCAAAGTAATTTATTTCAAGTTTTAGAACGATCTGTGGTGACTGTTTTATTTATTTCGCTTATCTTATTTGAAAATCTTTTATTTAAATTCGTTTCAAACTTTTAGTAATATATTAATAAAGTTTTAGGTACAATTTTTCTATCTAGTTTTCATTAATAGTAGTTTATGTAACAAGTACGCAAAATATGGTTTTAGCGGACGAATCGTAATGTTTCCGGACGAGGCGCTAGCCGAGTCTGTAATATGAAGATGAGTCTGCTAAAGCCATTTGCGTACGTGTTGCATACAACGTTTTTTTCTATTAGCTCTTAGGATTTTTTTTCTAATTTATTGCTTAATTTGTATTCTTGCATACCTAAAAATTTGATTTTTGAACAAAACTTATCAAAGCAATTGTGATTATAATATGAAAATAATTATAATATAAAATGAAAACAAATTTTGAATCCGCTAAAGTGTTGTCATAACGACTTTAAGTACTAGGCCGCTAAAATACAATTTTGCGGACTCTAAACAGTTCTAAAAGTAATCATTTTTCGGAGCTAATACTAAAAAATATTTTTTTAACTACTAACTTGAGAAATCGTCATTATTTACTCGAATGCCCCAAGGAGAAGTAATTTTTCTCAAGCTAGGTCAATAATAATAACAAACAATTACCTAGGTTAATAATGACAAATTTTCTTTTATTTTTGATTGAAATGAACAAAAAAACACAAACAAATAATAATTGCATTGCTTTGTTTCGTTTTATTTGTATAAAACTAAACTTCCAGGCTACTTGATATTTTAAGATATTTAAAAATTGAAATGGAAAATGACTAATATAAATATCTAATGAAAGCAAATATGATAATTAATGTTAGTAGTTAAAAAAAATTCTATATATACCTCGGTTGAGAAGACTAATATAGACCTCGAACATTATATCCCTCGGCGCTACGCGCCTCAGGATCTAAAAGTTCTCGGTCAATAATAGCCTACTTCTCAACCTTGTTGTATAATGCACTATTTTGCATTTAGTTTTCATTTCAAAATTAGATTTTTAATTTAAAATCATTTGTTTAATTTTATCATTGATATTTCTATGCAAGTTAAAAGAAACTTTAATATCGTTTTATCCATATATATTGTAATAATTTCATGGAAATTCGAATAACAAGAATTCAATATAACGCATTATTGAGAACTTTTGAACATGTGTTATTGATTGCGTTTATTTAGAGATTTATATTTGACTACAATTGTTATTGTTTGGTGTATTTATAAGAAAGCACCGATACGTTATTGAACCGATAGCGTTATTGGACGCAGGATAATAGCGAGAAATACAAGCTAGTGATGGACGCATTATAATAGCGAGAACGACTAGCTATTGATGAACACGCGGCAAATATATATTACAGCGAGAACAAATACAAGCTTTATAATTGGTGACTCAAAAAGTGATCTTGTTCATCATTTTCAAGAATTTTTTTTCAATTACTTACAGTACCTAAAATTTCATAAGTTTATTGCTAATTTTTTTTTAACTATTAAAATTGGTTTTAAAATTTTTGGTTTATTCAAATCGTTTTTTGTTTTGTGATTGATTATCTTTGGTCGGTTTTTTTTTGTTTAAATTTAAAAAATATGGATTCCCCAACCAATTCTCTCTAGTGTCCTGCCTCACCTGTGAATGCCTTGGGTGGTAATGAAGCACCCATGTTAATTACTCATCAGAAGTTAGCTGATATTATCCAAGCAAACTTGCAGCAGTTTGAACAACAATACATGGCACAGCGGCAGATGCCACCACCTTGCTCACAACCTCCAACAACTGAACCAGATTTAGCTACAATGAGCAATATTAATTTTGTTAAATTTAAGGCTCCGCAAAATTTGTTTTACCAAAACCCAATTGTTTGGTTCAGGATGTTAGAACTTCAATTTTTAAGTTCGAACATTAGGTCCGAAAGGATCAAATATTCGTTGCTAGCTGAATTTCAAATTAACGATGCTGATATGAACGATTGCATAATCAAACAACTCTGGCTGGCACGTCTTACTGAAAGCATTCAACTTGTTTTATCGTCTTTCGAAAACGATTTGTCGTTGGCGTTGTTGGCAAGCCGGGCCGACAACCTTATGGAAACGTTGTCACAGAGACAAAATTTTGCAATGAACGTTTCATCTACTTCTTTTCAATTAACTAACTCAAACCGGTTTCATCAAGGTGTTCCTCAACAAAATCAAAACATAAATTAACTTTTTTAAAATTTTAAATCGCAAATGCTGAGTGAAATTAACTCGATAGTAAATGCTGGTTTTAGATCGCGCTCTAATTCGGACATTTGTTTTTACCACTCTAGGTTTAAAGACAAAGCACAACGCTGCGTCACTGGATGTACATTTTTTTAAAAATTTGTCGCTCCGAATAAACCTGACAATACGATGTCAGTAGTATTGATGATCTTCAAGTCAACCGTCTTGAGAGTAACTCAAGACTTAAATTTTTAATTGATACGGGAGCGGATGTTTCGGTCATCTCAAAATCAATTTTCAAGGCAAATCCAGCTACTGCAGTTTTCAAATTATTTGCGGCAAACGACACTCCTATTTCTGCCTATGGCACTTAAATTCTCAACTACACATTAGGCTTCGCAGAAATTTCTCATGGGATGTATTGTTGCCGACGTTTCGATAGATACAGGCTATATATTAAACATAATGTCAAAATTAATTTGAATAAAGGCTGCTTACTACAAACAAAAGTCAAATATTTGGGTCATCTAACAATACAATTCAGCCAAATCTTAAACATTCAAGTCTTAATAGATGCTACAAGCCATAATAGAACTCCAATCATTTTTTCTTCAAAGTGAAATGCATTTTATAAATTAATAGGCAAGGAGTCAAAATTCGAATGGTCAGATTGGTTAGAAAAATATTCCAAAACACAAAATTATTAATAACACAGGATCAAGTGTTAGAATTATTTGCTCCAAATAAATCTGTGATTATATCTACAGATGCAAGCCCTTATGGCATCGCAGCAGTGCTATCTTTAACGATGCCGAAGAACAGCTAGTAATGTTTATTTTCCGCACTTTACCCGCTGCAGAGAAAAATTATTCTCAGATTGATAGCGAGAATTAGCTGTGGTCTATGTAGTAACATTCCACAAATACATATATGGTAAAAAATTCACCATGATTATTGACCATCATGCACTTAAGGAAATAATATTCTATTCTTACAAAAATATAACTAGTATAGCAGCAGCGAGATTGCAGCGATAAGCATTTATTTTTTCCAGGGTCAAAAATGGCAAATGCGGATTGTCTTTCGCGATTAACAGTAAAAGATAGATAGAATTGCTATTAATTGCTGTTGTGAAATTCCAATTAATTTAGAGCAAGTTAGTCAATCTATTATCATGAACTTTACTAAAAATCAAGTGTTAAACTACGTGAAGAATGGATGGCCTAACACGGTTAGTGAACACTTAAAACCATTTGGTATTATCAAAATGCAAATGTGATTATATTTTTGGTGGCCGTCAATGAATAAGGAGATAGAAACGTTTGTAAAAAATTTCAAATAGATATTTCAAAAGAGGTTGTATCATCGAGATTCGTTGTGTCCATTCAATTCTGTTCCGATATGGAAAAAGTAATCCAGAAATGTAAACTTATTGTTTGGGACGAATGCACAATGGCGCTGAAAAAATCGCATAAAGCTCTTGATCAACCATTGAAAAATTTATGTGGAAACATCAGACCATTTTAGAATGCATTAATTTTGCTTGCAGGAGCAGACAAACATTACCAATATTTGTTCAATCGACACGAGCTAATAAAATAAATGCTTGAAATACCTTACTTAGAGGTGACGTGACACGTAAAGACGTTAAAACTAACTACAAAATTATTCGTACCCCGCTGCAAAACGATCGATCAGCTGAGATATTCTCACATTAACCTCTGGACGAAATTCATTACCTCATCATGATTGGCTAACGAATAACGATTGGTTAAGCAAAAAAAAGCTATTCTTCCGAGATAACTAAAAATGTCAACGCACTTAACGATAGTATTCAGTCTAATATTCAAAGACAGGTAGTCATATACAAATCCGTAGATACTGTTGTTGAAACAAATGAAGCGTTAATTATCCAACAACATTTTTTCAAGCACCCAATGTTTTGCAACGGTACGCGACTCGCAATAAAAAAAAATAATGAGCGGCATAGTAGAACCAACCATCTTGAGAGTCCTTTCATGGTGAAAACGTTCTCATTTCTCGCATTTCTATACTTCCAGTGGATATACCGTTTCAATTTGAAAGATTGCAATTCATAATTCGCTTGGCATTTGCAATCACCATCAAAAAAGCTCGGAGCCAATCTTGAGAGGTGCGCGTCAGGGTCCCTGGGGTCTTCTGGGTCCTTATGAGTTAGAGGCTCTTAAGAGGAAATAGTTGAGCAATGAAGAAATTTTAATTCGTTTGGAATGGAACAACAAAAAATAATAAACAAGCATGATGAAATTAAACATATTAAAAACGTGTGCGTTCCTTTTATCTTTATTTTTTTCTTTATTGTTTAACTAGAGAGAGAGAGAGACACAGCAACCCCGTTTAAACCACCGCACATACAAAGAAAACTACACTATGGTCTTCTTTTTCTGGCGTCTAAAGCTGTTTTTTTTTTTTTTTATTCAAAGTTAGGCATGTTTAGTGTTAATTATAATAAATTATAAATTAACGTCTCTGAATATCCGAAGATACCATGCCAACTAGGGATAAGAATGGAATGCAAGTTAAGATTCTCTGAGAAATTTATGAACGTTAACTTTAAAGCCTTGTTTACTCAAATTAAATATGTAGGAAAATGTACTAGTTTATTCCAAATAGGATAGTTACTCGAAGTTACGAATTTTAGCCAAAAAATCTTGCAGATTGCATGGTTCTGTTTAAATTTGATCATATAGCAAAAGAAATTAATATTAGTAAAATAAATAAATAAATATATGTGTGTGAATAACAGCAACAAGAAAATTAAATTAATTAAGTTATTAATTACTAATAATATAATAATATAAAACATAATTACATTCAATTCTTTTAATTAAAATTCTATGAAAGTATTTCAATAAAGCCTAATATGGACGGTTTTTTCAAAAAAATAAATAAACTAAAACCATATTAAACACTGGAAAAATGCAATACAAAATAATATTCATAAAAACTAAATCGAACCTTTTGCAAATTTAATTTTTATAAAATTATAGTTAATTTGTTTTATTTTTAAAACATTATTAATATAATTATTATATTGGTTTGGCAATAATTTAAATTAATTCTATATTTATACTTTTTTTATCGACTTGTTCTAGTATATGTATTTTTTTGTTTAAATTAAAACAATTTTATATCATTTAGATATTCATATTTAAAAATGTTTTTTTTTAAATTAAAACAATTTTATGATTTTAATATATTTTTTTTATTAAATAAAATGGGTTTTTCGTGATTTTAGTTTTATTTTATTTTATAAAATATAAAGCCGGTGGGACTATTATGGCGGATAAGATATATTTATTTTTAAAATTAATTAAAAGAAAAAATTTGTTTAAAAATTATAAAATCATAAAACTGTTGTTAATTTAATTATATAGATTTTTTTTTCAATTTTTAAATATCAACATAAGAATAATAATAAAATTCAATAATCATTTAAATTACGTTAGTATAATATTTTTTTTGTAGTTTATTTTATATATATTTTATTTTAAAATTTATATCTTAATTAATTTTTTTTATTAAACAGCAACGAATTTGACTAGCAATTACAACAATTAATTAATTTTTTAACTAAAATTAAAATAATTATTTTTTTTATTTTAATTTAAAATAAAAAAATTATAGTTTTTATTTTAAATATTTTTAAAAGATGGAAATTTTTAATACGTGTAGAATTACTTTAATACTTTTTTGTGCTTATTTGTGCTTCACATAATAGCAAAAAATAATAATAAATTCATTGAGATTATAATATATCACATAATTATTGTGATTTAAAAATAAATAACTTATAAACAAAAATCAGACAGGTTATTATTAATTGTAGTTTGTGACTAAGATTAAATTTGATTATTCAATTTGTGCATAGTTTTTGAGATTCAAAAATAGTAATGGAACAAAATATGTTGAAATTATTGTTACAAATATAAAAGTATTATTATCGAATGTATCGTTTTAATATACGAGCGATTTGACACTCTTATAAGTTGTAAACCGAGTAAAATGGTAGTGATCCGTATTTGGATAAATTGTTGATTTCGGACTTTTGGTATATAATTTTCTAAAACAAGTACACCGTTTGATTTTGTTCCGTTTTGAAGAGAATTTGGTACTGGCTTTATGGAAGGTCAATACATCTATATGATTTTACTCTGCGTGTCGATTTTCATTTTTCAACAAAATCTACTATATTACATACAACAATTTGAACAGTTTTGTAATTTTTTAAAAATTATTATAATTTTCAAAGCAAATAACTAATTATTTTATGAATAATTGTATTTACACATAATCTACCTAAAATATCTACTTCTTAATTTTAAAATAAAAAAAAAACTCGAAATAAATCGTTTTCCATCTTTCAATTAATAAATATAACAAACAAATGACATTTAAAAATAAATAAAAATTAATATTGTTTTTTACCACCAATTTTTTTTTGCATTTTTTTACAACGACAATAAAATATAATTATTTATACTTTTTTTTAAATTAATTGTTTCAATAAAAATAAAAAAAATAAATTTATTTACAGATATCAGATAAGATGACGTTTCACTTTAAACAATAATAAATTAAAATGAATATCAACATTGAAAAACGAGATCACTAACCTTGTTGCGTGCCGTCCTAATGAGATATTTTTTTCTAGATAAAACTATATGTCAACCATATTTATTGGTATGGTTCTAGTTTAAAAGTAAGGATGCATTCCTGATTTGAACTTAGGGTTATTTATTTTTTTTTTTTAAAGGCGTTCATGCTCCATGTAGGAGCGTTGCCAGGTTAATCAGCTTTGAATATTCACCACGGTCATTCACAACAGCGACATAATTACCATGGCAGCCGATTTTTTTAAGGTCGTTTATTACGTCAGTCTCCCATTGTAGTCGTGGTCTACCTCGCGGTCTACCACTCCCTGGGGTACTAACGTACATTTTTCTAATCATGGGGTTATTTATACGATATTAAAAAGCACTCAATATTTTATTTCTTAATGTACGGCAAGATACAACCATCAAGTTTCTCAAACCCTGCCTTCAAGGTCGGACTCAAACTGATATCTTTAATTCATTTTAATAAAAAGAAATAAACTATATTAAATAAATGTAAAAAATTTGCTAGAATATTTTTGTTATTTTTATCTGTTTTTTTTAAATTACTTTTATGCTATTATATTGTTATACTAAATAATTAAATATATTTTTTTAGTTTTCATTTATGTATTAGAACACTTAAAGCGTCTATATATAAATCGCATTCTTACTAGAGTTTTATTTAGTTTCATTTTGTTGGCTACTTTTCAAGAAATTAAACAAGAACATAATTGATTAATTTATAAAAATAATTCCAATTTTTGATATTAACTATAAATTGTTGGTATTTTAGTATCGGAATTAAAAATGGTTTATTTAGAATATTAATTTTAAATAAATGTCTCGTTTTATGCTAACCGATTAACAATTAGTTTGTGTTGAAACTAAAATAAAAAGTTCAAATTCTTTTGTGCGAAAAAATTTTAAAATTATATATAATTTTATATATTTATTATATATTTAATTTGGTATAGAAGTTAACGTTGTTTTACTCTTAAACATTAATTTTGAGATTTATTTTGTTCGTCTAATTGAATTGATTACGATTTGGCAGAATAAAAATAAATTAAGGGAAAAATATAAACAAAAAAAAAAGGTAGAACTTCTACCTAAGTTTATATATTTTACTTTTTATATAATACTTATTAATGGCAAGAAAACTGATTAAATTAGGATCATATAAAAAAAAGCTTGAAACAAAATTAAAAAAATCAGTTTTATTTAAAAAAAAAACGCTCAACTTGTGGTCTAAAACAACAAAATAAGTTTGTTTATATGAATCAAGCTGTAATTTTTTTTATTATACTTAGCCTGATTTTTCAATTTGTTAATATATTTATTTATTTTAATTTTGGTATTCTCTAAAAATAATATACTTTTCCATAGTTTTTGTTTACCTAAAACCTAATTGCTTATCTTCCCATTGTTCATATATAAATATGTATATTACATATATAGTTTATTTTAGTCAAAGTTTTTTTTTAAGATACTCGTTTAAAATTATTATAAAATAAAATTGTTTTTGTATTAGAAAAGTAAGAAAATTTCAACATATAACAACAATAATAAATTAAGGAAAATAATATAAATAAATATTTTACTTGGTTTATATCTAAACTCGTTCATTTCCGGTTAAACGCCGTTCCGGACCATACTCTGGATTTACAAAAGAAAATCCCGCAAATTCTTCTTGATGTATTGCACGTACAACATCCATGCCAACTGGGGTTAAAACAGGTTCCTCTTTAGTAAATTCTGTATCAAAATTTAATGCATCACGAGGGCTCCGCTATGAAAGAAAAAGGAAACAAATAAAACACATGCAACATTTTGAACAATAAAATTTGTTTGCATTTTTTATAATACAAAGCAAGTAAGATAACACTTTTGACGTCATCGGCTTAGTATCTCCTTAATATTAGTACTCTAGAGTTCGATTCGCGTATGGTTGAAGTTTAATTTTCTTATTTATACAATAATATTACCTCAAATATTGTTTTAAAATAAAAAAACAGGAATAAATAAACGCAGTCTGAACGATATAATGAATTACACCATTGAAAACTTTGCAAATCATGTGTTTTGCTTATTATATCCGAAACGTCAGCTAGCTAACGAAAGCGCGTCCAAAATTTCAGTTAATTTTTTTTTTTAAATAAAATATGCTGTGTAATAGGAATAAGAATGTTTCACAACACATAAAAACCTTTTAAGACCTAAGTTTCACAACAACATGCGTTCTGAGTTGTTGATGGGCGCGAATGAATGGACAACTAATAGTCCGGCAGCTGGCAATCCTGAAAACCCCGTGACCGTAGATTTGAAAATGTTTAATATAAAAAATAGTTTACACTTAGACGAATAAGATTAGCTTAGTCGGCGTGGATTGAATTGGCCAAAAAATATTTTTAAATAAATAATGTATGTATTAATAAATAACCATAATGTGTTACCGTCAAATTTATTTAGAAAAAAATCGACCGACCAATGTTTTATAGCCGCAAATGCCTGGCATACCTACTTGAAGGGAGCGATATGTTGTACGATTTCTGTTACAGGGGAAAATTTTTTATTTTTTTAGTTAGCTGTTTTAATGTCAAATTCAAAACTACTTTTGATATGCGGGTGGCTTTTTGAAAATACCAGAAATATTGCATGGTCTCGATTTCTTTTCAGGTAAAAAAGATTGTTTTAAGAGTAAATGCGAGCGATAGAGTTTTTGTCAAATTTCCACATGTCTTTCTTTCTTACTCCAAAAAGGTCAGAGCTTGCCTGACCTTGTCCCAGCATTTAGAGGGTTTAGATGATTTTGAAATTTTAGTCTGCTGTTCTCATAGCTATCGAAAGTTTCGTTATTTTATATAGTTTTCTAAGCATTAACGTTATACAGATATACATTGATTTAACAAAACTGATCGTTTAATAATTGACAGACATGTGTTTTGGTTTTAAAATTATAAAACCGTATGATATTTTTACATTTTTTGTTTTTTGCCAGCAAATCTTTGAAAAATCTCACAGAACGAGCATGGAAAACGTACCACAATCCGAATGGAATGTGATACTTTAAGTCGATAATTGGGAATATCGCTTTTAAACTGACAAATCTGCATTGGGCAAAAAAATAATATCTTAAATAGAAACTTCGGTTCCAAACCACATAGACGTTGAAATCCTCGACGGTTTCCATTTACTCCTAATTTACTAATTTAGAACAATCTATACCTCAAGCATTCGTTAAGATCGCAGAATTTATTTTAAGGAAAATATGCAACACCAACGCTTCCGAAATTCATTTAATTTTTGATAGCTCTATCAATTAAAGATTCAGAAAAATAAACGCAAAAAAGATTAAATACTATGTACAATCACGTGAGCTTTACAAAGCATACCCAACTGATTTCAATAAAATCTTAATAATGAACATTGGACAGATAATATATTTAGCTCAATTTTCAACGATAAAATTTTTTTTAACAGTCAACAGACCAATGACGCCCAGTCGAATACTGAAAGAAAATTATAAAAGCTGCCATAAAGAAGCTAATACGAGGATTTTTTCCACTTAACAAATGTTTGCCTACACAAAAATTCTCATAAAATTAGTAGATACTAACTTCCTAATCATTTGCCTCAGTAATACATACAAGTTCAAAAAGCAAGAAATAAAGATCACAAAAGGTTCATCAGTCCGTCGAGCTCTGCCGGACTGCCATGCCTTTACGGGTTGTGATTATACAGCACATTTTGTTTGTAAAGAAAATATTAAAGCCTACAACTTCCTGGTACAAAATGAAGAATATCAAAATATATTTGAGCATCTGATAGATCCAGAAGATATTAGTAATAAACAAAAACAGATTTTATACAAAGATTACCAAATGCATGAAGTACAAGCGAAAAAGAAAAATTCTGCAGAGGTATGATAAATTTCAATTCAAGCAATATTCCTCGAAGCTGGAAAGCTTTATCTCCAAAAATTTAACAGATTTAAATACAAAACTAAGCATCCCCATTAACAACATGCTCATTCCTACCGTTAACAAACCGACTTTGCTAGGAGTAACTTGCGACCCACTACTCAGGTTCAATGCTCTTGCACAACAGGTGAACTCAAAGCTGAAAAGCAGAAACAATGCACCACGCCGTGTCAAATTTGTTGCTGCCTAAAACGTAGCAAAGTAAAGGTTATTCTGATATCGCGGAATGTTCCAAACCGAACTAAATTTTAAAATTCGTTACCTCTTAAATCCAAACTAAATAAATAATAATATAATATGAAGTTTATCTTACAACTCTAGGCCTAAACGGTGGGCGAACTTTACGGGACTCAAGAGCATCCCAATCAAATTCTCTGAAAAATGCATGACTTCGAATTTGATTTTCATTTCCAGTACAACCTAGGCGACGCATTGGATTCTTCGTCATAAAACCTAAAAAATACAAATGTTTGAATTAGCTAAAAGCGTTTTATAATTTTAATATCTTTCTTGCCTTTGAGTATTGAAACAGCTTCTCTGGATAACCAAACTGGATATAACACATCATCATTCATAATACTTTCAAACAAATCATCTTCATTGTCTGCTTCAAACGGTGGCTGGCCTGCCATCATTTCATACATTAAAACTCCTAATGCCCACCAATCAACTGATGGACCATATTCTTGTTCACGTAAAATTTCAGGCGCTATATAATCCGGTGTTCCACAAAATGTTGTTGTTAAAACACCATCTTTGATTCCTTCCTATAATTTAAAAATAATTTCATATATCCACAATTTCATTAAACGAACAATTAAAATTATACTTTGCACATTCCAAAATCAGCTAATTTGCAATGTCCTTCAGAATCTAATAAAATATTATCAAGTTTTAAATCACGATAAATAACACCATTTCGATGAAGAAATTGAAGAGCACATGTTACTTCAGCAGCATAAAATGCAGCTCGTTGTTCATCAAACCTCCGTGCACGCTGGATTTGAAACATGAGATCACCACCATTTACATACTCCATAACAAAAAATAAACGTTCCTACAAAATAAAACATTTATTTAATTACACGAGTTCATTTTTTACAAGAACTACAAATCTTACAGGTGTTTGAAAACAGGAATGCAAAGCTGTTAAGAATGGATGACCAGCAGCCAAAGCTAAAATTCGTTTTTCAGTCATTGTACAATCAACGTCATCATCTTGAATAATAGTATCTTTCTTTAGTACTTTAACAGCATATACTTCATCAGTTCCACGTTTTTCGGCTAGCATTACTTTCCCAAAAGATCCTTTGCCCAAAACTTTTATAAAATTAAAATCATTCAATCCTAGTCGTCCTGAATGTAAATTTAAATTCGTATCAGACGTTGATCGATCTCCTTGCGAGCCCGTTTGTTCTTGTGGTATACATAAATCTTCATTACGTGAACGATCAGTATCACTATCAATTCCTGAACTGTTTTCTGAACGCTCAGATCCACCATCACTAGATGGATTATACTGAAACCAAAAACAATATTTAGTTAATTTTAATTATATTTTTTAAAATTATTTTTAAGCTTACCCGCGAACGTCTAGGTGGTGCTTGTTTATCAGGTGATATCCCCATTTCACTTAAAATCTCTGCCATTTGTTTTGTATTAATCCCACAATTGTTAGCTACATTTTTTTGACATCTTTTATGAACGTTCATACTGCATACTTCGCATTGCAAACCTTGTCTTATTAAACCATATAACAACGAACCGCAGTGATCGCAAAAAGTAAACCGTTTATAACTGTGAACTGTAAATCTATGTGGAATATTCACATTAAATCTTTGAGATTGTGTTAAGTCACGTGTTTGTTGTTCTTCTTTCATTCCCGGACATTTTGTTACAACTGATCGATGACATCGTTTATGCACAACACACGTACATACTGTAATATTAAATAAATACTTTAATCGTCTTTTACTAAATATTTATTTAGTTTTATGCTCAAGCAACAATATTCAATATATCAGTTAAAATTGCATTCAATAAAAATAATAACAATTAGGACATTTGAATGCGTAAATAGTTATTATTTTACATAAAGTAAAGCTATATGAGCTTCACAAGTAATTTGATTTAGAATTGAAATTCGAATATTAGTTGAATAGGTTTGGTTGTTGTGTGACCTGATATCGTGGCAATCATCCGATCTAGTGGTTCATTTATTTTAGATTATTCAAACTTTGATCGAAGAAATAAATAAATGTTGAAAACAAAAAATATAATATTCGAATTTCATTGGTGAATTTTAATGAATGAATTCATAACAATGAACAACGATTTTCAATTAATCTTAATATAAAGCATGCTCTATTTGCATTTGGTTCTAGTGTCTATAAATAAATAAAAAATTAAGTTGATTTAACATCAAAGACCCAATTGTTTGATGTTAGAGATACACAATAATTATTACAATATCGGGCTAAAAATTAATTAAAATTTGCATTTGATAACCAAATTATAACAAATTATAAAATTTATTGTTAGAAATAAGCTTAATTATTAATAGAAATTAAAACAACACAAGAAACAATAAATAAAAGGTGGCACATATAGTGATGAGTAAATTAAATCCATTTTGATTTTAGACATATTATTGACATACCTTGACATTGATAGCCTTGTTTACCGAGTCCCCTGTAAATTAAAAAAAAAAAAGAAACAACAGTGCAAAAAGTGAACTTTTTTTATTAATTTTGTTTTGTTTTTTTCATTTTTTTTCTTTGCGGGGACAATCAATAAAATGTGATTTCTCTTGTTTCTCGTTTTTGTACGATTAAAAAATTCCTTCATTTAAATTAGAACTATTATAAAAGGAGATAATGGATAAAAGTCATGTTCAATTAAAATATTGAAACTCTAAAAAAAAATTGGAATAAATTTATGACTTGAAAAAGGCTGTGTATGATGCATTTATGTACAATACAAATTTATCGAAAAGGAAACTTGTAACTTTTGTAAAATTGTAACTTTTAAGATTGGTATTTTTTGTTTTGAATGTTGTTCATTAACCCATTTTGTCTGGCCAACATTATGCAACCAATCATACGGGCCTGTATCCGTAGTAGTAAAAACAATAACATTACACCAAACCATAATAATAATATGTTTATTAACAACGGTCAGAACAGTATACAGGTTCCAGATATGGATTCACATCAATCAATTTGATTTCCATATAATATTAATATTTTTCGACCTCTTCTTTGCACAATCTGATTGGATATACTAATATAAATATAAATGATATACTGAAAAATATCAATTGCGTCATTTCACTATTAGCATTTTGGATCTCTTTCGAACATCCGAAAATGTCTAATGAAAGGATGAGTAAACAAAATAAAAATTATAAAAATTTATTGGACCAGAACTAGTGATTGTGCTGCCCGAACCGAAGCGATTTTAAATTTTTGAATATTTCAAAAATCACAGCAAACATCAATCAGCATATATTTCCTTATAGATACTACAATGTTCTAAAAATATGCATCAACCTACAACTCTAGTTAAATTTCACCACACCAATACCATACATAAAGTACCTCCCAATTCTTATTATATAATCTACAGATGTGTATTATGTTGTTAAAAATATTATATCCCATTATTAATTAGAAATATCCCAATCACTTTTTAAATTGTTAAGATGTAGCACATTATGAATTTGTGCTTCGATTAAGATATACTTGATCGCATATATAAAACGTGCAAAATTTCAATTAATATAATTATAATTTTACATAAGCTGTTGTGATAATTTTTTTTAATGTTTACTATAATTTAAAAAACCGCGCATGATTTTTAAAACAAACTTATATCACAAACATTACTTATTAAAAATTAAAAAAAATATTGTTAATTGAAAAAACGCATCGTTACATTTTATATTTTTATATAACGCTATCCCAAAGTATTCAAATACATGCAATCCCATTATATTAAATTAAAATATAATTTATTTACCAAATAAATTCACGACAATGAGAACAAAATGTCGGTTGTCTCAAAAATGTTGCCATAAATTTATGTCCGTTGACCTAGAAGTATATTGTTGATCATCAAAATGTTTTTTGT
Organism: Diogma glabrata; assembly: GCA_963693315.1. Classification (NCBI taxonomy): domain Eukaryota; kingdom Metazoa; phylum Arthropoda; class Insecta; order Diptera; family Cylindrotomidae; genus Diogma; species Diogma glabrata. The sequence continues at coordinate 99,326,879 of OY856188.1, read as the reverse complement.
ATTTGATTTTGTTTTTAATTTCTTACCTGATGTACACGACGTCTCATTGCACCACGACGACGATTGAAACCAGATCGTTCTTTGAATTCTCTGCCTGCTGCAACTGCATTGCCAGTTGGTCCAGCTTGGGCATTGTTTTGGTCTAAATATAAAAAATACACGTTATCGAACATTAAGTTTAAAAAAATTTTGCTTGAGATGGAAAAACTTAAAATGAACTTTTCCATAGTATATTTAGTTTCGGACAAAATATTATAATCGCCTTACACATATGAAGTATGATTTACTGTAATTATAGAAACATCAGGTCACGATTACGGCACACACATTTGTAACTAGTTGTTAAACACTAATTTTCCAAAGCATTTATGACAGTAGATTTTAAAATTTTGTGGGTTGGAAACCTATTTATTCGCTTTCGCTGAAATCTTTACTGCTCTAATCCCCACTTTAACTACTATCGATTAAAATTCAATTGACTCTACAGTATTGTTGTCAATATTTTTCAGAAGAATAATTTATCTGATTTCACATGTTCGCCTGGTGGCAACCAATATTAATATCTTGGATGCCTGGGACACCTCCTGGAATCATTACAACACACCTTTCTATTACTACCCCGACATCTACCCAACCTGGATTTCGATCTGCCACGTCATACCTGGACTACACTAAACAGAATAAGAACGAATCATGGACGTTTTCGTGATTCTTTCTACACGTGGGGCATTTCAGAGTCCCCTCAATGTAACTGCGGTGCTCCACAACAAACCATAAAACACATTGCAACTGTGTGTCCAAATCGACGATAAAATGGCCACATCTCAGTCACCCATTTGGCAACTCCCGATGTAGTAGCATTGATAGACTCACTCGATGTAAACATCTAATGTTCAAATGTACTACCCAATGTTCAAATATTTTACTTTTTACTTTTCAACTAAAAGAAGCGCAATCAAATCGATTGAATGCTCATTTAATGTGTATTCATGTTTTGTTTCAGGTAGATTTCATAGAAAAATCTACCTATTTTAAGTTTTATTTTTATTTTTAATGTGTCACAAAAAAACCATAAGCTAAATAAAAATTAAATAATGAAGAATATTGACAACATTTAATTGTATTAATTAATACCGATAATAGTTTTAATGTCAGGACTGGAGAAGTTAGATTTCTGCATTAAGCGAAAAAGTTTGTGGGTATGGAAGCGTCAGTGATGATAAAGGTCTGATAGAACGAAGTTGTCTTATACTAATATTTACATCTAAGGAACGTGTACCATAAGTTTGTTTTAAAACAATTCCCTATAAATAGAGAGATTTGATTAACGACGAATCGTCGTTTTTTATATTTGTAAGGACCGTATTTGTTTTATCAACAGATGGTTAACATTAAAAGATATTCATGTTTTGGTAAAATATAGCCTATAGGTAACTGGCAGTCTTGTGTGGAGGCTTTCTTGAGTTCATTCGACAACGAGTGTGGTCACCGTAATATTTGTGCAAGAGTAACGTGATGTTGTTGGTTACCTTTTTATGTTCATGCATGAGCGTATGTTCTTGCGAGCGTCTGAGTGCAGGTAATTTAATTGACTTTACTGTTATCAATATTCTTTAGATCTCTGAAATACAATAGAGTCAACATCGACAGATTAAACTTCAATTTAGGTCACAATCTAAGACAACCCGGCTCAAAGTTCGCGATATGCAATTTCGTCGGAACACTGTCTCCAACAGATAACATCCAATTACTTTTTCAGACACTGTCACACTTTTCCTTTTCGCGGCAACTCGTCGAGCAGGTCGAACGAATAGATCTCCCGCTCGCTTTCTTAATATTCTAGAGTCGAGTATAGGAAAAGCTATCTCCCTCCTTCCTTTTTCTAAATTGTTTCAGCTTCGATATCACTAGGGGAGGAGTATTGTGGCAAATAAACGCAGACATATAACAATTTTTAAAATGAAAAAATGATTATAGTCACCGAATCAGCCAAATAAAGTTATATTCCTCAAAGTAGCTTTAATGAGTTTTCTTCAATTAAGAATCAAAATTATTCATTAATGATATATCAATGAGTATACCCATTGCGGCACAATATCTAAATATTTATACAAGAGTATAAAAGGATTTCAATACAGAACTAACACAATACGTACATTTACATACAAGAATATCAGAATGGACATCGGTATCCTTAAGTACTCTATATTAAGGTGACCATACTAATGTACAATGTACAATCTTGTAGAACATTTTCATATAAATGCTCAATGCAAAATCATGCGATTTACAAACATGCTACAATTTTGAACAATATTTTCCTCTTCTAGATTTTATTTGAATGTATTTTTCTTATATACAAAAGAGAATGTTTGTGGATATTAAACTTCGTGTTCGTAGAGTTAAAATCAGACTAAGAAATAAGAAGATACAATGCCAACTAGGGATTGGGTTTAAGTTTAAATAAATTAAGTTTCTTTAAGAAATTTATTAACGTTAACTTTAAAGTTTTGAGGATTGAAGCAATCGGGACAAACCCATGATGGTGAAGGATTCCAGAGATGAGAGACTCTGTTGAAACAATCACATTGAAAGGCGATTCTGTGATTATAAAATTATAAGGCTGGATAGAGGGAAAGACAAAGGTGGTGGTCTTGCCTTTATCATTCACAGAAGCGTTATTTACCGTACAACCACACTACCTGCAGTACCGGGAACTGACAAACACCTAGAACAAATTGACGGCTCCATTTTTGGAGTCCTCAACGAACCACAACCGACAAGGGTAACAAACAAACTCTTCTCCAGATATCTCCCTTGCCAGTTTGTCACTAATGCCAGTTGCAGAATGGAGAACTGAAATTGCATTGGGATCAGACCACGTGCCGATCATTATCACCTTAAGCCGTTTCATAAATCAAATAAATTCCGAAAAGAAGACATACATTAATTTTAACAAAGCTGGCTGGGAAAACTATACAAATTTTACCGAGATTGAATTCAGTAAGCAATTTTTACCACGTGACACCCTCTCTGGGGAAAAACAATTGAGAGAAATTTTTGATAAGGCTAGAGCTCGCTATATACCAGCTGGCAGAATCCAAAAAATAAAACCAAACTTTCCACATGAAGCGTATGTGCTTTCTAACCAAAGAGATGACATCCGTAAAGCAGATCCAGCCGACTCCAGAATTCCGGACTTGAACAAGCAAATTAACAAATTGGTCACGGACCATAAAAGAAACAAATGGAGAGAGTTAGTGAGAGAATCAAACCTGGGTACTAGTAAAAGTCTTTGGAAGGTCATTAAGGGCCTAACTCATCCTCGACAACCACAAAATAATTGCATGATCTCCTTCGACGATATCCCCATTGATAACCACAGGAAATGCGCAAACAAATTTAACATTCAGTTTACAGAAAAGCAGCGTAAACACCAGAAAGAGACCAGATCAGTGTGGAGTGGAGACACATGCGCAAACTTAACAATGACAACTTGGAGGATATTATATTTTCCGTAGAAGAGGTGGAGAATACAATAAGGAAAATTAAGCCATCAAAAGCTATAGCACCCGACGGCATCTCAGCCATCATGCCCAAACACGTTCAAGGTTTGAACTTCCTCACTACTACACTTAATACATCTTTAAATACTCTTCAGATACCAAATATCTGGAAAACGGCCAGAATCAACCCCATTTTTAAACCAGGAAAACCTGAAGAAAAGGGGGAGTCCGACAGACTAATCTCCATTCTTTCATCGGTCGCAAAACTCATCGAAGCACTTCTGCTCCCTCAGCCGACAAGATCCCGGAATTTGGCGCCACACCAACATGGCTTCCGGCGAGCACACAGTACAACCACCGCGCTACACAGAATACAAAACCAGATCAGTGATGGTCTGAATCAAAAACAACCATGCGCTAGAACAACTTTAGTCGCACTTGACCTGTCAAAAGCATTCGACACAGTGTCGCACGCTTCTCTATTGGATGACATCTTCAATACTAACTTGCCAGGTTTAATGAAGCGCTGGTTGTGCATTTACCTCAGAGGTCGCCAAACATATGTTGAGTTCCGTAACTGCAAGTCCAAAATGAGAGTGCTAAGACAAGGAGTTCCTCAAGGCGGAGTTCTCTCACCGTCATTATTCAATCTCTACCTAAGCAGTTTGCCTACCCCACCAGAAGGAATAACTAACACGTCATATGCAGACGACTGCAAAGTCCTTGCAACAGGAAATAACCTGCAGCAACTCACAAATATCCTGAATACATACCTTAATACTCTGAATGATTGGTTCAAGGCCAGAAAACTGAAACTTTCCATTGAAAAGTCCACTTCTACACTTTTCACCACATGGACGAAGGCGGTAAATTAAACACTAAGCATCTGCATAAACAACATACTTATTCCTACAGTAAAAAATTCGAGACTGTTGGGTGTAACATTCGACCCACTGTTTAAATTCAATGCTCATGCACAACAAATAAACTCAAGATTGAAAAACAGGAATAACGCATTGAAAGCACTAGCGGGTGGGGTAAAGATAAAAACACGATCTTAACAACGTACAAAGCAATAGGAAGACCCATTATAAATTATGCTGCACCCATGACCCCTCAAGTTGCCAACACTCACTGGAATAAGTTACAAACAACACAAAATGCTGCCTTGCGAACCGCAACCGGATATCACCTGATGGCCCACCGTGATCACCTGCACGAGGAAAGTAACATATTGCCAGTCCATGAACATAATGAAATGCTAGCCAAATAATATCTATTGGCCTGTCACAAAGAGCAACATCCTTGAATTACACCTTAACTACAATAGAACAACCCAGAGACATAAGGAAGACAGCAAGATGCTTTCTGCAAGATGTCAGAGATTGCCAGGTTACTGGTAACATCGACGAATCTACATATAGAACTGGCTTAAAAACACTCCACACCAAAACGGTTGAAAATACAATAAGGAACTATATTCCAAATCGTGTTCTAAATAGAAAGCCACCAAAAGTTGCTGCCGAAGAGGCCCAACTACCCCGTAGCACCAGATCCATCCTAGCTCAACTAAGATCCGGTTGGTCACGCATTCTAAACAACTACATGAGCTGAGCAGATTTGAACCTGAAATTATTGACAAGTGTCCCGCATGTGAGGGCACGCCACACGATGTAGACCACCTATTTAATTGTCCTAAAAATATAAACATAACTAACTTGACGAAGGAAGATTTGTGGTACCGCCCAAGGGCAGTAGCAGAGTTCCTGAACCTGGACATGGAGTCGGATGATTAGCACCAAACACGTCGCTACAACAACAACAACAACTTAATGGGTACATAACGTATGAGCATGTATGAACAATTTTGAATTCTGGACAAAGAAAAGCGATACTAAACCTTTAATTCAAACATAAGTTTAATTAATATAAAATTATCCTCACCTTGCCATTTTAGATCAATCTTAACATGTATCTTTCCTTGAGGTTCTAAATCAACCTAAAAATAAATAAACCATAATTACAAAATATACTAATTCGTATTTACAAAACATCAAAATAATTATTTTATCTCAATTAAATATAACTAAAGTTACAGATTTGATTGTTATCGTAAGAAAAATCACCTTAAAAAAATTTACATAAAAATTCTTATCAGAACAGTTTTATATTTTAAGATAATTTTAATTAATATTTAGAATAATAAAACAGAATTATAAATCACCCAGAAATCCGGTGATTCTCTATCACGATGTGTCAAATCTTCTAATGGTATATTACAATTAGCAACAAAATCATCAGGTGGTATTGCAGCATCATGAAAAACAGTTAAACCTATATTCTTTGCATTGTGAACCTCGTGTGTAAAATATTCATTCCAAACAGGATCGAATGTTTTTGGTTTAGTACTTGAACGATCTGTAAAGAGAAAATATTAAAAACAAATTAAAATAATTTAAAGCAACTTTTAAAAAATAACGTTATTTGTAAAATATAAATATTGTTATTTAAACGGAGCAAATCGTTCAAATATATAACAGTAATAGTTTTTAATGCAATTTAAGAAAATATTACATTAACTACATTTGTTGAAACACATATTTCTTCAGCTAAAAATAATTTTTTAAACTATAGTATGATTTTCAAGTAGAATATTGTTCCGTGTATAAGTTAAATAAACCTCAAGACAAATATATATCCATTACATAAAAAGTTTTACAATAATTTTTTTACTCATAAAATGTTTAAAAAATTGTCGCGTTTTTCATGTTTGCTAATTATATGTATACCTTATAAAAATGTTAACAGCATTTAATATGAACTATATGCAAATTTCCAAATTTCAATGATTGCACTTCTTTGCTTGTCGTTTAAATTTAATGGTCTGAACAGATAAAATCAATTGCTTATAACCGAAGGCACACCCAGTTGTCTGGGCACCCTGGTTGTCTATGGATTCGGATTTATGAAAACGAAAACTATAAATTCTACAAAAACAAAATAATTCAAACCACTTTCTACGTTATACATCGATGGCACCCAGAATGATCTTTGTCCAAAATAAGAAAAGGTAAAGACAGTTCGAAATTTGTCAGACATTTTTGTACATGTGAAGTTTTTCGTGTTTTAACCGAATCGAACCATTCCATCGAACCATCTACATTCACTGCATCAATTTCTCGCGATGACACAAGTAATCTTAATGTTAAAATTTGATAGAGAAAATTTGTCACAAATCTGAAATCTTGTTTTTTGGTTTCCGATATTAGGTGAAGATGTCTGCTCTTCTTGCCAACAAAATCGAAAGAAAAAGCCTTAAACTCCAAACTGCAGTAACTTAAGTGAAACCTATAGCGATCTCTGAAATTTGTAACATAGTGTTTTGCAGGGCTAGGAGAGTCCACTAGAAAACGGAAATTTTTGCCACGGTACAGCGGTTGATTTTTAAAAGAATGCAGTTTAATATATTTTGGGGGTCTTGAGACTTACATTTCAAGTAACACTGCGACCTGAAGGTCTATTGTGGTACCCTGGTTGTTTTATTAGTCAGTAGTCATCAATACCGTTGCTGGTTGAATTCCGTGGTCCAAGTTGACTCTTAATAAAATTAATTAGCTCAATTGGAGTGACGTCTTGTGGTAGTGGAAGTGTTAGCCTTCTACGACCAAGTTGGTTGTATCTATGCCAAGAGAGTTCAGGACAGTTACAGATGACGTGCTCTATCGTTTCCACGTCTGAGTTGCAGAATCTACACCTGTCGGAAGACCTTTTAAGGCCTATTTTGTTAAGATGGTGGTTTAAACGACCATGTCCAGTAAAACACCACGTTAGAATTCTCAGAGACTCACTGTTTAAGTCGATTGTTTTTAAGAATGAAACAGGGAGGTTTTGTCTATAAATAATTTAGCATTTTATTCCTGTTCTCATATTTGGATTGTGCTTTTGAGCAAACTCTTTCGCATTCCGAAGAACGGTCCCGGTCCAACAAACTTTTGATTGGCACCTTGCTTTGCTAAAACAACGACAATATCGGTATGGCTGGGTGCCCACACAAGTGTAACTCTATTATTGCAGGAGACTTTTTGTAGATTTTGGTAGCATTCCCATTCTAGTTTTAAATCAAAGCGGGTACATTTTAGTGCCAAGAGTTTGGCTGTCAGAGACAATATATTTCAATATTTTGGTATTTTCTTTCAGCACATAGAAGAACGCAACTGCTAATGGCAAATATTTAGGCTTGAAATATTGTTGTTGTGGTGCCTAAGGCAACCGTTTGTTTTATTCTAGGACCAGATACTCCTGCTCCTGTGTCCACATTGGTTCGAGAGCCATCTGCGTACCAGATGCTGGTATTTGGTGGCAACGACCGTATGTAGTTTTCAATACGATCTCAGGCCAATATTTTGACATCAAAGTGTCTGTCTAAATCTATTGTTTTTGGCATACAATCCGAAATATGTTACGTATGCACTTCAGCTTGTAATTCAGCAAAGCTTTTTAGGTGTCCAATTAAATTAACTGGCTCAAGCCCTTCTGTGAGCTGCAGTCTAACACTCAACACCGCTACAAATTTTACATATAGGTGCAATGGCGAAAACTTTAGAAGAATCTCCATTGCTGACGTTGGTGTGGTTTTGTAAACATATTTTGAGCAGTTATTGGGCGCGTTTTAGACCATCAAACTAAAGCTGCATATGTTCGAATTGTTTTTCTAATGATTTGGTACAACCAAAGTATCATTTTTCCCCATGTTTTCTCAAATAGGTTCCTACATGTGAAGAAAACTTTGCTAGTCTTGTCGAAGATATATTTCAGGTGGGAGTTCCAGGTAAACTTGCTATCCAGAATCACACCTACATATCTAACATCTTTTGATGTTTGTATTGGATCGCCGTTAAGAACAGGAGAAATGAAATTAAAGTTTCGCCTGTTTGACGATAATACTGTTTTTTGGGGTTGATCGACGGCCCCAATCTGTTGCACCACTTTAATAGAATATTAACAGCTGTCTATGTTCGACCAGCGACAATGGAGTCATGTTTCCTTCTGACCATGACTGCCAAGTCGTCGATATAGCCTACAGTGTTTAAGCCAGAATCATTTAGCTCGGTTAGGTCATCAGCTACCATTAACCAGAGCAGTGGAGAGAGCACGCCCATAGCGGACACTGTCTAGATGCAGTAACAGTCACTGAATAATCACCTAGTGTAGCCGTTATCTTCCGACTCTGTAGCATCTTGATAATCCACGCAATGATATGCGTGATTATATTTTTTTTTGTAGCCATTTCAATGATAGCATTGAAGTGGACATTGTCGCAGGCTCCTTGTATGACCATAAATGTACATACAAGTGCCTCCTTGTAGTTTAGAGTACCCTCAATTTCTTTCACCATTTTGTACAACGGCGTTTCAGTAGATTTCCCTGTCTGATAGGCGTGCTGGCTAGAGTTGAGAGGGTTTTGTTTAAGACATATACGAAGGATGTACTAGTTTAACATCTTATCCATTGTTTTTAATAGAACAGATGTAAGATTTATATGTCTGTATGATTTGTCTTCATTTAGGTTTTCCTGGCTTGGGTATGAAAACAACTTTAGTTTCCCTCCATATCTGAGGAATGTAAACAAGACAAAACTTGCTTTTAACAAACGCATGGGATATGGAAGGATGATTGTCAGACCCTTTTGCAGGAATACCGGAAAAATAATATCACCATACGGAAATTTATACGGACCGAAGGATTCTATAGCCCATCTCGCATTGTTGGGGAGAAAATTGTGTTGGCTAAATGATCTGCATTATTTTTAGTTGCAGGACCTAGAAAAAGTGTGTCTTCGTTAGTATTGTCTTCCGTACTCCATTCTATGGACTCTGGGAAGTGGGTTTGAAGTAAAGTATTTAGGAACCATTTGGTTTTCAGATTGAGCATTGAGGAATTTTTAGAGTCAAGCTTTAGCAGGCAGATAGCCTACTGTATTGCAAAGCTCTTTCCAGCTATTTCTTTTTGATTGTCTGAGTTCTTTATTATAATTGGTTAGAGCTATTCGGTAATCTATCCAATTATTTGTTATTTTTGCTCTGTGAAAAAGCTTACGAACTTTATTCCACCAAGGTACATCTCTACATTTTTTAGATTGAGTTATTGATAGTGATAATAGTCAGTGATAATTTCTTGTAAATTGTTTGCTGCAAAGTCAAGCTCAAAATGGAGTTGATGCTGCCGCAACTATTAACATTATTATGAAGATGCATTGTGTAAAGTTCCCAGTTCGTTTTTTTGGGGGTTTCTAAAGTACTGGATGCTCTTCGGGTAGAGTTGAAAACAGCAATGAATTTACGAAATCAACCTTGAGGAAGATGAATTTCTATTTGGACAGTTATACGATCTATGCAGATAAATTCATTCAACGGAAATATTTTCCGATGTTTGTTGAAAAGAATCGCGGTTCACGGTCTTTCCACATCTCAGAAATAGATCAGTTTTGTATTTTTGTTTGTCGATAGACCTTTTATTATTTTACTTTTAAAGTCAGACATGGTATATGTGCTGTCTGAATTAGGATAAGCTGATATATCAGGTATGAACCTAGAGTAAGACATGGTGCACAGTTTTGTTGTTAGTTGTTGTGATGCGTTTGGAGAAATATCGCTCTCGTCTAAATTTTTATTCTTTTCCATGCAATATTTATATAAAATATGGAGGTACACTTGTCAGCCACTACAGAGCCCTAAGTTTCGGTAAGGCATTGATTAAAACTGAAGTGCGCCCGGTCCTCAGAGTTCCGTACTAACGATCATGCACCCCCTTGGCTATGCTAAACTATCAGAGTATATGTCTACCTTAGGTTTAGATTTTGAACTTATTCTCGGCTTCGGTTCTAACGTAGAACCTAACGGCATGGGTGACCCTACCTTTGTCGCTCCTGAGATCATTGAGCTTACTGAGCCCTATCACTGCGTCAAAGTGCCAAATCCATCGATAGGGGTTCTCGAACTAATGAATAAGGAATTTAATCTAACTTTCATGTACTTGGTTTTGTAAATATTACTAAAAAGTTGTATTAATATTCTGTCTCACTCTGTTTTCGAACGTAACCAACAAAAAATATTAGTGACGCTGATGCATGGGCTAAATGCATAGTGATCGGGAAATATAGTGAGCTAATATTCATCCAATTCTTAAAATAATTGCGCCATAGAGTTCTCGTAGCTATAATTATAAACAAGTTATTACAATAAAAGTACAACTACTTATATAGGTTTATACCGAAAGTGGCAAACCAAAAGTTGGAATGGAAAATTAATGTAAAACCTATAAAATCCTTATACAAATACCATATTTCATCAAAATCGGTTAGTAGTTCAGTCATTCAAAAAAGAAAAACACTCAAATCAACACTGAAAAAAATGTTATATTTCCAACCGATAAGATGTTGTCTCAACCTCGTTGCGAGAGCGAATATATGCGAATCGAACCCCGAAGTTGATTCAACAGCTGAACAGGTAGGAATTAAAGCATGGTTGATTAATCGTTTCATAGAAAAAAAAAGAATTAACGATTAATTGTTCGTTTTTTATGTAGATTAATCGATTAATCGATCAATCGTTTATTTAAAAAACAATTTTTTCATTCGAGTCAAAATCCGTTCGACCTCAACAGAAGTCGGAGGCACGTTTAACAATGCATGGTGTATTTTTCCAACATATTAGTTTGCACTTTACTGTACTTATAAACATCATCATTTCATTTGTTTATACATGCTAAATTGTTTGTTTTTGAGCAGGACCCTGATTCGAATAGCTGTTTTTTAACACAACACAAACCCATCAAGCTCTTTTGACATTCAATAGTCTCACGTTAAGTACTTTTCATTTCTATATCAGATTCGATTAGATTGTCAGAATTCAGTTGAAAATAATCTATTTCAAATTTCTTTGATTGTATGAGCAAGTTCAGTTTATGTGGGGTATTTCAAAATGAGCCTGAGTAAGATATTAGCCAGTAGGCTTTTCTAAGTAATGTATCAATTCCTCTAGGTCTATATTTCTCCTATTTTTATTTTCTCTGACACTGAGTTATAAAATTGTTGACCAACCTAATTTTGTACAAATCCAAAAATATCACTTGCCTTTTTCAAATTGTAATCCCTTCTACCTAGAGCCAACGATGATACTTCAATAACTTCGAGTACTTCAACAATCTGAGAAATAATTTCAATTTCTTTATTAATTTGAAACATTTCAGTTAATAAAATTTATTCAAAATCCGCTAAAACCGTACTGATAGTGTGTGTCCTGTAATTCCATAAACCTTTTCTGCATTGCCAATAAAGAATGGCAAATTCTTTCGCTATTTTATAGTACATTCTCTCTGAAATAGATAATTTTTAGGAGATTTCCGAAATAATGGCACGATTTTTCTAATTTGCTGGATAATAGTCAAAAAGCACGGTGCTATGCCCCTCTCGTTTTTGGAAATTATTTTTATAATATGCTCATACTTTTTGTTTTGAAGAGATCCGGAATATATATTTTTATTATATTTCTGAAAATTAATACGAGAACCGATTAATCGAAAGCTTTGTAAATTAATCGATTAATTGAAATTATGTTGATTGACCGATTATTCGATTAATGGAACCATGCCCTTGTAGGAATATTATAGTTCAGGCAATCACGCATTATGTGTACGCCAAAATATCGCCTAAGTATCATGGCGCTGATGAGGCTATATATGTTCGAATCTCAACCGAAACACGTATAAGAGAAAAATTCAGTCTTTCTATGAGAAAAATCAAAAATATACTTTCAAATTGAAAAATTCAAATGATTTTCTTAATTACTTGAGTTTAGATGCTCAAAAAAAATCTTTAATAATTTAAAACTTATTCTAAATTCAAATGTAGTGAATTAAAAATTATAAACCAGTTTATTATATTATATAAACATCGTCTTTCGTAATTCGTATATAATACCACGTTTACAGCGACATAGCAAATTACTAGATGTAATTTAAATCTGTGCTGTAAATATTTTTTATTTTAAGAACTTGCAAATAATTTGATATCTAGGTTTACAACCTAGCAAATTATTTTAAATTGATACTTGACGCTGTAAACACCATTGCAATTAAAAAATTTTGATTTCACACCGTAAATAGCTATTACATGTTTAGCGATCACATCTCTCATTTATATTTAAATTGTTGATGCATTTATATCATAGTCCAAAATATCCAAGCAGTTTTTGCGAAAAATGCGTCAGTGTTGTAGATATTACTTGGAAATATTATATATTATTATAAAATGAGTAAAAAGGCAAAATGTCAACCGCAATTGAAATTTTGTAAAAAATAACGGAAATTATAATCATTTCTGATAATGGTTTGCAACAAGATTATTCCAACAACTTACATTTATACGAATGCTGTTCCAAATATTGTTTTTATCTTAAATATAATGAATGTTATTCAATTACCTCACTGGCTTGATTTAAATTGTTTGCAATTGGCTTTCGTTTGTTATTATTACATATCATTGCAATTGTTTTATATTTTATACGTTTAAATATATTAAGTGATAATTTAGATATGTATACTAAAAAAAATGTACCATTAAATTTGATATTAGTGACATCTTGTTGGCACTACTAAGCAGACTAAAGGGTAATATCTGATTGAGCCAATTACAAATAAAATTATTTATTTTAATTAAGAAAAAATACAGAAATTAAGATTCGGATTCTGGTTATCGGATTAAAAAATTATTAAATAATATTTCAAATATGTAATAGATTTTAAAATTATTATCATAATACTAAAACCTATTATTTGAAATATTATTTCATAATTTTTTAATTCGATAACCTGATAAGATATCTTAATTTCTGTATTTTACTTATTAAATAATCAACTTATGATTAAAAAAAATAAATACCCAACCAAACAAAGAATGTGAAATGAAACATATATCAATTCAATTGATTGAAAACCTGAGTGTTTATTGATATGTTAAACGGTGTTATATCGTTATATCTATATCGTGTAGTTATCCATTATTTAACAAAAACTATAAAAAAAGGAAGATTTGCGTCCATTAACATCCTTAGAACTCATGTTGTTGTGGGACATTGGTCTTAAAAGGTGTTTATGTGTTGTTGTGACACATATTGTAATACTACAGTACTACATAGCACATTAAAGATAGATAACGTTAAAATATAATATTCCTCTGTGATTTCAGTGTAGTAGTTCGGTTGTATACCTGATTCGAAGGACATACGTTTCAGGATCCATTTTTGTCTGAGTTAGATCTATTAATTGGCCTATTGTTATATGATTATTTGATTAAGAACGATCTACAGACAGACAGAACACGGCAATATAATTTGAAGTAATGCAATTAGTCTGAATATTTTGAGCATTTATTCAATTTCATTTTGTTTTCTATTCTGAACCAACCTGTATCCAAATCTATAAAAAATGTTTCTGTAAATGGGTACTTCTTATACAGTATATTAGTCTTGAATGATCAACGCTACAATAGCTGTCGAATCGAACTGATGTTAACTTCAATTAGGTTTTTTTTAATTTAAAGTAAATCATGTTTAGTGTGATTTGTAATAAATTATGAATTAAGGTCACTGAATCCCAATTGAACGCATTGAGGAACCAGTTAATGTTGAATTGTAAAATTTTATTTTTTGATCTACGAGTGTCCATGCTATTGATATATTGACACGTGAGATATCACATACCCCTGACAACAACTGTGAGTAACCTCTAACCAATGTGATATCTTAGGGGTCCCGACGGATGAACCTTTCAGTCAACAATAGCATCCTCAAACTTAGCTATAGAATATTCCTAGGTTTAAGACTATCCATGTCCCGTGGGTCGTGGTCACAAACCATCCTGCAATCCAATTAAAATTCTTTCCAATTAGCGCCTCCAACCGTGGTAGATAACTTCAGTTTCCCCATCCTCTATTTTTCAGAGAGTTTCCCCATCATCTATTTTTCAGAGAGAGTTTGTACAACTAATTAGCCTCACCTTATCTATAGGTATCAACCATAGGTCCATCCACTCTACCACCAGCTCACCCTCCTTTAGGGAACAGTGAGTCGATTTCGAATGAGAAACATTCCAATTCCATTAGGAATTAGAATGGGAGTTTCACTGGTCGAAATGATGGCTTGGAAATTCATTTATGGAGTTCTCAATCATATTTCCTTTCGAGATTACATCCCTTTCTCGATCGTGCCTCTGAATGGTTTTGGAGGTATCATTGATGAACTCGACAGCTTTACTAGCGTACTGACGTTTGTCTAGCACTTTGAGTGGAATTCAGGGATCGTCGTTCTGATGATAATGAGATCCGCAAAATAATACGAGCTGAAAAACAAAGAGTAGCTGATTCCTTTAACGACTTCCCATCCCACATACCATTCTTCGTTTAACCGTGCCGTTGTTTTTGGTAGTGGAGTAAGATAACATATCTTCCAAATAGCAAATTTTTACCTCTTATTTTATTTTTATTTCTTCCATCGACTACATCCGATCAGAAAAAACCAGGGGCGTCAATTGGATAGGGCTAGGGGGGCGTTGGCCCCCCCAAGGATCTGATACTATCAATACATCGATTCAATAAAACCATCCAATCGTAGTAGGATTTAATTATACACTATAAAAATTTCAATGCACTGTTATTTTGTAAATTCGTCTAATTTTTAGAATATTTACTTAACTAATATACCAATATTATCGCATACTATTAATTGAAATATATCTGATAATATATTTATTACGTTACATGTCATTTTGGCCCGACTAAAGTACAGTTCACCGCAATATTCAAATCGTTATCGTTCTTTGTATCAAGGACTAGAGCGCCGCCGTTACGAAAGGTGGTCGTATTGCTTCTAATCTTCTGATGAAATCAGTTTTATAAACAAAACACGATCGTTCTTCCAATAACGCCGTGGTGCGTATTTTGACAAAATTCTATCGTACTATAAGGTGCGCGGCATCACCGCTTTTAGAAGAACGATCCTCGAGAGTTCATAGTGCAGTATTTAACATTCAAATTTCAATTGTTATTGGCCATTGGTAATTTATATGAACTTAAAAGTAAGTACATGCAGGAGAACACAACCTAATTATACCCCACTTATTTGGAGAACCCTGACTGTTTGGCCCTGTTTTTTTATCTATATCATATTGTACAAACTTTACAAGACTTTTTTTAAAAACAATAAATTAAAAACAATTCTAAATGTAAAATCCTATAACATATCAAAAGTTTTCTTGATAGTTGTGCTAGTTTTTATAAAATGAATGAAAATAACTATGGGAGTAATTTAAATTTTTTGTGTTATTTCCAGTGATTTTATAATAGTGACAATTCAACTCACTAAATAAAGTTTCGATAAGGTCCGCTTCATTTACTATTTTTTAACAAATCAAAACGAATTATATCGATTATTTTTCTCTGGTGGGAAGGAACAGCGAATTATAGTGACTATTTTAGGCCTACTTAATATATTAACTTAAAACTAGAGATATTGAGATAATTTTTTTTTCTTAATGAGATGATTTTTTTTTATTTATAATTTTGTTTAAAAGATAATTTTTAGTTTTTAAATAAAATTTTTTCTACAAATTATTCAATAATACAAAATTATATGAAAATGCAATTTGCAAATAATAAAAATGTCCGTTTTCATTCATAAATGATTGCATGTTTATGTTTATTTGTCAAAAATAAATTACAAATTTATAACATTTATGCGCCTACTAAGATGATAATATTTAATTTTGTTAGAAGAAAAAATGACAACAAAGGATTATGTTGAATGAAATAATGTTACTATTTCTGTTCGTTAAATTGTCTGCTAAATACAACTTTTCACCAAATTGTTGATCGATTATTTTTCAACATTACCACTCATGCCATTTGAGGTTAAAAATTTCCCTCGTGCGCTGCGCGCACTCGGGACCTCAAATGACATTCGTAATAATGATTATGAAAAATAATCGACTATTATTTGACGACTCGTGATATTATATATGAATATTTTATAATAGACAAGCAATATTTTCTAACGACACCAACAAATATTTAAGTTATGTAAATATTTTTAAAGTATGTTATGAAAACTTGCTGTCAAATTCTTTTTGCTATATGGACTATAATTTTTAATTCTTAAGATATCAAAAATTATATGTTTGGTTGGTTATAATAAAATCCAAAACGTATCCTAAACGTCAATCTTTGTTCATTTTTTTATACAGCCACAGGGAGGGAGAAACTATTATTTTTTTGTGGCAGGTTTTTGATTTAAAAGAAGCTCGCAATAATTGTACAATTTTGAATCAAATGAAAAAGTTGCGCACGTTTATGGGTGGTAGACCTCACTCTCGCTCTCTGAGACAAATAAAGGAAAACAAACAAACAAACAAAAGAAACGATTTGACATAAGAGGAGTCACGTAGAGATTGCAATCCCGTTGTGTTTTATGGATCCTGGGACTACGTGACTCATAAATTTTAAATCCCGGGATGTCCGAGATCTAACAAATCGTATAGGAAAACCATCCTTTTTTTTGATGCTGCACGACCTGCTGTCGTTTACAAATTCACTCTCTGAACAGTCACAAAGCAAAGATATAATAATTTTTAGCACAAGCGCTTTAATTAAAACTACTTTCTTGATGCTGTAACAATGCAGAGATGATACTAAATTTAAAATTATTTTTAACAAATGAAGGGATTTTGCAGAACTTTGCGGCATTCGCTTCGATGAAACAACACCAGAAGACAAAGATCTAGCAGAGTAACCAAGGTAGCTCAAAAGCATTTTATTTTTATTTCTAAGTCCATGCATTTAAATGCTTTTAAATAAATGTGTGTATAAAAATGTGTATGTTATGTTTTACGAAAAAAATCTTTTTATGTCATTTAAATTCTCGTCCCCCCTAAGATTTTGGTGAAACGACGCCACTGGAAAAAAAAACACACGTTTTTGGCAATAACTCAAAAGCTAAGCAGTTGAAAATTCATTGAAATATTTCCTTCTTTTTCGATTTTTCTAAACAAAACTCGAATCCTTAAAAAAATTTTGTTTACCATCTCCTCATCTATGTACATAAAATATAGATAAAAATAAATATTTGAAATTTTTTTGTTATCAGCAGGCATGAACACATTTAATAACTGTAGAAAATTTCAAGTTGATAGCACTTATAGTTTGTGAGTAAATCGATGTAGAAATTCGAACGGACACCGAAGTCTCACCAATAAGGTACCGTTTTTACTTTTTCAAAGTACGGAACCCTAAAAAACACAAAAAAATAACAAAAAATATTGCGACGCTGGTGCATAGACTAACTTCACCACAGCTCTGGAAACAAAATGTTCTGGATATATAGTGAGCTAATATTCTAATATTCTATTCAAATACTTCAATTACTGGCTAACCGATGTAATAGATTTCGCGGTATTCTAATTATACAAATTACAAACATTAAAGAAAGTTTTAGTATCCCAACAGACATAATTTCTGTTGTACGAATATAAAAATTAGAAAAATCTGAAGTGACAAACCGGAAGTTGGAATACAGAACTGTTACAAATCAAACTATGGATATATACTGTTACAAATTAAACTATGCAATTTTAATCAAAACCAGGAACTGATGTTATTGAAGTAGTTTCAAATAAACTGGTACTCGGGAGGCTCGCCACCACTTTTCCCAATAACGTCCAAAAAATAATCAGTTCCTTGTCATTCAAATCTACATCTTTTTTCAAAGTTTCATCAACATTGATTAATGAAGGAAGTCTGTACTCTGTATGCTCCCAACAAACTTTAAAAAGAAAGTGTGAAAAGTAAGCAGTTGTATGGTGAACCGACCGCCACTTTAACCAATGTTTCATCATAATCACTTCATTATTGTAGGATGCAGTGTGCATAAAGACACTAAAAAAAATTGAAAAAGTTGCAAACAAATTTTTTATTGGAAGTGAAAAACCGGAAGTAGAAATGCAGAACTGTTGTGAACCGTACTAAATGCTTATTTCCCAATTTCATCTGATCCAATTATCAGGTGGTATTGAGCTTTCAAAGAAACAGGAGCTCGGGGTACCCCCCCCCCCCCCCCCCCCACCAGTTTTTTGAATATCGCTAAAAAGCTAATCATCTCCTTACCATACCATCTTTTATTTAAAGTGTCATCAAAATTAATTCACGAACGAATGTTATATGCTCCCAACAATCATTAAAAACATACTGAAAAAAAACACCTTTTGTATGGTGGAAACCCCAACCCTTGGTCCAATGTACACCAAAAGCTAAGGAAATCTTCCTCGTATTGCTTGAAACCTTTTACCAACGTTACATGAAAACCGATTTGAAAAAGGGATAAACACTTCAAAAAAAAACTTTTCAATCGGAACGGACAAACCGGAAGTTGGTATGCAGAAATATTGGAAAAAGTACTAAAACTTTTTAACTGGAAGGGACGAACCGGAAGTTGGTATGCAGAAATATTGGAAACAGTAC
The DNA here is from genome assembly GCA_963693315.1 of Diogma glabrata. Lineage (NCBI taxonomy): Eukaryota > Metazoa > Arthropoda > Insecta > Diptera > Cylindrotomidae > Diogma > Diogma glabrata. The sequence continues at coordinate 99,307,811 of OY856188.1, read as the reverse complement.
TATAACCTTATATACCGTGTCTCAATAAGATTGAAAGCCAACATTAGAAGTTATTGAACATTTGAACTGACAGGTGTCCGGAGACCCCCACCATTTTGTCTAATTTTGAAATGAATTCTGAATTCCATTTAAATGAATTTCCATTTTCGAGTTAACTTGGATAATATAGCAAAGTTTCATCAAGATCCCATGCATTTTTGGAACCCACCAATACACCTTTTTTATTGACTATTAAGATAGAGGATGATCCAAAACAAAAGATAAACAAAATTTGGGGTAGGTAAGATTCTTTTTTTCGATAGATTGCATTACTTCACACAATTGAAAATTGTGGTGAAGTAAAAATTGCGTTCATCACGATCTCAGAATAGATGTTGTTAGGTCTAGGTCTTAGAAGGTTTTAGATTTTATTTAAAAAAACCTAGGACTAGGAATTAGGATTCAAATTTACATTTTCCTGAAGAATTTATGAACATTGATTTTGGAAAATAACATTATCAGGGAAAACCGGCGAACTCAGGTAAAATCAATTTGATCTCCTGAGAAGCCCATTCACCCATATAACTTACTTGTAAAAATTGTCAAATCAGTAACATTTCTTATATGTTACAAGGAATCAAGTTTTTTTGTACAAGATTAAAGTTACCGATCAGTTAAATTGCCCTTCGTTGCACTGCATCAAGACATTTCAAACTAGTTACGTATGCACCACCCCAAATATAAGAACCGTAAATAACTACTAGCCCAAAAGAAACTAATTGAAAAGTGAAAAACCTACAACATAGTCTTAGGTACTTTAGCTAGGTTAAAAATATGAGAATCCCACTTCATATTACTTCCAACCTCAACTCCCAAAAGATTTTCTGACTCTTTATTCACCAGAAATTAGGCTTTAAAGAAAACGAATTAGGTGTGGGTAATCTAGTGTAAACTGGTAAATCTGTATTTTGGTTGCATTGAATTCAACACTGTTTATACTAAACCACAATTTATAATTGTATTATATAAGATCCGAATTTAAAAAATCTATCAAGTTTGATTTGGTGACATTAAGCGTTGACGTCGAGAAGTTGGCAAATCATGAGACGCATGCAGTATGCTATCATCAACAAAACTATGAATGGGATTTACACAAGTCATTGATATATAGTGTTACGAGTGCAGAAAAATCTAGACGATTACAGAAAGATCTAAACGATTACGGTCACTTCCAGGAAAATAAAATCAACAAACAAGTTAATGAAATGAATATTGTTGTTGTTGTCTCTTCTTAGAAATAGGGTCAACATAAACGATTTTATGAATCAAATCAACATAACGTAAAATAATCGAGTATTCTAATGTTTTCTCAAGGTTTCTGGAAAGTGATGTCGAATTATCTAGACGTATTGCAGAAGGTATATAAGAAAAATACCTTTTGTAGTTTTGAATTAGTTTTATTTTAGACCTGCGACAGTAAAGTGAAATTAAATGTAAAATTAGTTTATTTTAAACCTGCGATTGTGAAGTTAAAAATTATAAAAGTGATCTTTAAATTAGTTTTTGTGTAAAGTTTTTGTAAATAAAGTTATAAGTGTTATTAAATAGAAATATTTTGTGTATTATTTTGAACGTTGTGAATTGGAAATTTCTACAATCAACCGTTGGAGTTTCGGAAGCTGTTGGAAGAATATTCTAGTCAAGAATATTGTTTGCTGTATTGTTTTCCTGTTGTTGTGAAACAATTAAGGTGTTGAATACTTAATAAAACCTGGTGTGTTTGCTTACTAATCAGTGATCGAACTCAGAAAGAGATTGGGAATTACGTTTATCGAATTGAGAGTAAGGCCAATTCGAAGGAGGTTAAGAAAAACGTAACATTGGTGACATCGGCGGATTAGTTAGCTGTTAATAATGGTTTTATTAAGTGATTTGAAGGTTCTTGATTTAAAGAAAGAACTAGAACAACGTGGATTGGCAACAACCGGCAATAAAACTGAATTGACGATACGGCTTCGAGAAGCTATGGAAGCTAGTGGAGTAGTTGTGGAAAGTTACCAGTTTGGAGTGATTAGTCCAAATAATGATCTAGTGGCAGCTGATGAGGAGAAAAGTTTTGTTGCGGAAACAACAACTTCATTGCCATCTGGAAACTGCGATTTTATGCAGTTATTGGCTATGATGCAACAGATGAGTTTGAACATCAGTCAACAGAATCAGCAATTGGCTGCCGTAAACGCTAATATGGTTGCCAATAAAGACGAGCTGAATCAAAAATTTGATCAACAAAGTAGCAACATCAATCAACAGCTAGAAACAGTCAACAATAACATGGCTGTTAATAAAGAAGAGATTACTGCAACACTTGCTGCAAATAAAGATGAGATGAACCAGCAAATAAACGAGTTGAAAATTGGAATACATCAACATTTGGATGAGAAACTTCTACAAATGTCAACGGCATTCGATGGAAAAGTCGAGAAGATTCAAAACGATATCCAAGAATTAGAACAAAAAGTGCATGACGAAAACAAAAAGGTACTTTCCAAAGTTGATGATTTCGAAAAACGGTTGCAGGATGTTGAGACGACCAAAGTTACCTCACAGGTGGTACATCAAGCAGCAAATATCAAACTAAAACCACCATCATATGACGGTACCACATCTTTCGGCATCTTCAAGTTCCAGTTCGAGACTGCAGCAGATCAAAATGTTTGGAACGCCGAAAATCGTCTTGCTGCATTGATAGTTGCACTTAAAGGGGAAGCAGCTGAAGCATTACAGGCAGTTCCAGAAAACGATCGCAAAAGTTATGCTGAAGTGATGAATGCGTTGGAACGAAAATATGGCAGCGACCACAAAAAGGAGCTATACCGGATCGAGTTAAAGGGTCGCTTGCAACGGAATGGAGAAAGCATTCAGGACTATTCTTCGGCAGTAGAACGCCTTGTACATTTGGCACACTCGAATACTCCACCGAATTTTATGGAGAAAATGAAGATCGAGGCCTTCATTGATGGTATCCAAGATCCAGAAACCAGGATCAAAGTAATGACTACACCTAAGGCGACTTTCCATGAAACTGTCGCATACGCAATGCAATATGAGATGGTACAGAGGATGTGTATGCCATCTGGTGGATGCAGAAAAAGGAATGTAGAGGGGAACATCAAAGGAGAAGTATTGGCACACAGAAGTGGAAGCGACATCAGATGCTGGGTATGTGACGAAGAGGGTCACATGGCGCGGGAGTGCAAGAAAAACAACGAAGCAGATAGATCGTCGTTTTCTGCGAAGAATATGGGAGTCGAAGACAAGCAGCACGTAGGGTTCAGGAACAGCAGTAGAAAACTCCTGTGCTGGATATGTAGGAAATCGGGCCATATCTCACAGGACTGCTGGAACAGGAAGCGTGATAGATCTTCGTCTCCTATTCAACGAAAGTCTGTTGAAGGTGCAACTGTAAAGCCAAAAAGTGAGGCGAATGCAGCCTACATTCCAAATTCAAGAATTGCGGTAAATGGTGAAAGCTTGGGTATCAACGGACAACTTGAAGGTAAAGGTTGCTTCATGACACTGGATACAGGTTCAGCTCGAACATTCGTTCGCAAAGGTTTAATTGACGGTGTTTTGGAACCATCAGATGGATTGAAACTCCGAACAGTAACTGGAGGATGCGCTGACGTAGCTGGTAAAAGAATCGCTGAAATAAAATTGGGAAATAACTGCTATCAACAAGAGGTGCTAGTGGCAGACATTATGGATGAAGTCATTTTGGGGATGGACTTCATGAAGGCGAAGGGATTAGTCTTCGATTTTGGATATGGAATCCTAAAGGTAAATAATGTTGAGATGCCACTACTTGTGAATAAGGCAGAGTCAACCGATATTGGAAGCGATGAGCAACTACGCAGTGCAGAGGAAAATCCAGCACCATCCAAACAGATGAGGGAAAGAAACGTCAACCGACGCAGACGTTTGAACAAACGCCGAAAGTTAAAAACGAAACAAGCTCAGGTCCAGTACGAAGTGAGCAATGTAAATGAAATGGTTCAAATAGCTTCAAATGGAAACGAATCGCAGCTGAAAATGAGAATGGTTCGGAGACATGCCAATGTGAAACACTCAAAGGGAAAAGATAAGGAGGGATTTAGAAATAATGAGAATCCCTACTCATCACGGTGGGCTGACATAAAACAAGGTAATGGCCCAGTACTTAGAAAGGAACCGGAAGTAATTCTAAACAGCCTGGGAAATAGGAAAAGACAAAAAAAAAATGTTTGGATTCAACAATTGGAGGAGAGATCTAGATCCTGTTCGGGACGAACAGGCTTAAGTGGAGGGTAATGTTACGAGTGCAGAAAAATCTAGACGATTACAGAAAGATCTAAACGATTACGGTCACTTCCAGGAAAATAAAATCAACAAACAAGTTAATGAAATGAATATTGTTGTTGTTGTCTCTTCTTAGAAATAGGGTCAACATAAACGATTTTATGAATCAAATCAACATAACGTAAAATAATCGAGTATTCTAATGTTTTCTCAAGGTTTCTGGAAAGTGATGTCGAATTATCTAGACGTATTGCAGAAGGTATATAAGAAAAATACCTTTTGTAGTTTTGAATTAGTTTTATTTTAGACCTGCGACAGTAAAGTGAAATTAAATGTAAAATTAGTTTATTTTAAACCTGCGATTGTGAAGTTAAAAATTATAAAAGTGATCTTTAAATTAGTTTTTGTGTAAAGTTTTTGTAAATAAAGTTATAAGTGTTATTAAATAGAAATATTTTGTGTATTATTTTGAACGTTGTGAATTGGAAATTTCTACAATCAACCGTTGGAGTTTCGGAAGCTGTTGGAAGAATATTCTAGTCAAGAATATTGTTTGCTGTATTGTTTTCCTGTTGTTGTGAAACAATTAAGGTGTTGAATACTTAATAAAACCTGGTGTGTTTGCTTACTAATCAGTGATCGAACTCAGAAAGAGATTGGGAATTACGTTTATCGAATTGAGAGTAAGGCCAATTCCAAGGAGGTTAAGAAAAACGTAACAATAGAATAAGAAAGAGTTGTTGACAGAACGGTATTAGTTCAAAAGTCGACCGATAAGACACCGTCAATATTGACCCGAAATTTGCGTCCAGATATAAAACTCTAAAAAAAGTTGCTCATCTATTCCAAACATCTCAGTTTGCAAATTGCAAATCTTATTTGTTAGGTCAAATTTTGTCAAATGCTTTGAGTATATCAAGTGGAACAGCAAAAGCCTCACAATAATCTGAAGTTAATTATTTGAATTTCAGAAGATTTTAGTGGGGATTAGTGCGTTCCTTTGCAAATGTTTTAAGAATAATTGGAGGAAGCCGATCAGGCCCAGAAAAATGATAAACAGCATTTTAAAAGCAACTGTAGGAACTGGTTGAGATTGCAAATTGGGTTCATTTAGCGTAGAATTTTTTAAAAAATAATATCGTAGTAAATTAGCTTTTGGATCAATAGCAAGTATATCTCTATTGATAAGAGGTGGCAGAGAAGATTTACAAAAAGTGATTAGGACACCTTTTATGATTTTATAGAAATAGCGTGAACTAGTTTTAGAAAAACCATTTTAATAAGATTTAAGACTGCCAATTTGAACCTATATAATGTCATATAAGACGAGGAGTTTCTTTAAATTGCGTAGAGCTCTCAATATTTCAGTAAAAATTGAATTATGATCACAATCAGATCACCTTAAGGCTCATGTTCTTTAAACTGTACCAGGCATGGATCATTTTCATATTCAAATCAAATAAGTTACTATTTGTCCCAAAATATCAAAAAATCTTATAAGCTGGTATATTATTTGTGTGAAATTGCGATAAAGTGAAAAAAGTTCAGCCTCTTTACCAAGTTTGTCTATTTTAGAGCTGCATGTGAACCAATCTTTATTGTGAATATTGAAATCTCCAAGAACAATAAACTTGAAATTATTATATTCATCTAACCAATCTATCTTTTTAGATAGTTCATGAAATAAATTGATGTTCTTAGGCGAAAAAAAGAAGAAATGCAAAGAAAAAAATTTATAACAATATAATTATATTCATCTCAATGTCGTATGCATTTTATGTTAAATATTGAAGCTAGAAACTAATGTGTTTTTAATAGCAAACAACAAGTTTTTTCAATGACAAGTTAGTTATTTTGTCTTATTAATATTATAGTATTATAAACTCACTAATTTGCATTACTACCGCAATAGTTTAATTATCTATATATGATTATTGTTAATTTTAGAAACTATTCCAAAAGATAAAACAATAAATAGCATCATAGTAAAAATGAACATAAATTGCTAAAATTTAAATCTGTTGTGTTTTCTTAGCTCTAATGTATATTGTGACTTATGCACCCAATACCGTGGCCCGTTTTATCTATTAGTTGGGTATGTTTACCACAATAAAATGAAATATCCATTATTTAGACACATTAAATATTCGAAGATATCATGAGGATGATATGGAAATAGTAAAGCTAATTAAATATTCACTGAAAAAAAAAAACTGAAGTAATGACAACCTCATTTGGAAGTTGGCAGTTTATTATTCAAACAAAGAAAAAATATTTGCAAACAATTTCACCGTGATTAGGACAACTACACGATAACATGTTCCTACCAACAGAATGAGGTTTATTTCAAATATAAAGTGTTTAATCCTATATAGCAGTAGTTGAATAAAGTTAACAAAGTGTTTAATCCAATATAGTAGTAGTTGAATAAAGTTAATAACTATTTCCATGAATCAAATTTTCTTTGAGCTTATATCATGATTTTTTCATTTTAAAATTGAAGTATTTGAAATTAATTGAACTACATTTTATTTTCACACAAATATTACATGTAATTGTCTCAACTACATCGTTGTATAACTTTACAGTTGTTGAAACAATTTCGTAGCTCTATTCGCCATATCTGACCGCACGCTGAGGTTGAGACAACTGCATTTCGATTGGAAATAGAACATGTTTTTTTCAGTGTTTGAAATAATTGTATGTAAATGTCGGCAAATGTCACAAGTTCACCATTCTAGTCAAATTGACCAAAGAATCTTTAAAGTTGTATTTATAACAGATTTCTTCGGTGATAGAATTAATCAAGCTGAGATGGGATTAGATATTAGCTATTTTAAGAAGTTTAGAAATTTTATAGTTGCCTGAAAGCACCTTGCTAAACATTACAACAATATTCTTTACATAGATGAATAAGAGACTTATTTATTGTTACGATTTAACATAATCGCAACGAAATACAAAACAAAATTGTATTCGACCTCAATTCAAACTGTGTGAACTTGGAACCGGAACATAAGGGATAAAAAAAAGACAAATATTTTTGGAAACTACAAACGAAGTATAGTAGTATTTTTTTACCTGCGAATACGATAACTGGTCGTTGTGCGCATCTATTCAGTGTCGCAAATTAAAATATTAAAAAAACTGTTTGGGTCCCTTTGAACTTGACAAAAAACGCATAAGATATCACTGCGTGATATCTATCAAAAATTCATTGGTAAAAAAATTTTACTGTAGATGATTGTAGTAAAATTTTTGGTTTGTAGTTGTAATAAATATCACTCACATCATTGAAAGAGGTGATTCTCCTACACACAGTGATAATTTTGATAATCTTAGTATACGATATTGCTCGAAACCGTTGGTAATTTTTGTAGTCCTGATAAATATTTTCGGAAGTTTTTTTTGCGGCCAAAAAATTTAAAAATGTAAATTTGAGCAAAATCTTGAGTAACTACCAACAAAAAAATTTTACTACAATCATCTACGGCGTTTGGAGTTTCTGAGATCAGAATAATATTTCAAATTTTGCTCAACTGTACATTTTTTTTTTTTGGTCACAGAAAAAAAATTCCAAAAGTATTTAACGTTGCTGAAAAATATTTTACTGGAATCATCAATGTTGTTTGTAGTTTCTGAGATCAAAACAATATTTCAGCTTTATGAACAACTGCATATTTTTTTTAGTACAAAAAAATTTACAAAAATATTTATCATTACTACAAAAAACTGCAAACGATGCTGAACATTGAACAATCTTGTTTACTTAGCTTATCCAAATTATGACTGTGTGTAGGGGATTCAGGGTTTTAATGATTTGAGTGATATTTATTACAACAAAATTAAAAATGCACAGGTGAGCAAAAACTTTGAAATATTCTTCTGATCTCAGAAACTACAAACGATCTACGTCGTTGTAAAACTGTAGTAAAATTTTTTTTGTTTGTGGTTGTTATAAATATCACTCAAATCATTAAAACAGGTGAATGTTAACCCCTACACACAGTCATAATTTGGATACGCCAAGTAAATAAGATTGTTCAGCATCGTTTGTAGGTTTTTGTAGTAATGATAAATATTTCTGGAATTTTTTTTACCCAACAAAATAAAAATGTACAGTTGAGCAAAAAGTTGAAATATTCTTTTGATCTCAGAAACAACAACCAACGTTGATGATTGTAGTAAATTTGTTTGTTTGTTGCTCAATTTTTTGCTCAAATTTACATTTTTAATTTTTTCGGCTAAACCTGTTTTTTCCGAGTAATATTAATTATTGCACCTAAAAACAAAAAAATTGTACTGTAATCATCATACGTCGTTTGTAGTTTCCAAAACTATTTTTCTTTTTTTTCCTTATGCTCGTGTTCTAAGTTCACAATTCATCCTTATAATATTTCAACTTAACATTTGTTACAAATTCCAAGAACGATCAAGAAAGCAAAAACAGTAAACAAAATATGTATGTACATGCAAAATAATGATGTCGATTATTCTCAGAATTTCTCGAGTTTTTTTATTGTAAAGAAATAAATCAATCATCTTGAATATTCGTGAAATTAAGCAGAGTTGTAGTTAAAACTTAAAACATTTTTTTTTGCAACACGACAGTAGTTTAAATTAGACTGCGATATTGTAAAGATCCGAACTATATCTTTGAATGAGTGAGTGATACCATTAATTTCACTCCCCCCTATCATTCAGGGATTGCATGGATGACGGCTATGTAGTGCATTGTATTAAACAGTATCAAATTAAAAAAAAAAATCCGTTTTGTTTTCTTAACAATTGTGCTGTTACAACAATTTTTAAAAAAGTTTAAAAAAATTTATAATCTATGTTTTTGTTTCTCTTTCTGTTTTTTTTTTGTTCAAGTCAAAAATTTAGTAGTATAAAAAACTTATAATGTAACTAAAATATAAATTGAAAATAAAATAAAGTAAAAAAAAAAAATTAGACTGCGATAGTGGATATAGTTCAAATTCGACTGCGAAAGTATACACAGTTAAAATTGAATTGTTTAATGTGAATTTAAATATTTTAATTGTAAATAAATAGATTTAAGTGGTGATGCATAGAAATATTTGGTGCATTATTTTGGACGCTTTGTTTATACTTGAAATTTCTACAATCAAGAGTTGGAGTTTCTGAAGGTGTTGAGGGAATATTCTAGTATGAGAAAATTGTTTGCTGTATTGTTTACCTTTTGATGTGAAACAATAAAGGTGTTGAAAAATTAATGAAACCTGCAGTGTTTTTGTCTACTAATCAGTAATCGAATTCAGAAGGAGACTTGGGAATTACGTTAATCGAATTGAAAGTAAGGCCTATTCGAAGGAAACCAGAAAAACGTGACAATATCAATAAAGTTTGTTCAGAACTGAAAAACTTCTAACATAGATTACAACGCATGCTTAGCAAGACTGAACACATGTTTGTTCTATTCCATGATGGTCATCTTTATTTAATGAGTCAGTCCAAAGGTCAGTTTCACTTTTTATAATCGAAATTATGAGTCTCTAAAATTCAAAAGGTCTGACGGACAAAGTCTAAAATATGATACACAAAAGATATTGGGGCGAAAAAACACATTTAAACGTAACTCGTAAGCGAAACATCGAATTTTTACAAGAATATGTCCTTTTGGAACTCATTCGTTTGTTTTATCCGATTTTGAATATTAATTCCATATGTAAAATTTGCATAATTAGATAAAAGTTATTTACATGACAATGCTTTAGTTATCCGACATGATGATTCGTTTTTTTAATAACAGTTGGAGTACATGGAAGACATTAAACTAGATTAACAAATCAAAGGGAGAAGTGTACTTTAGGTTCTCGAACTCTCGAGCTCAAGAACATAGCACTAAATAGTTTGGCACACCATTAACTAAAACATTTAAACATTTGTTATTGACTAATTCAAAGAAAAATATTGGCGACGGTGATGCATTGGCTAACTTCACCACAGCTCTGCAAACCAAATGATCTGGTTGTATAGTGAGCTAATATCCATCAAATACTTCAATTACTGGATATCCAATGTTATAGATTTCGATTAGATCTAATTATAAACAGACATAAATTCTGCTGTACGAATAGAAAAATTAAAAAAATGTTTTACCAGAAGTGACAAACCGGAAGTTGGAATGCAGAAATGTTACAAATCATGCTCTCAGCATATATGCCAAGCTTAATCAAAATCAAATAACAGGAACTGATGTTATTGATGTTTCAAATAAACAGGTGCTCGGGCGGCCCCCACCACTTTTCCCAATATCGTCCAAAAACTAATCAGCTCTTTGTCATTTCAATCTTTATCTTTTCTCAAAATTGAATAATGAACTAAATCTGTATGCTCCCAACAAACTTTAAAAACAAAGTGAAGAGTCCGCAGTTGTATGGTAGATCCACCCCCCCCCCCCCCCCCCTTTGATTAATGTGTTCTAAAAATTGATCATTATCTTCTTACCCCAATTGAAACCTTTTCATAAGTTTCTTTAGTGTAGTGTAAATAAGGACACTGAAAAAAATCTAAACATTGCAAAGCAAAATTGTCTTGCAATGGACCCTCCACCACCTTGTTTAATTCGCTCAAAAACTACTCAGCTCCGTGTCATACATATTTGCATCTTTTTTTAAAGTGTCAAAACACATTAACGAACGAATGTTGTATGCTCCCAACAAGGAAGTTGGTACGCAGAAATAGTGGAAACAATAACAAAACCTTATACACCAAGTTTCAATACGATTGAAGTCGCGGCTTAGAAGTTAGTGAAGATACAAAACCAAAGGGGTTCGGGAGACCCGCCGCTATTTTGTCCAATTTTCAAATGAAATGATCCCAAATGTTCCATTTTCAAGCGAACCTGGATCATATACTAAAGTTTCATTATGATCGCATGCGTTTTTGTCACCCACCCAGTGTAGCTTACTCTAAAAATGGTCTACCGACTATATATAGTAATCAACAACATCCTCTCCCATGATTTTCTAGATTTATTTTTAGAACTGGTTAGTAAGTCCAAACAAATATAACTTATCTGCGTAAAAAAATGCAAATAATATAACTAGTATTTATTAGAAACAGCTTCCATATCTCCGCTACCTATCTTTCGATAAACTTTCTATATAAGTGAATGTCAAATGCGGAAGTGGGCAAATACTTGTTGTATTTCATAGTTATCGGTAATTATTTATATAAAACAAGGAAACAAGGGCATCGACACAGACACTACATATATCTCAAGAATTATTAATAAAAGAGGCAACGAGGGCGCCATAAAACATCAATACTAAGGATTAAGACCAAATGGTGTTTGAGTGGTTTAGGTAATTAAATCAGTAGCTTGGATTTAAGACTAGCAACATATATATTAAACCACTTCAGATCCTGCACAGGATAGTTGAAAAGCTAGGGAGTCCGGACCAAGTACGCGAGAGCACCAGTGTTACAACTTATGGGTGGAAGGTTAATTCTGTAATGGCGGTTAGATCGACCAACTATAAATCATTTGTTCAGATAGCCCCCATATTTGAAAAATAAAGCCGGTAGTAAGGCTAGATACGTGTTATCTAATATTAATACAAAAAGCAAAATGAACCGCCTAGTTAAAAGACTTCTTTCTTAATTATTCTGATATTCTTTAAAGTACAACCAGAATAACTCCTCAATTTCGTAGTCAAACAATGATATGATAAGGGCATGGAGAAGTTATTTTTTTATATCTAGGTAAGTGGTAGGAAATTATTCAGACTATTAAACTTTCTCAGTGACAGCAACTCTACCAATAACATAAGTTATATGGGGTCTCCAAGACAGATCCTGATCAAAAACTAGACCAAGGTTGTTGCCTTGCGACACGAATGGGATGACAGTATCGTATATCGTTTCGATATAGACAAAAATCTCTAGTACCTAAATTAAGTTGCGTTCAGATTAATCTGTACAGATCAGAAATGGCCTCAGTTCATTTGAACCGGTTAATTGAACAGAATGCTCACGACCTTGAATTCATACAGGAGCCGTGGGCAGACAGTAAAATAATAAAAGGTCTATCGTCAAACAAAAATACAAATCGGATCTATTTCTCAGATGTGGAAAGACCGAGAACCGCGATTCTTTTCAACAAACATCTGAAAATATTTCCATTGAATGAATTTATCTGCAGAGATCTTACAACGGTCCAGATAGAAATTCATCTTCCTCAAGGTGGATTTCGTAAATTCATTTTAGCTTCTGCATACTTCCTGGGGGATGAGGACGAGACACCACCAGAAGTGGTAGAGAAACTCATCAAGTATTGCAACAATAACCACTATAACCTCATAATAGCGTGTGATGCTAACGCTCATCACACCGTGAGGGGAAGTAGTAACATTAACACAAAAGGCGAACGTCTGCTTCAATTTTTGTAAACAAACAATATGTTTATTGCAAACAAAGGTTGTGAGCCAACCTTTAGAAACGCAATCAGAAGTGAGGTCCTTGACCTTACCTTAACTAACATAAACGCTACTAGCCATATTAAGGACTGGCATGTTTCGAAGGAAGCTTTTATATCTGATCATGCTTATTTATGTTTCAACATAGAACACTAACCGAAGAGCATCCAGTACTTAAACCCGAAAAAAACCAACTGCGAGCTTTACACAACATATCTTCATAATAATGTAAATAGTTGCGGCAGCATCAACTCCACATTTGAGCTAGACTCTGCCGCAAATAATTTACAAGAAATTATCACTGAAGCATATAACCTTACTTAATACTCCAATAACTCAATCCAAAAGACACAGAGATGTACCTTGGTGGAATGGTAACTTGGAGAGGAAAATGAGTAAAGTTTGTAAGCTCTTTAACAGAGCAAAAACAATAAATAATTGGATAGAGTACCGAGTAGCTCTAACCAATTATAATAAAGAACTCAGACAAGCAAAAAGGAATAGCTGGATAGAGCTCTGCAATACGATAGAAAATCTGCTTGCTCGACTCCAAAAATTGATGTCGTCTGATCACCCAAATCCTCTAGGCTCATTCTGCAAGCCAAATGGTACGTATACCACAAGCTGCATTGAGACACTAATAGAATGGAGCACGGAAGATAATGCCAACGAAGACGTACATCTTCTAGATCCTGCAACTAAAAGTACTGCAGATCATTTAGCCAACACAATTTTCACCCCCAACAAAGCGAGATGGGCTATAGAATCTTTCGGTCCGTATAAGTCTCCGGGAGGTGATGGTATTTTTCTGGTATTTCTGCAAACGGGTCTAACAATCATCCTTCCATATCTCATGCGTTTGTTCAAAGCAAGCTTTCGCCTTGTTTACATTTCTTAGATATGGCGAGAAACTAAAGTTGTTTTTATACCCAAGCCAGAAAAAAACCAATTGAAGCCAAATCAGAAGCTTACAGACCTATAAGTCTTTCATCTTTTCTATTAAAAACAATGGAAAAGATGTTTGACTATCGCATCCGTCATGTATGTCTTAAACAAAACCCTCACAACTCTAGCCAGCACGCCTATCAGACTGGGAAATCTACTGAAACGGCGTTGCACCAAATGGTGAAAGAAATCGAGAGCACCGTAAACTACAAGGAGGCACTTGTATGTACATTTGTGGACATACAAGGAGCCCTTGACAATGTTCACTTCAATGCTATCATTGAAATGGCCACAAAGAAAATTATAAACACTAGGTGATTATTCAGTGACTGTTACTGCATCTAGAGGCTGCCCGCAAGGGGCGTGCTCTCTCCACTGCTTTTGCTAACGGTGGCTGATGATCTCCTCATTAAGCTAAATGATTCCGGCTTCAACACTGTAGACTATGCCGACGACTTGGCAGTCATGGATTGAGGGAAACATGACTCCATTGTCGCTGGTCGAACGGAGACAGCTCTTAATGTTGTATCAAAGTGGTGCAACAGGTTGACGCTGTCGATCAACCTTAAAAAAACAAGCATTGTCGTTTTCACAAACAGGAGAAACTTTTAATTTTATTTCTCCTGTTCTAAACGGCGTCAGCAATAACATTTCCTTAGAAAAGAGTTATATATTTAGGTGTGATCCTGGATAGCAAAATAACCAGGAACTCACACCTGAAATATATCTCCGAAAAGGCAAACAAAGTTTTCTTCACGTGCAGAAACCTGTTTGGGAAAACATGGGGTCTTAGCCCAAAAATGATGATTTGCCCTTTGGTTGCGCCAAAGTATTATAAAACCAATTCTAACATATGCAACTTTAGTTTGGTGGCCTAAAACGCGCAAAATAACTGCTCAAAATATGTTTACACAAATACAAAGGCTTGTGTGTCTTAGTGCTACAGGTGCTTTCAAAACCACGCCAACGTCAGCAATGGAGATTCTTCTAAAGCTTTCTCCATTGCACCTACATGTAAAATCTGTAGCGGTGTTGAGCGTTAGACTGCAGCTCACAGAAGGATTTAAGCCGGGTAATCTAACCGGACACCTTAAAATCCTTGCTGAATTACAAGCTGAACTGCATACATACCATATTTCGGATTATATGGCAAAACAATAGATTTAAACAGGCACTTTGATGTCAAGATATTGGACAGTACGAATTAACAACAACATACGGTCACTGCCACATAACACCAGCATCTGGTACACAGATAGTTCTCGAACCAATGTGGACACAGGAGCAGGAGTATCTAGTTCTATAATAAAACAAACAGTTGCCTTAGGCACAACAGCAACCATATTTCAAGCCGAAATTTTTGCCATTAGCAGTTGCGCTTTGCTATGTGCTGAAAGACAATACCAAAATATTGAAATATATATTATCTCTGACAGCCAAGCAGCACTCTTGGCACTAAAATCTACGCGCTTTGATTCAAAACTGGTATGGGAATGCTACCAAAATCTACTAAAAGTCTCCTGCAATAATAGAGTCACACTTGTGTGAGTACCCAGCCACACAGGAATACAAGGAAATGTTATTGCTGACGCTTTAGCAAAGCAAGGTGCAAGTAAAAGTTTGTTGGATCGGAACCATGCTTCGGAATGGTAAAGAGTTCGCTCAAAAGCACAATCCAAACATGGGAACAGGAACAAAATGCTAAATTATGGAGAAGCAGAGAGGAACTAGTACACTCCAAGAAGTTTCTAGGTAACCTCCCTGTTTCACCCTTAAAAACCATCGACTTAAATAGAGAGACTCTAAGAATTTTAACGTGGTGCGTTACTGGACATGGTCCTTTAAACCAACATCTTAACAAAATGGCCTTGTTGTTTCCGATAGGTGTAGATTCGGTTACTCGGACGCGGAAACGATGGAACACGTGCACACGTGTTCCGTGCACGGAACACCCATCTGCAGCTGTTCTGAGCTTTCTTGGCATAGATACAACCAACTTGGTCATAGAAGACTAACACTTCCATTACCACAAAACATCACTCCAATTGAGCTAATTAATTTTATTAAAAGTCTCAACTTGGATAACAGAATACAACCAGTAACAGCACAGACGACGACTGACTAATAACACAATCAAGGTAAGCACAATAGACTGCAAGTGAACTGCAAGTCTCAAGGGCCGCCAATAAAAAAAATCGTTAATGAACCCGTGATTGTTTAACAAATAAGCACAATTAAACAGCATGACCTTCGAATGTAAGAGTTCAAAACCAACCTTTTTGAAACAACTCAATCTGAGATTAGTTTAAGATGTTAATTCGCGTTAATTCGCACAAACAACAATGAATTTCAAATCGCGCACAAGCATGGAGCAACTGTACGTCATCTGCAAAAAACACAAAATGACAAGTTTGGGAAGTAAAAAAGGGGAAAAAGTAATAGGACCCAAAATAGAGTTCTGAGGAACATCTTTGAGGATAGAAGAGGAGTTAGATGAAAACACGCCTGAAGTGACACGCTAAAATCTATCATACAAGTATAAACAAATTTGATTACAGGCACTAAATGAGGTTGAAAATGTTGATTTAACTTTGGAACCAAACAATGCGTGATCGATGGATTCAAAGGCGTTGCTGAAGTTCAGAAAGAGAAGGAGAGTAACCATCTGTCCATCTTTGTTACGACGCAGACGGTTAGAAATCTGAAATATCGTAGTAATGTATGTGTAGTACTATAATGCTTCCCTGAAGCCTGATTGATAGTCGGACAACAACTTGGTTCAGTACTGATATTTTATAGGCTCTCATAAACCTTCAACAAAGTAGGAAAGACACTTATGGAAAGGAACTCATTTGTAGACTTCTTGGGGAGCCGGATAATTTTAGAGAACTGCCAGCCACATGAGAAGTAAGATGAATTAAGAATAAAATCTAAAAGATTTCAAACATGTGGTAAAATAAAGGAAAAGATAATTTTTAGAAACTTTAAAGCAATACCAGGGGATGCTGCAGTTAGCGTGGTTTACTCTAAAAACGCGATGTTATATCCTTTCTATTATTAACAATGAGATTAATTTTTTAACGGAACATTCATTAAATCTGTTGTCTTTAGCTTTATTTAACAATTAAATTTAAGAAAAACAAAAAGTTTAAAGAAAATTTTTTTACTACGCTAACCGCACTTTCCCCCAATTCAATACCATATGCGTTCGACGACTTAGTGTAAAGGCCTCCTTGATTTCACAATAAGTAACCGAACGGAGGGAAAAGGCAGTAGACCTCTCTGGCAGTTGCTTATCAAAACAGGAAAGAGAGGGATATTAATTAACCGATGAGAAGGAGCGATTCAACCGGATCCAATCCTGTTCAATCAAAAGAGACAGACATGGGTTTTCGCTTATACCACATGTCCCTTGGAGAAAAGACGACAACGAAGCTCCAGCCTTGCCTTTCTAACCAAAGCGTTAAAACAGTTTCGGTATGGAAAAAATCCTCCAGACATCATTAGATGGACCTTTCGGTTACGTGTTATATGCAAAATTACGCAGATAACGAAATGCACATTTTCAGAAGAAAAAGTGATAGAGAGAGAGAGGCGCACATGATCAGAATCTGGATCAGTTAGAAGGACGGATCAGCTAGCGAATGGTCGTTGTAAAGGAGCTCCAGATTGATGTGATTTTTGTAATGAAAATACTTCTTAGTAGACATCAAGTCTTTAAGCACAAAGATGCACATCAAGGGACACAAAATAAAGAAATTGACTGAGATGCTCTATTGCTCAGAACTATGCTCAGTCCTAAGCTAAAATTTAAATCAAAAATAGTAACGCTATGTTGTTATTGCTAGGTAGGTTTCATATAAAAATCTACCTATTGCAACGTGCTTCATCTCGGAATTTCGGAAAAATTTTGGTATAACGGAATTATCCGGCACTCTCACGGTCGCAATTTTCGACCTACAATAAAAATATTTTCTGTGTATGTTGCGGCAAACAATCTCTTGGACAAGTTCGCGAACTGGCCATATCGGGGTACCGTTTAAGCGGCTAGAGTCTTAAAAGTCGAATAATCTAAGGCGTTATAACTACCGTTTGAAACATAAAGTTTAAATAAAATTGATAAGTATTGAATATTTGAACCTTTTTTTATCATTTTTTGTCAGATGAAAATCTTGGCATTTAGGGTTCCTGAAAAATCAGCTGTTTTAAAAATTTACTAAACTTTGATCTGATGAAAATGACCAAGCTCAAAAATAAAAACTTTTGCACACGTAGATACCAACTTATATCTATCCAAAACTTAAAAAACAAATGGTTTAAGTTCAGAGGTTGAGACCCTAGGGCTATTAAAACGAAAACAAACGCAAACGGCCATGCTTTCATAATTTTCGAGTCTATTTTGATTAAACTAATATTAGCTTTTAATTCAAGTTTTCAACTATAACATCAGAAATTTTCAGCTTTCTAACCCTAGAAGTTCCAATGCAATTAACATTATACTAATGCAAGCCACTAAAACGCTATATAATAACAATCAAAGAAATTTTCTTTTGTTTTTATTTTTTTTTTCGCAAAAAGATAAAAAATGTTGTTTTGAATGTTTGTTGTTATTGTTTTGAAGATTTATTATTGTTTTGAATTAGGGAATAGTTTCTTTGGAATATTTGGAAGTGGTTTAGTTGAAATAAATATATGCATATTGATTGCATATTTACAATTGATGGATATTTGTATTATATTGGAGGTGTAAAAGTTGTTTTTTATGTTGTTGATTATAAATTAGAGTATGGCAGTTTTGATGTAGTTAGAACGTTAATCCATCAAAGGATTTAATTTGTTATTAAGGAGTTTTAACCAAATTAAACAAAACTATTCGAAATTGCATTGACAAAGTAGTTTCCGTTTATGTATTTAGTTTGGTTGGTTTGATAAATTTTTTGGACAATTCAACTCACTAAATAGAGTTTCGTTAAGGTCGAATAAAAACGCTTCATTTACTATTTTTTAACAAATCAAAACGAATTATATCGATTATTTTTCTCTGGTGGGAAGGAACAGCGAATTATAGTGACTATTTTCGGCCTACTTAATATACTAATTTAAAACTAATATTGAGATAATTTTTTTTTATTTATAATTTTGTTTAAAAGATAATTATTAGTTTCTAAATAAAATTTTTTCTACAAATTATTCAATAATACAAAATTATGTAAAAATGCAATTTGCAAATAATAAAAATGTCCGTTTTCATTCATAAATGATTGCATGTTTATGTTTATTTGTCAAAAATAAATTACAAATTTATAACATTTATGCGCCTACTAGGATGAAATAATATTTAATTTTGTTAGAAGAAAAAATGACAACAAAGGATTATGTTGTATGAAATAAATTACTAATGTTACTATTTCTGTTCCTTAAATTGTCTGCTAAATACAACTCTTCACCAAATTATTAGTCGATTATTTTTCAACATTACCACTCATGCCATTTGAGGTTAAAAATCTCTCTCAATTTCAAACCTCAAATGACATTCGTAATAATGATTATGAAAAATAATCGACTATTATTTGACGACTCGTGATATTATATATGATTATTCTGTTTCTAGTTAAATTTTAAATTTAAACTAATCTGTCATATCCAATTCTATTTGTACACATAGCTATCTGATCCCAAAATCTACCTATTTCTAGCGGACATACATGCCGCTTGGACTTTTTTTTAGAAGTTCCTACCAAGAAATCAAAACAAATGCACCGTTTTCTTTCAAGTTTTCTTTCTTTCGTACAAACTAAAGACTTGACACCTCAGTTCAATTTTCAATCAGACCACCAATTTTGTATTAAAAAATACTGTTTCTTCTAGAGTCATTAGATTGCTAGATTTTGAAATATTTTATACTTCTATAAAATACTTCCAATATCAATTTTTAGAAAGCTTATTAAGCATTTATTTCAAAGATATTTTAAAGTTCAGAAGGCAAAAGAAGAAATGTCAATCATTACATCCTCAAAAATGCATAAAGCATTAACTATTCAACACTTATCTTCCCATCAACCACCCACCCTCTTCGCTCATTTCAACAACATAATTACATCAACATTGAAAACAAAGATTTTTCTTCCTTTAAAAAAAATACACAAAAATAAATAATTTAAATTTCTGAAATTCCTAATCTACTAACTTTTTTTTATTTTTTTTAATACAAAATATAAACAAGTAGCATATTTTTTATCTTCCTACAATTTCAGCAAAAAAAAAACAACAAAAAATGTGTTATAATAAATAGAACTGAATCACGTTCAAATAATAGTTTTTTAATAATCGAATATTTACAGTTAACGCTTTCCAAAAAAAAATTGTAATAACAAATTAAATCATAAAATTTAATATTTTTTATTAATTGTTTGAAATAGCATTTTATTGCATAATAAAAATATCAAATTTAATAAAAACAAAACGCTGATGAACTTTCATTTAAAACACGTCTAATTTAAAAAAATAAACTAATATTTGTTTAAAAAAAAAGAAAATGACATTCATTTTTTTTTGTTTTATCTTAAAAGATATACTTATCTTACAACACATTCCCAATCTATACAAAAGAAAATTTTTTTATTCTTAAAGGTTACCAAATACAAATTTTCTTTGACATCAAATAAACAAATAAAAAGAAAAACATCTAATTTTTTTTAATTTTAAAATTTTATTTCATATCTTAATTATTATTTTGTATTTTATGGAAAAATTGGCCTTAGACAACATTTTTTTTTGGAGATATTTATTATATATGTATAATATGAAAATTCTGAACAATTTCTAAGAACTCTTTTTTTAGGTCATGTACAGTCAGTGACCTAATAATAGTTTTTTTCATTTTATTTATTTAAGAAACAATAGAAAAACATATTAGTTGATTATTAGTTTTAATTAAATTAAAATTAAATCACTAACGGTTTTTTGTAGCTATGTACAATTTAGAAATAATTAATTTTAAATAATTGTTTCTTTTTAAAATTCTAATAAGAATACAGTAGGACACTGATATAATTCAATGATATTTATTTCAAACAAGAAAAAATGTTGTTTTCAAAAAAAAACAAGAAGATAATTAAAATTAAAAAAAAATCTTATATGAAAAATGAAAAAAGATTTTCACGGCCGCCATATTCTATTTTTTTTAATTATGTTGGTTGAAATATGAAGGAAATGTCAATACGACAGAAAAAGGGATTCAATTCAAAGGACGATTTTTCTTTTCTTTATTTTTTATTCGGAGCAACCAAATGAAAATTGGGATAGTTACAAATGAAAAGCAGAGTTAAAACAAAATATATACCCTAACGAAAGTTCAAATAGAAAACAAAATTCTGATTACCTAAATGATTTTCATCAACATCAATGGAGACATACGGGTCGATTAGCTGATCATCTGGTTTACCAAAAGTCATATTATGTCTTTTCTGAAAATCTGTTGGCCTTAAACCACATGCTTCACATACTTTAATACGAATCGAACCCGTAAACATTTTAATTTACTTTATTTTTTTTAATTAATAAAACCAAAAACTTATTAAAATCACAAAAAAACTTAAATATTATTTTCCATCACTACACATCTTTTATTTTTTTTGCTTTTTCACAGAAAATTTTATATTGAACGTCTGCACAGAGAGAACGTACGAAATACACGAAGAACACGAATGACAGACCTACCTACACACACTGATATAAATTTTCAATTTTTTTTCTATAATTTACTGAAGTTAAAAAGAGTAGGATAAACTACGAAAAAAAGGTGTTTTTTTCATAAAGAGGAATTTAGGGCGGCCTGATGTGGTATAATTTTTTGCACTAAATTTTTTGCATATACATTTTATAAGTTAATATAATTTTAAATGTTGATTAGCATCATAAATAATCAAGGTATTACCTTATGATATTTGTTTGTACCTATATTTATAACGTAATTAAGTTATTCTTTGGGAAAAAATGACCATTTGCTTTTACTGACCTCTATCCAAACATTTTTTTTATAAAAAGATTTATCTAATCTACCTTATCGTTCTTATTGTCAAAAGATATTAAGGAATCTGTTTTATCACGTATGTTTGCAAGATAATAGCAGATTTGAAAATCTGCTATAATTTTAAGCTACTCGATGAATGTATATGATTACTGATAAGATTCTTGTATTCTCATCCAAATCCCTACTGGCAGAATATTAATTACTTAACTGTAGATTAGACAGATTTAGGCAAATTATAATCCTTTTAATAAGTTGTACAAGATTTTTATTAAAAAAATTAAATTATTTCATTGTTTAAATATTACATCTTAATAATTTCAGTTACCAGTCCAGCTGCAATTGTAACACCTCCAACTCTTAGCATAATTCGACCCAATTCTTTACAATCAGAATATTTTTCGATGCAAATAGGTCGTGTTGTCTCTATTTCTATTGACGCACACGAATTATTTCCTAGACATCGTGGATTTTTTTTTATCACCTCTCCCGATCCCTTATGTAATTGTGCTTTAAGTTTAACAATAGTAGCTGGTTCGATCAGAGATTGGTGATGCAATATAACTGGATACCCCATAGTGATTGGAACTTTAACGTTAAACACAACAATTCGAGCGCGAAAACGGGTGGCAAGCGGTATAGGATTATTTATGTCACATAAAATATAACCAACTAGCATATTTGTTACATCAATTCCAGATAATGTAACCGATACATTATCACCCGCGAAGACAGATGTTTGTTGATATTCATCTAAAGTTAAAACTTTAACTTGTCCCTGTTCTCTTGTCGGACCAACTAAAACTTTATCATTCACACAAAGAATACCAGTTTCAATTCGCCCTGATATGCAAAACCCGGATCCGGTTCCTTTAAATATATCACTAATAGACATGCGAAATGGTTTATCAATCGCACGTTCTGGTGTTTTGAAATTATCTATAACGTTTATTAATGTTGGTCCACTATACCATTTGATAAGATCAGAATCTGTTGGTTCCTTTACTAAATTTTCTCCGCTCAATCCCGAACATGGAATATATGTAACTTCGTGATCTTTAAATCCTGCATGCTTTAAAAATGTTTTCAATTTAGAAACAATTTCATCGAATCGTTCTTTTGACCAGTTGACGGTGTCCAGTTTATTTACAACAACTCCTAATTGATTCACACCGAGTGATCTGTAAAAATAGAAATATATAAATTTTTGATTTAAGAAAAAATTTTAGAGATTGCTTACCTGACAAGAAGAGCATGTTCCCGAGTCTGCCCGCCCAGTTCAAATCCAGTTTCAAACTCACCACGAGTTGCATCTACAACTAACAACGCTACATCAGCTTGTGTTGCTCCAGAAATCATATTTGGAATAAAATCTTTGTGTCCAGGTGCGTCTAATAGGGTAACCTGATGGAAGAATATATTTCAATAAATGTCATGGATTTAAAAAGAAATATTAATGGTTACGGTTTTTGATTCAGTTTCAAAACGACCACTTCCAACATCCATCGTGATTCCACGAGTTCGTTCTTCTCCAGTTTCATCCAATACCCAAGCATACATAAAACTTTGTTTTCCTAATTTTTTACTTTCTTGTTCATGCTTATGCATTACACGTTGTGGTACATTTCCTAAATCATAAAGCAAGTGTCCCATTAATGTACTTTTCCCCGCATCAACATGTCCAATGACAACCATATGAATTTGTGGTTTATCATTTCCTCGTTCTTTTTGGAATAATTCTATGGGATTACGATTTTGTTCTCTTGCTTTCGACAAAAGTTTACCATCATCAATTTCGGGTGTATTTCGTCCTGATATTACTGGCGACTGTAGATTTGGTGAACTTACATCAAATCCTTTTCTTATATTCAATTTATTTTCTGAAACCGGTGTTACAACTGTTATTGTTGCCATTGGAATTGTTGGTTTTGAATATTGTTCTATTATTCGTGGTGCTAGACCTAAATTGATTTTGAAATTTCGGATAAAAGTTTATATATTTGGATTAATAGAAGTTTTACATATAGTTCGGTCACTCAATCTTCGGTTTTAATGAAGCAGAATCGAATCAAATTAAAGCCAGAAAAATCAATCTATGACGAAATTAAATAAAACAAATACACCGTTACCTCGATTTGCGTGATTTTATTTTAAGCTTAGATTTTTTGATTTCATGAAAGGAAATAGTAACAGAAAATTTTCATTTCTTATCTATTTATATAATATAAATTTTAAACACAAAATAAAAATTACGTTCTATTAAAGAAAAGTTGGATCTTTTATTGAATTTTTAAAAATTTTATTTTTTATATAATTTATACAAATGTTTTTTACTTTTTTGGACGTAATTATGAGGATAATAAATCATATTTTTGATTGTGATTGTGAGCATAAAAGTAGCGAAAAACTATAAATTATTTATAGACGTTTTCGATTATAACATCTGGACAACTAACTAAACTACTTTTCCGATTTCAAAATTTTTGATTGGCCTTTTGGTGTGGTATTCCATAGTTCAGAAAACTTTTGGGCAATATTGAACAAAGAGAGGGGAAGGGGTCTTTTTGAAGTGAAACTTCTTTATTGAGGGTAAAAAAAAAGGCAACAGCGTTACGATTTTGCGTTACGTTTTGAAAAATAAATGTAAAAAGCGGATGAAAATAAAATAAAATGAATTTATTTATGGCTATTCGGCTGTTTATTTAAAATAAAATTAAATAAAGTAATAATTATATGTGTATTAAATTTGTACCAGTAAAATTTTATTAAATTAAAATAATAATCAAAAATAAAGATTATCATTCAAATTAAAGATCAATGAATATCATTTTCCTGCAGTAAACGAGAAACGAAAATATTTAAACGAGTGAATTTTGTTTCGTTAAAACCAAACAATGGATTTGAGATTTTGAGAAATCAAAATACAGCTGCATAGCGTTCACGAAAGTACAGAGCTCGGTAAAGACGATTTAAAACGAAACATTTGGAGTGTAAAGCCCGAAAAAAATATTTCTTCAGTGAACCTGGACACGATTTTGCATTTTAAAATTGAAGTATTTCAAATTAATTGAACATTTAATTAACTTTTTACATAAACATTACGTTGTCTCAACTACATTGTTCCGTATCTGTAGAGCTGTTTAATCAATTTTGGAGTTCGATTCGCCATTTCTACTAGCACAACGAGGTTGAGACAACTGCATTTCGATTGGAAATGGTTAATTCAATTTAGTCTTCCTAAAAATGCTGTTAATCACTGTATCAATGTGCACGTTAAACAAGAAGTTTCACTTTCATGTATAAACAAAGCAACCTTACTTTTTTTTATTAATTAGACATGTTCAGCACACTAATATATTGTTAATATTCTACATAAACACAATGAAAAACAAAACATCAATGTTCGATATACAATATTTCAAAAAATAAAATCAAGGTCACTTTCGTTTTTTAGAACAAGGGTCAAAACATGAAATAAAATATATCAAAAATAATTACGTAGATTTCTGTTCTGAGGCTTTCTTTCTGAAGAATAAATTTTCCTAGAAGATACGAGAATTTATACAGAGTTGTATATCAGAAATTCCTCTTGCAAAAATAAAACTAGTTTTATTTTAGATCTGCGATGGTGTAAAGTTATAATTAAAATTGCGATAGTTTAAGAGGAATGTGAAATTAATTAATTGTAATCGAAACGCTGTATCGTGAATATAAAATCCGGTAAATAAAAGAAGTTATTTTTAAATTAGTTTTTGTAAATAAAATTTTAAATGTTATTTAATAGAAGTATTTTGTGTATTATTTTGGACTCTCTGTTCCTGGAAATTTTCGACAATCAACCGTTGGAGTTTCTGAAGCTCTTGAAAGAATATTCTAGTTAGGAATATTCTTTTCTGTATCGTTTTCCTGCTGTCGTGGAACAATAGCTGTGTTGATTACCAGAAGGTGATTTAGGCAGTACGTTTATCGAATTGAGAGTAAGGCCAATTCGAAGTAAGATTGAAAAACATAACTATATGAAATATTTATTATTCAGACTCTTTGAATATTTGAAGAGACCCATGTCAACTAGGTAGTAAGGCGATGGAGAAAATAGAAGTAATGGGGATATGGGGATAACTATACTAATTGTTTTAAATAACAAATGGAGATTTTTGGTATATGTCTGAGGAGTTAATTCATCGGTGGAAAACGGAGGAACCATTGAGTTCCACAATTTAGTCACTCTATTAAAATAATCGTTTTGGACAGATAGTCTACAACGATGTAGTTAGAAAGCAACTGAGTTATAATACTCTGAAGTTCTTGGTCGTCGATTGTACTGTACGCACGGTTTTGAATTTCTTTAAAGAATTCGCTAAAGTTAAATTTGTTGTAATCAGTTTTTATAGTAGATTGACAATTCAGCCATATTTCTTCGGTGCTGGAGGGAATCAAATTGGTCAGTTAGTTCCGTACCATCCATATCGCATTTGTCTGTAGATTCTATACATTCTATTGTTGACTGACAAGCACCTTCGTGAATTATAATGAATTACAAATTACCGTCTAAGACTATCCGAAGATACTAATTCAACTAGGAAGAGGATTCTATATTACATTTCCTTTAGTAATTTATGTACATTGGGTTTAAAATTTTAGGGCCGATTGTATGAAAAAGGATAGATCGCCGATTGTATGAACACGGATAGATTTTTTTTTATTACAGTTTATAGCAGTAAATTTTATCAGTGACAATACTTTTTCTTTTACGTTTCTATTAAATAAATTTAATTATAAATTAAAAAACATTATTTCAAAACTGAAATTGAATATATTAAAAATATTATTTATTTTACTATTAATTTATATCAAAAAACAAATTTTAGAAACGCACAATTTTAAATTAAAAAATAACCACAAATTCAAAACAAAATTATCCTGCTATGCGCATGTCAAGAAAAAAAAATTGTTTTATCTTTTGTTTTATACAAGAAATAGAAAGAAAAAATCTGAGAATAGAATTTTATTCTCGAATTAATCTGTTTTTCTATCCTGATTCATACAATACAAACGACGATTTATCCGAGGATTTATCTTCTATCCGCATTCATACAATCGGCCCTAAGTGATTAAAATTATTAGGAAAAACCAACGCAGGTAGGACATTCTAATGAGGCTAGACTCGGTTAAAAAAATAACGCTGAACGGCAACGTTATGCGGCCCGGATGGGCCGTTACTGCAATTCTGGTATGACCCAATAATAATGCAGACTGTGGTAAAATCTATTTGATAGTCTCAGAAACGGTTTCCTGATATCTATATATTTTCTTAACTTTAATTGCGTTTTTGCATTTATTTGAAAACCAAAGATCAGTTTTTGGGACAATCAATTTATTCGGAAAATATCTGCGCATACCCTGTCATTCAAGAAACCATTTTCAGAGAAACAATCACTTTTGGCGCTTTTCATAGAAGACAAGAAGAGAGTTTTTCATAGAAGACATAGAAGAGAGTTTCGATAGTCACTTTTGAGTCACTCCTCAAGGTAGCGGAAAAGTACGGAGTGAATAAAACACTCCTAAATTGGATACACGGGCGTTGGAAGGCTGATGTTTCAGAATTCAGGTAGGCGAAGATGTCTCCAAAGGAAATATTATTCCCTTTAGTTGGCTAAATAAAAAACCGGATAACTGTTAACTAAACATTATTCTGCTGTTCACTTCGAGGAATTGATCACTAGTTTAATTGCAAACCAAATGTTTTAGTCATGCATATTTGAAAATACAATTTTAGACATCGTATCCTAGACATGCTCTTGGTCTTAAAATAGTACTTTTACTTAAACTGTTCAAAACATGGATTACATTATCTTTCTCTCTTGTGTTAACACGCTGTGAAAAGTTCTGTCTCTCTCTCTTTTCTTCATTCTTATAACAAGTTTGTGACTAGCATAGAAGTTTTCAAGTGGCTTCTACAATCTACATATCCATTTAGTATTGATTTAATTTAAAGTTGCTGCAACATATGGGTCAACGTACCCGATCAAACGTTTTTTCCCAGCTTGTGAAACAGGTATACCACCTATATTCACCACGGTATTACTAGCCATTGTTATTCATAGTAAATAGATAGATTATACTGCCTGGATATACACTTTTTACACTTGGTGTAGTAAAGTGGCCCTACTGTTAGCTGTTATGATTTTAGTAGCGTTCAAAAATTAAAAACAACAAAAAATTATTTTTAGCAGCAGGAAGTAGAAATCAAAAATTAACGCAAACAAAATAATAGCATATAGCTTAATATCACGCGAAACGAAATCCACACAGATCGAGATAAAGGTGTATATAAATTTTGTCTTGATACTTGTATTTGTTTTTGAATACTGTATTGATAAAAATAACACAAACACATAAAATAATATAAGAAAATTTGTACGAATTGTATATAAAATCAAAAACAGTTTCAGAAATTAATATAAAAAATTTTCACGTCCTCCTAATGTATCGTTTGCTTTAATTTGGCTTTCTCCATCGCTCGTCTAACTAAATCATCCGGTGATGGATTTAGGAAATTAAACGATTTTATGAAATTGTTTGTTTTGAATCTATGTTCAATTGCTGGAATATTACTTAGCTTGTATCGTTTACATAAAATTTTTCCAATACGTGAAGGAGTTCTACGTTTGATTACTATTGATTTTGTTGAATAGAACGAACAATCGATTTCACAATCTTGTGTTATTTGATTTTCTAATATTGGTTTCATATCACAATCGATAAAATGTGGAATAAAAATATATGGTGATGTTTGTAATGTTTCTTCAGGTACTATAATAGGTGAGTCTTCAGTTTTGAGTGCCCTTGTTAAATCCACTACCCAATTATCGTTTGAAATTGGAGATTTAATTGTTTTAGTTTCATTTATTTTTTTATCGTCAAGGGTTAACTTTTTTAAATTCATAATTTTTTGTAATGAAAATTGATGAGGTGTCAATTGATTAGCTTCAATGGAATCACCACTATCGGAATTTTCAGTTTTATTCAAATTAATATTATTGGTAAGTTTGGGTAAAATAAATTTATTTGTTGGTTTGTCTGTCATTCCTTTTTCAGTAAAATGGGACTTTGTAAGCTCTGATAGTGAAGAAAAGTTTTTAGTGCCGAGTTTTGGGAGTACAAACTTTTTACTACTTCCTGTATTAGGTGACATACAGTTTTCATTTAAACGGAAATCAATTAAATCTTTCAAACTGCTAAAAACATTCATATCTTACCTTGCAACGAAATTACATTTCATTAATATACCACGAATAAAATAAAACATAGAAAAAAAAAGAAAATTCATTATTTTATCTAGCACACAAGATTTATTGGTATATTCACCTTTATCGATCGCCGTACTCTCATTTATATTTGATTTATTTGGTGGGGTTGGTGTTTGATTTAAAATCTCGTTTAATGATTTCTGACAATCGTAGTTGTACTTCATAATCGTCTCCACCAGTTTCTTTTCAGAAACTGTTTCGCCAACAATATCTCGTATCTCATCCATACATGAATTCAATTTTGCTCGATCTTCATCATTTAAAATTGGAAACTGAAAACTTTCTGAATCACGACGTTTAAGTGATTGTTCTAAAATATTATCTTCACTTTCATCTTCTTCCTGGATATCTCGATGATTTGCTAAAAATGTGGATATACTTTGTTGTCCTCGTTCACGATCGAAAATCCACTGTGATGAATCTGTTGGTGATATACAATGATCATCATCGACTGAATGTCCATAAATATCTTCATCATAATCAATTTCTGTAAGTTTAAAAAATTAAATTTATAACAAAACATTTTTGATGACGATTTATTTACCTTCATTATAATCCATAGACCGAATATTTCTATGTCGTGACATTTTTACGCTATTTCTATTTTACTTTACGGATAATTTAAACATTATTTCATTGCATTATAATAAATTACTTCCTTATAATAATAAATAAAAGATATCGACTATTTTTCGCAAAATAATTTTTTACACATATATGAAACGCTAATTATGTGACGTTCGTTTATTAATTTTAGACACATTGAAACGTTCACTAGAAGATGGCGTCTCTGGCGAATACATATTTAAAATTAAGGCAGATGGTAAAATCTATTTCAATATATTGAAAAAAATATTGATAATCGTAACTAATAATTGTTTAAATCATAAATAATTGTGACTTTATCAGTATCAGAATTACAATTATGTATATATTAATAATTCGTCCCGAAAAAGTTATTTCGAAATTATTTGCAACTAGCTTCACGTACATTACACTTTTTTCTTGGCATGCTGCATTTATCAGCTGTCAATTGTCGGTTTTCGCGGTATACATGGATTGCAACACATCGCAGTATCATTTCATTTAAAACTGCATTTGCTTGCATAATTATTGATAAATTATAATTACTACAATACTGTGTTTTTAGTGAATTAAATAAAATGGTTCGAGGTAAAACATCTAAACCAGCAGTAACGACAGAAGATGAACCAGCCAGTAAACAACCCAAATTAATTAAAAAATCTATTGTCAATCATTTGAATATACCAAATCGTGATACTACATTCGGACAAGTACTATCTTGTGGAACGGGAGATGTCGGACAGTTAGGATTAAGTGACAGCGTAATGGAAAAAGTTAGACCGGCTGCTATCGGGAGTCTAAACGATATTGTTGATGTATGCGCGGGGGGTATGCATAGTTTGTGTTTAACAAAAAATGGAGAAGTGTATACATTCGGATGTAATGATGAAGGCGCTCTTGGACGTGAAAGCTCTGATGATTCAGAATTTACACCATTAAAAATAAATTTACCCGGAAAAGTAGTTAGGGTGTCGGCCGGTGACTCACATTCAGCAGCACTACTTGAAGATGGAAGAGTATTTGCGTGGGGCTCATTCAGGGTAAGATTTAAATACTAAATTATTTATTTATTTTATTTATTTTTATTTACTCAATTTACAATTGAAGACCATGTAGAAGGTCTTTTTTATACAAATTGTACAGATTATTTAATTATATTTTACAAAATTTTGCATGAGAAAATCATTTACAACTTTAACAATAATATATTTTTCTATGTTAATTTTTATTTCTATCAATTTATTCTCAATCCCAGTCCACCAGACTTCCCGCCATAACAATCACAATCCAAGTATCTATTTAATTTTTTTTATTTATTTTTATATTAAATATTACTTTGAACAGCAAACAGGTTCGCACTATTTATATAACTTTTGCTACAGGCATATAATTTTTAAGCCACGGTATTAAGGTGTTCCAAACATTTTTTTTTGAATAAGAGAATAGATTCAACATCTCTTATGTGGTTAGGTAATTCATTCCATAGTCTACTAGCTCTGATAATAAATGATTTTTCCATAATGCTGGAGGAATGTTTGGGAATCAAAAGATGTCTAGTTCTTAATGAGTTGGCATAATGAAGTTTATCAAAGATGTACGTAGGAAGTCTATATTTAATGATTTTAAACAGAAAGATCAGAACTCTACTCTTGAAAAAGGTTACAAATTCACTCCCCAGAAATTGAAAAGATAGGGTTGAAATGTGGTCCCGAGACCGAAGAGAATGAATAAAACGGATGCAGGCATTAAAGCATAGTTGAAGTCGACGAAAAGTACCAGCACTCGTACCCATAAATACTTCACATCCATATAGAAAATATGGCATGATTAAAGATTTCACCAGTTTAGCTTTAAGTGCAGTAGGAAGTACATCTTTTATCATGTATAATTTACGTAATATATTCCATACTCTGCTAATAATTAGATTTATATGTAAGTCCCACGATAGATTATCGTCTAGGATAAAGCCAAGACTTTTTGCCTTTTGAACGTATTCAATGACAGAGCCATTTAACATAATTGGTTGCAGAACTTGACTGATTGAGTGCCGGTAAAAAGCAACTGCTTGACTCTTAGTAGGATTAAGTATAAGATGATTGGACTGCGCCCATCTTGAGATGCAGGCAAGGTCCTCATTTATTTTAGTAACACCATTATTCAAATCTGAAAAGTGTGCTGCATGCGCAATTTGCACATCATCCGCGAATAAGTGGATAAGTAAGTGCAGGAGAGCAGAAGGCAAATCATTAATGAAGAGGCTGAATAGAAGAGGCCCAAGGATGGAACCCTGAGGTACTCCTCTAAATAAATATAGGAAATTTGACTTATTATCACCTACACTCACACACTGTGATCGTTTATCTAAGTAAGAAAAAATTAATTTCGCCGCAGTATTAGAAAACATAAAGTGGTTTATTAACTTAGACAAGAGTATGGAATGATTTATACTATCAAATGCTTTGCTAAAGTCCAAGAATATTACAAAGGTTACAAATTTCTTATCCATATTTTTCCTAATGAAATCAGTTAAATCTAAGATGGTCGACGTCGTGCTATGGTGTTTTCTAAAGCCAGATTGATTTGCAAAGAGACCAATGTTAAGATCAAGGTGATGGGTTATTTGGTCTTTTATGATGATCTCACATACTTTGGATAAGGCAGGCAAGATGCTAACTGGTCTATAATCCGATAAAGATGATGGCTCACTATTTTTGGGTATAGGAATTACCATTGCTTTCTTCCAATCAACAGGAAATGATGAAGTTGTGAGAATAGTATTAATGATGTGAAGAACATAGGTGGATATAAATGGGTAAAGTATTTTAATGAATTTAATAGGAATACTGTCTAATCCTACAGCATTAGAATTAATATGAGAAAGAGCAAGCCAAATCTCACTTTCATCCACATTTCTAAAAGAAAAGGAATTTGGATGCTCAGGCATGTCAGTGTCAAAGATGGTTTGGATTCCTGACTGTACTGAAGAAAAATGACTATTGAGTGCATCTGGATTGAACCCGTCACAGTTAGAAGCGGGAGTATCGGTAACTCCAACATCTTTTATCTTACGCCATAGTTGTTTGGGTGGTTGCTCAATTTTGTAATAAGTTTTACCAAATTCTTTTTTTGCTTTTTTTACAAGTGAATTAACTTTATTACGATACTTACAGAAAGTCTTCCATCGATCAGGAGTTTTTTGCTCATTAAATGCTCGCCATGCTAAATCTCTTTCAGATTTCGCACGAACCACGTCATCGGAGTGCCATAGAATAGCCTCAGGACGAACTTTAATTGATTTAATTGGAACATATAAGTTAAAAAGGTTTAGCAAATGTTGGTTAAAAATTCTAACTTGGTCATCTACATTGCTATTATTGTAAATTACATTCAGTTCATTGAGGTTAGTATCCTGAGATAGTAGGTCAAAGTTAATATTGCGGTAGTCCCGATATTGAAATACTTCCTCAGTTTTAATACACGAGATATTCATTGAAGAATAAATTAGCGCATGTTTTGAAATTCCCGGTATCC
This sequence comes from Diogma glabrata, assembly GCA_963693315.1. NCBI lineage: Eukaryota > Metazoa > Arthropoda > Insecta > Diptera > Cylindrotomidae > Diogma > Diogma glabrata. The sequence goes on along the minus strand of OY856188.1, from coordinate 99,274,650 downwards.
AAAACTGATTCGAAAAGTCAACTAATCTACTGTCGCTAACAACCATAAAGTCAATAAGAGAAAAGCTTTGATGAACCACATCATAATGTGAAGGTTGATTATTGTGGATAATTTTACAATTATAGTGATTAAAGAAGTCAGTAGTCTTATCATTAATGTCTTTATTAAGCAGATTTAAGTTGAAATCCCCCATTATAACAACATTTGTGAATTGAGGTAGTAGTGAGCAGAGGACCTCTTCAAGAAGCTCAATGTTTCCACCAGTACGATATACAACTCCCACCAAAGTGCGAGTGGTACCATGACATACTTGGATGAACAGATATTCCAATTTTGTTGACGCTTCAGATCTGGCCACAATTTTAGCACGTAATTTAGACGAAACATACAGCGCAACTCCACCACCTCTTACTCCTGCGCGATCGTTACGAAAAATTTTATATCCCGGAATAGAAACGGTGGAGTTGGTTATGTAGCTTTTAAGCCAAGTTTCTGAAACACCAACCACATCAAGATATGTTTTATATAAAATACTACGTACCTCCTCAAGCTTGCTAAGTTTGTTTGCCACAATACTTTGTGCATTAAAATGCCCAACGTTTAGAAACATTCGCCTTCTAGACTGTAAATCAGATTTTAAAATAGTGCTATCGTTTGCTGTTGGAAGTAAATCAGGAATTTTTAAATTTACGACGACCAGATTGTGATATGACGACGAAAAGTTGATGAACTAAAATGTAAGAAAAAATTATTAATTTTATTTTTATCATAATTTATTTTAATTGCTCTGCTCGAGAGAAATTAAAAGTTGAGAAAAGAAACCAAAAATTGAACTACCAACAAATATTAAACAAGTATTACAATATAGAACTATGTTACAAAACAATACAAGAACCCAGAATTAAGTCTAGGTAATTTAAAAGATAAATTAATATATTTAACCATTGGCTAGGTCGTTGCTGCTTCCAGGCTGCGGTGACATTTGAATATTTAAACTTTGAGCATGTGATGTTGATGGTTCGTGTGTATCTACTATCGTGATGTGTTGTAAAACGTCCTCTTTAGAATGAACCACTACCTCGGAATTATCTAATTTTGTTATGACGATGTTTCCATTTAAGACTGATGACTTGAGAATTTTGTTGTTTTTTTTAAGTCCAATACAATATTTTTTAAGTGCAGCAACATGAGGTGGCAAGTTAGCGTTGAAGTATATTCTAGCTTCAATGTCAGATTTTAGTACTTGAGACAGCTTTAGATGTGGATTTTCAAAATATTTTGATAAGATTTTGTCACGAGTGGGAATATTGACAAACTTGACAAATACCGTTTCCTTATTTTTTTTAGTTTTATTGCAGAAGACTATATCATTAGTGTTTAATGTAATTCCAAGAGCAGATACTGCTTTAACTACAAATTCCCTGGTATTGGTAGTATTTGTCGGAACCCCGCTAATTATAATGTCATGACGACGATTTAATAAATCCAGTCGATCTATTGTTTCAGCTGCATGCTTATTAAATGAATTGGATGAGTTTGTTTTTTCCAACTTTTCAACTCTAGTTAGCAGATTATTTAGTGACAATTCGATCGGTGCAAGTTTCGTTTCAATCACTTCATTAATATATATTTTTGAATCTTCAAATGTTTTAGTGATTGAAGTATTCAAAAGTATTTGAAGTTCACCACGTAGATCTGTTTTTAACTTGTTAAGTTCGTTTCTAAGTATCCGAATAGTGAGACCGCCTTTGTTTGGTGTACATGTTTTACAATACCAATTTAATGCTTCAGAGTCTGCCAGTTTTTCATAGATTGCTTCATCAATATCCGCACATGGTCATACCATTCGTCACATAAGTCGCAACATATTCCGGTTTCATCAACTTCATCATTACATGATGGGCAAATAGCTTTATTGGAACTAAGATCCTGAATCCCCGACATTTTGAGGTTATTGTTAACCCAATATTTTGGTGATTTATTATATGTAAATTGATAGGAAATTGTAATGCTTCTAGATAATTGAAATATTGATAAGTGTATCACATTAGTGATGGTGCATTTATCATAAATAATGTGTGCCGATGAAAATTTTCAATGTTCTTAATATCAGATTTCGCGCTTCGCTTCAGTTGTCAAATATCACACAATATTCATTAATTTTCAAACTTACAAACCTATTATGCAGCCTTTTTTTTATATATTAATTTTTTTGTTTATTGAATTTAAACAACACTTTGTATTAATAATTATCAATATCAATTTATTAATTGTATAAAAATATTAATTTCTTAGAGCAGATGATTTTCGATGTTACTCATTAAGCGCCATTTTGAAAAAAAAAAGAAAAAAAAAAAGTTAACTTAAGAAAAAAATTAACTATTAAAATTATTTTTTATTGTTAATATATTATGCTGCAGGGTTCAAATGGAAATATGGGGTTAACTTTAGAAGGAAATAAAAGATTTCCAATTGAAGTATTACCTAACATTGTATCAGTTGATATATCGTCTGGAGGAGATCATCTTGTTATTTTAAATGCAAATGGAGTTATTTATACAATTGGATGTGGAGAACAAGGACAACTTGGAAGAATATCAGGGCGTTCGGCTTCCGGCACATCTAGACGTGGAAAAACCGAATTACTTCAACCTGGGATTGTATATATGAGAGCAGAGAAATTATTAGCGGATAAGATTTGGACTTCATCTTATTGGTAAGCATTGTGTTATGCTAACTTTAGAAGACGTTGTGTCCTGAAGACCTGTTTCTTAATTTACTGCTATGTAGATAGTAGGACTGGGCAATATTACAAAAATAACCGATAAAAACCGATATATCGACAAGTAAAGTCTAGTTTACACGTTTCGAGTTACTGTAGTACAGCTACTGATCTGGCATCGTGTGAATACAAGGCGAGCCACTCGGATGTGCTACCCCCGTTTGCCCTATATTTCCCGTTACTATCCTACTCGCACATGCGAATAGCTCACTTTGTGTTCACACGGTGCCAGCAACTAATACAGTAACTCGAAACGTGTAAGCTTGACTTGTCGATATATCGGTTTTATCGATATTTTTGTAATACCGCCCAGGAGGGGAATAAAAGGAAAGCCTACAATTTAGTCTATATTTTTTACTGCTAGTAGGACGGGCGATATTAAAATTTTTTTAGAAAATATCGATAAGTATCAATATATCGATATTTACTCAAATATCGATATATCAGTTTTATCATTCCGATAAAATTCGATATTTTTCCCGACTAGTTCTAGAGGGTGTTTAGATTGGTTGCTGTACTGTCCAGCATATTTTTATTAATGGTATCTCTCATACGTCTCATAACAAGGAATCCAATCAAATTAGTTTTTAACAATCTGTCTCAATACTATGATATTCTCTGTTCTCTTTATAATATTTTTGGCCTCCACCCAACTGCGTTAGTAATGAAACACTATTAGTGAATTCTTTTCTACCTGTTCGGTACAAGTTCCAAGACAGAATTAACGAAATTTGTATTCTTTTGTAAAAAAAGCAATACAAAAAAAACAAATTTGGATAATTCGGAGTCGGAACTTGTACCGAACAAGTAGAAAAGAATTCACTATACAGAAATTATCTTATTTGTCACTCATAAATAAACTAAATAAAATAATTCCTTGATTACAGCACCTTTGTACGAAAAATGTTAACCACCGAAATATATGCGTTTGGATTAAATAATTACAATCAGCTAGGATTAGAAAAATTATGTGATCCAGTTTTTATTCCAAAGCTTACAAAGTTTACAGATGTTCAAGAAATCAGTGGTGGTCAACATCATACAATTGTTTTAAGAAATAATGGCAAATGTTATGTAATTGGACGAAAAGATTATGGAAGATTAGGCCTAGGAGTTGTGGATAAAGATATTGAAAGTCTAACGTCTTTGAAAAATTTAGAAAAATTCAAGATTAAAACAGTGAAATGCGGCGATGTCTGCTCATTTGCTATTACTGAAAATGACGAAGTTTATGGTTGGGGTATGGGATCCAACTATCAATTAGGTTTAGGTGATGATAATGATGTTGATTCACCGCAATTATTAACCGGAAAAGAAGTTATAAATAAAAATGTTTTAAAAGTTTCAAGTGGTGGACAACATTCTTTATTTTTAGTAAAAGCTAAAGAAATGAATGGTAAAGCTAATGGTGGTGCAGGTGATGAAGAAATCATAAATCCATCCAAAAAAGAAAGTAAAAAAACCACAAAAACTGATAAAAAAGCTGAAAATCTAAAGGAAGATACAACTAATGTGGAAGACATTCAATCAAAAGAGATAACAACAACTAATACCAAAAAAGGACGTAAAAAGAATTGAATATAGTAATAACTATTTACTATTTCACGTTAATGATTAATAATTGTTATTTTCTTAATTTTGACTTTTGTTTTATTTATTTATCAAAACGATGGTGGCATATAATAAATATTAAAATATTAAAGCTAATTTCGTCTTTTTTCTTCATTCACAAATCACAGCGATTTGGCTCTGTCCCTTTTTTTTTTTAACTAATCGCAACTATGCTCATGTTATTCGTTTCAAATCATATATGGTTTTTGGTTTTTCAAATCAGTTGTCTGTTTATTTTATAAAATATATTTGAATATAGCTTGTTTTTTGGATTAATTAGAATGATTCGAAAAGAAATAGATGAACAATATGATGTTCCAACGGTTCCACCTAGTAAACAATTGAAGTTAACGACAAACACAAAATGTTTAGATATTCCGAAACGAGATTGTATAATTGGACAAGTCTTATCTTGTGGAAAAGGCGATGTAGGACAATTAGGATTGGGTGAAAGTATAATGAATAATACAAGCCCGGTTGCAATAAAAAATTTAAATGATATATATATGGCAGTACAACCGAAAAAAAATAAGTCTGCAAGTGGTAAAGCAAATTTGCGCAATCCACCCGCCCATAAAGCGGCATGTCCACGGAATTTGCAGGGACAAAACATATATGAATCAATAAAAAATTTTAAAATCCATGTTCAAAACATCTGCGGATTGAACGCTAACCATGACCACGTGCAACATCATCTTGAGCACGACAAACCGAACATTCTATTCCTTACAGAAACACAAGTTTCTGAAAATTTTCTCTTTATAGAATCGCTTAATTCCAAATATAGGCTCGAATCAGCTTTCAAACTCCATCAGGGCGTATGCGCATTCATTCATGAGAGTGTTGCGTACACGCGCTTTCCAAATTTTGAACTACACGGTGACGGCTTCAATACAATGGTTTTAAAGATTTGTCTTCCAGAAATGACTTTTTTTACAATAGCTTTATACCGGTCCCCCAACAAACGTAACCCAAACTTTTTTAATATACTGACAAAAATTATGGACGAGATTAGAGCAAAGTCCCCTAATTGTGAAGTTATCGTTACCGGTGACTTCAACGTCCACAACAAATCATGGTTGGAATTCTCCAAATCGACCGACGATGTTGACAATAGTGGAAAACTGGCAGAAATTTTTGCCGCGTCTCAGGGCCTATTCCAAATTGTAAAAAGCCCGACTTTCACTCCCCGTAATGGCGGTGATAATAGTTTTCTACTAGATCTCTATCTTACCACAATGCCAGATATTACGAGTGTCGATGTTGCGAAAGGTAGTATTGGAAATTCTGATCATTATTTAATCTCATCAGTTATCAAAACTGATTTACTTAAAACTACAGCTCCCAAACCCCGTAAAATATTTCACTACTCAAAAATGGATAAGAGTGGTCTTCAAAATTTTTTCCATGGTTTCCCTTTCGACCGTCATTGTTTTTACACTGACAATGTAAATGTTTCTGCTCAAAACTTTACAGAAACCATCCAATTTGCTATAAATAAATTTGTCCCTTTCTCCATAGTAAAACCCAAACAAAAATACTTGTATTCGAAAGCTGCCAAAACGGCACTTAGAAACAAACGTAGATCATTTAATATTTGGATTCATAACAAAACTCCCACTAATCGATCCCAATATCTAAAGGCCAACAAAATATCTAATCAGATTATCTCAAACGAAAAGTCCGAAATTGACAGAGCGAAAGCCTCAAAACTTACGTCTATGTCTGTTTCTGACAAGAGTTTCTACAGTGCCATTAATTCTTTAAATTCTGGTACAAAATTTTCTATTCCCCCTATTATTGATGGTGATTTAATCGTCAATGATCCCGCAAGAAAAGCTAACTTGTTCGCTGAACGCTTTGCTCTGAACTCCACTGTTTTGGAAACTCCTAAGGAAATACCCCAAATCCAGTCTTCAGGAGTTAATATGAATGAACTTCACTTCAAACCCAAAATAGTCGCTAAACTTTTAAAGGGGTTAAACATCAACAAAGCATCAGGAATGGACAACATTCCACCCATTATTTTAAAAACCTTTTCCAAAGAACTTGCACCAACTTTAACTAAAATATTCTACCAATCCTACAAATCTGGTATATTTCCCTCGTGCTGGAAGTTGGCAAATGTCCAGCCCGTCCCCAAAAAGGGACCAAAATCCGATATCTCAAATTATAGGCCAATAGCTTTACTATCGGTCCTATCCAAAGTCTATGAGCATTATATTAATACACATATTTCAAAATTTCTGGAAGAAAATCATTTAATATCCGACAGCCAATACGGTTTTCGAAACAAAAGATCAACTACCGATCTATTAAACTATGTAGCGCATTGTTGGAACAGCATACTTGATAAAGGTGGTGAAACATACGTTATCGCTTTAGACATCTCCAAGGCATTCGATCGAGTCTGGCATGCCAACTTAATCAACAAGCTCGTTGCGTACGGTTTTCATCCCAATGTTGTGAAGCTGATTCAAAATTTTCTATCCGGCCGATACATTTCGGTAACCTTAGACGGATATTCTTCTGAGTCTAAACTAATTAACGCTGGTGTACCCCAAGGCTCAGTATTGTCCCCAACCCTATTTTTGATTTATATCAACGAATTGTTGAAAATCACCAGCAACCCAATAAATAGTTTTGCAGATGATAGTACTCTGCACAAGTCGTTCGAGCCCCTTCCTTCAAAAGGTAAAATGCACGAACGAATTAATCCTGCCCGGAGAGACGCTGCCATAAACGTGAACAAAGACCTGAATAAAGTCGCCGACTGGGGTGACCAAAACCTTGTCAATTTCAACTCCACCAAAACACAGCTGTTGATTGTTTCCAGATTAAAGACCGAGTTCCCCAAAGATATTTTATTTAGTATGTGTGATGAACCAATAGGTGAATGTAAAAACATTCGTTTATTGGGTGTCACAGTTTCAAATGACCTACTCTGGAACGATCATGTAATGGCGATGGCAAAAAGCGCGTCTAAAAAACTCGGCCTCCTAAATAGATGCAAAAAATTTTTCACTCCATACCAATTGCTCCATGTTTATAAGTCCTATATTCGTCCCTGTATGGAGTACTGCTGTCAAGTTTGGGGTGCTGCCTCTGTTTCCATCTTGGCCCTCTTGGACTCTGTTCAAAAGCGAGCTATACGAATTGTAGGTGATCGAACTTTGACATCACAACTTGATTCCCTACAACATCGTCGCACTGTTGCTGACCTCGTTGTTTTTTACAAATATCGTCATCAGCAGTGCTCAGATGAAATCAGCGGCATCATGCCTCAAACTTATTCTTACCCCCGTTCCACTCGGCAATCGGCTGCCGCAACCAGTGAAACGGTAAAGATCCCGCGCTGTCATACTGGCAGATCGCAGAGAGACTTCTTTGTCCGAACTGCGTACAAATGGAATAGTTTGCCGGAACACTTAGTCTCAGGTGGCTTCAACCCACAGATGTTTAAAAAAAGCGTTAATCTACACCTCAGAACGCCAGTTGTTGTGGGACCCAGGTCTAGACCTAGGTCTTAAAAGGTATTTATGTGTTGTTGTGACACATATTCTAAACCCTATTACACAACACATTTTATTAAAAAAAAAAAAAAAAAAAAAAATATTGTTGACATAACTGCGGGAGGTATGCATAGTTTATGCACGACAGAAGGTGGCGAAGTATATTCATTTGGGTGTAACGATGAAGGTGCACTAGGACGTGACAGCTCCTTTAATTCAGAATTCATACCCTTTAAAATAGATTTGCCAGATAAAGTAGTAAAAGTGTCGGCCGGTGATTCACATTCGGCAGCACTACTTGAAGATGGAAGAGTTTTTGCTTGGGGATCATTTAGGGTGAATAACTAACTACATACTATTTATTCAAGAAAAAAAAAAAAATTTATTTGTATTGTACATATTACAGGGATCAAATGGAAATTTGGGATTAACATTAGAGGGAAATAAGAGATTTCCGATTGATGTATTACCAAAGACACTCGCTGTAGATATATCATCGGGAGCAGATCATCTGGTAATTTTAAGCTCAAAGGGGATCGTTTACACAATTGGATGTGGAGAACAAGGGCAACTTGGACGAATATCAGAACGTTCAGCATCCGGTACTTCAAGGATAGGGAAAACTGAACTGCTTCAACCTAAAATTGTATACAGTAAAGCAAAGATTTTATTAGCTGATAAAATATGGACCTCGTCTTACTGGTACAGTTACTTGTACGGATTTGTTGCCTGTTCATAATTATGGATATAGGTCTTTTTTCGTTGCAGTACTTTCATAAGAAAGTTTAACACAGCTGCTATTTATGGGTTTGGATTAAATAATTATAACCAGTTAGGGTTAGAAAAAGCATGTGTTCTACTTTACGTGCCAAAGCTTACCAAATTTGACGACGTTCAAGAAATCAGTGGGGGACAACACCATACCATTGTTTTAAAAAACGATGGAAAATGTCATGCAATTGGACGAAAAGACTATGGGCGTCTAGGCTTAGGAACAGTTGAAAAAGACGTTGCAAATTTAACACTTGTTACAACACTAGAAAATGTTTTAATAAAAACGGTTAAATGTGGAGATTCTTGTTCATTTGCCATTACTGCAACTAATCAGGTTTACGGTTGGGGTTTGGGTTCTAACTTACAACTAGGTATGGGGAATGAAGATGATATTGATAAACCTCATCTATTACCCGGGCAAGAAATTACGAATAATGAAATTTTTAAAGTTTCAAGCGGGGGACAACATTCGTTATTTTTAATGAAAAATAAATAAAATTAACTGAAAATAACAACCATTGTATCGAATTTTTTTGTGATACGTTTAATTAAATTTTTTAAATGAAATTAATTCGTTGTTATCGACTATTTATAATCTACTACATCGACAATTACGAACGCTTACTATTTATTTTCAGCACTTTCAAGTGTCAACATTTTGATGTTTACATTTATTTTCAACTAACCTAAAAATACAATCGTTTAATTTGTAAATAAAAAGTTATGAATAATCAAAATAAAGAAATAGTGCGTGCTGCTTGCAAAAAATGTGGTTATGCAGGCCACCTTACATATCAATGCAGAAATTTTTTGAAAGTAAAGAATAACCCCAGGGTGGTTATTTTGTAGCGTTATCTCACTAGGTGAGATAAAAAGTGTGATAAAATATTTGTCTTTGATCGATTATATTAGATAAAAGAAATCATTTAAACATAATTTTTTTATCTCACTATTTATCTCACCTAGTGAGATAACGCTACAAAATAACCACCCAGCACCAAGAAAATTTGTGTACAGAATTTATTTCATCCCAAAGTATAATCATAGTCCTTAGAGCTGAATTTCTTGTTGTCTGGGTTATACTCCTATCCCTATTTAATTCAATGATTTTATAAATTATCACATAATTTCAGGTCGATCCAAACAAAGAAATTTTACTGGATGTTAGTAGTACTAGTAGTGATTCTGATACAGCATATATTACACCATTAACCCAGTTAAGAAGAACAGAATTGAATGATATGAAAATCGAACAGGTTAAAACTGAAAAGATAACCAAAAGAAAGAAGAAAAAACATAAAAAATCAGAAACTGTAGATAGTGAGCAGTCTGATGCGGATTCATCTGATTCTTCATCGAATCGAAGAAAGAAGAAACGTAAACATGAAATGAAATGTAAATCTGACCATTCTCACGAAAAATCAAAACATAAGAAATCTAAAAAAAAGAAGAAGAAAAAAGAACGGAGCGATTAAGCGTTGTCAGATTGATCATCTTCAATATCATTGAATATACTAACATCAAATGTTTTTAATTATTTTTAAGATAACAGCTATTTGATTAAATACAAGATGCATAGAACAAAATAATCAAATTTAATTTTTTTATATATAGACGGGTGGGCAGAGTTTAGCTTCAGCATTAAATACCAGATTTCGATTATGTCGATGTCTCTAATGAAACAAAATTCAAAGAATATATTTTTACATAGTAAAGGCTCATATACATTCTTGCTAATACAATTCAAAGGGTAAGATGGTAGTTTAGACAAATGTATCCAGTTGTAATGCTCGTTAGAATACTCAAATCTCGTCTGCTTAGGTTTAGTAACAACCTTTGTCTTTTGATATTATTTTTTTCTTTTGTTTTCGTTTGGAGTTCGAACTCGTAATCTTATCAATGCTAGTGAGTTCGGATCCCTTGGCAGACAGACTAACCACTACGCCACCAAGGCGATGATAATTCAAAGTTGAAACCTCATCATCAGTTACCTACCTAAGTTGAACATTTCAAACTTATTTATTTATTTCGGAAAAAAAAATACCAATTCAGACTAATAAGTCTTATTTACAATTTGTTCAGATAAAAAATGTAAGAAAAACAGTCAAACAAGACTAGCTTCAAAAATAATACTAATAATAACAATAATAATACACTAATACAATGTAATAAAAATTATTCTATCACTCGTCACAACAACACATACCAACTTACAACTAACCTACTACAGTTCACTATGTTCCCCGACGGTCCAACTCACCACCAATGCCAGTGCACGAAGTATAGCAATCAAAAATTAAAAAAAAAATGCAATAATTCAAGTCCCAATCCAAGTGTCACAAGACAAGAGATTGAGACAAAAATTAAAGCAAGAAATAGAAGTAGCAGCCAACATGACAACTCAAAACTCAAACACAGCATCCAACAAGAGGACATTAAGCAAGGTTACCAAGAGTATTGAAGCGGGCTAAGCAAAGATTTTGGAAAACACGAACAGAACTAGCCTCTCTGATTGCCAAAGGCAACCCATTCCAGAGCCTACAAGTTCTCACAGCAAACGACAATTCCATAGCACAAGAAACATGAAATGGTATGATAAGATTCCTCGTTCGATTAGAGATAGTAAACGATAACTTCTCAAATAAATACACAGGCTGACAATATTTGACAACCTTAAAGAGACACAGTACTGATCTCAACTTCAAGAACAACCCAAAGTTAGTTCCGAGAAACTTAAATGAGAACGCAGATAGATGATCCCGCTTTCTGAGTGAATAGATAAATCGAATGCAAGAGTTAAAACACAGCTTTAACCTATTAATAGTACCCATATTTGCTCTAGAAAACACTTCACACCCATAAATAAAAAAGGGCATGATAAGAGACTGGACCAATTTACTCCTCAATTCAACTGGAAGAAGATTTTTAGCCAAATACAGACATCGAAGCATCATCCAAACTCTCCCGATAACAGAACTTACATGATCATTCCATGATAAAGTCTCATCCAAGATGAACCCCAAACTCCTAGCACTCCGAACATAGGGAACCTGAACATTATTTAAAAAGATAGGAAGAAGATTCTGATTAACTGGATATCGATAGAAAGCAATGGCCTGGCTCTTGGCAGGGTTCAAGTTTAAAGAATTTTGATGGGACCACTCAGTAATAGAAGAAAGATCATAATTGATATAAGCAACACAGGTGGATGATGGGAGCAGTGCAAGTAATCTGAACATCATCAGCAAACAAATGAACAGAACAGTTTCTCAGAGCTGCAGGAAGATCATTTATGAAGAGACTAAAAAGCAAGGGACCCAAGATAGACCCCTGAGGAACACCTCTGCAAAGTGGTCTAGAGGAGGAACACTTATCACCCACAACTACACACTGAGATCGACCAGAGAGATAGGATAATATGAGGTTTGCTGCAGAGTTAGAAAAATCAAAGTAGTTTCTCAATTTTGAAATTAATTTAATATGAATGCAATCAAATGCCACGCTAAAATCAAGAAGAAGCAGTATGTTCAACCTTTTACGATTCATATTGTGACGAATTTCATCAGTAAGATCAATCATAGTGGACGCAGTGTTGTGAAATTTCCTAAACCCAGACTGCTTGACATAGACACCAGCACCACTATCAATAAAAGATAAAATTTGAGTCTGAATCAGTCTTTCACACACTTTGGACAATACAGGAAGAATACTGATGGGCCTGTAGTCTGCAACACATAGCGGATCATTGGTCTTGGGAATAGGTATGACCATAGCTTGCATCCATAGGGATGGAAAAGTTGATGTGATGAGAACAGTATTAAGCACATATGAACTAAATATGGCGAAAAAAACGAAAGACAATTTTCAGGAATTTAACAGGAATTTCATCAAAGCCAACAGCACTTAATTTAATAGAAAACAGGGCTTGCCAGACCTCGTCCTCGGAAACATTTCTAAAAGCATGCGAACACGCAGTCTCCTCTCCAAGATCAACTAAGGAAGGCAACTGCACTTTCGATGGAATAGACGAAAAATAATCATTCAGATCATCCGGCTGCAATCCGTTAGTTTCTACCATAATATCAGAAGTAATGCCAACGCCTCTGACTTTACGCCAAAGTTGCCTAGAAGGTTGATCAACCCTAAAGAAGGTAGCTCCAAATTCCCTTTTTGCAATTTTGATCAGTTTGTTCACCTTATTGCGATGAGAACAGTAAATCTTCCATCTATCTTCTGATCTGATCTCACTAAAAGCACGAAGTGCTATCACGCATGGAAATAGCGTTGCCAATTTCAAGTGAAAACCAGGGACTGGAGTTACGTTTAGGGATAAACTTTGTGCGAAGAGGAACATGCTTGTTAAATAAATCCAGCAATACTGCATTCAAGACACTCATCAACACTACCAGTAAAAAAAAGTCCATTAAGGACATCAAGGTTTAAATCCAAAGCAAGTTGATCCAAGTTAAGATAAGCATAATCCCTAAGCTGGAACCAATTAGGTTCTTCAGGACAAACAAAATCAAAGGACGAGTAAATAAGGGAATGCTTAGAAATCGATGGAACCCAAAATTGACCAGAGATGTAACTCATATCAGGATCACTAACAACAAAAAAAATCAATCAGGGAGAAGCTATTCCGGGAGACATCAAAATGAGTAGACAGACTATTATGTAGAACTTGCGAGTTGGGTTTCTTAAAAAAGGACGACACATCGTACAAGATATCATCGTCCATAAGATTCAGATTAAAGTCACCCATTAAGATGAAGCTCTGGTACTGGTGTAAGAGAGTACTCAATACCTCCTCCAGAGCAGTTAAATTACCAGCAGAGCGGTAGACAACCCCAATAAGTAGTTTTTTTCAGTGGCGTAGCCAGAATTTTCCATTGGGGAGGGTCAAGGATTATTTTATAAGACTATAGTTTAACCCAATAAACCAATTAATTAGTTTTATTAATAATTCATTACAATAATATATACTTCATTTTAATGTTTCTTTAATTTTAATTTGTTTAATTAATGATTTTTTAAAAAATAGATTAATGATCTTAAATTTTTTTACATTAAATAATTAATTTTAAAGAAAAAGATTTCTTACCTTGTAAACTATGTAAAATCTAAATCTATTTGTAAAATTTAAAGACGCAAGAACACAACTTCTCTCTTCAAATTGAAATTAACACTGAGCAATAAATGTTTGGAGTAACGAAAAAAAAGTAGCTGATTCGTTCAAATAAGTAATTTAAAATAAAAAGAATACCAGTACGTCTATTCCTGCATTTCCCTGGGAATTGGGAATTGAGAAAAGGGTGCAATAAATGAAATAAAGGAAATTTTCTAATACGAAATTGTTATTTTCCGCGGCACGGAATACTAGTTATGAAAACATTGCTGTAATTTATTTCTCAATTCCTATTTCACGATGTACAGGAATAGGGCTACAGATGTACTCATAAAGAAAGAATAGTAGACCAGTGGGCATAAATAAAAGACGCCAGAATAGTACATTATGATGCTAGGACGTAAAGCTAAAGATTTTGGACGTATGTGGAGTTTACAAATCGAGGCGCTAGCCGAGATTTGCATCCACATTAAGTCCAAAATAGCTTACGTCCGTGCATCATATACTATTTTTTATTCGCCGCAAGCAAAATATTTTAAAAAAAAAGTTTATTCTAAATTAAAATTATAAATTTGCATAAATTTTGAACTAAAATTATGTGGAACAAGTTACCTTTGACATAATATTTGTTATTTTTTTCCAAATAATTGTATCACTATTTCTTTTTTTATTTAGCGTATGTTTTTTTTTTGTGACACATTAAAAATTAAACTTAAAATAGGTAGACTCTTCTATGAAATCTACCTAAAACAAAACATGGATACACATTAAATGAACTTACAATCGATTTGATTGCGCGTCTTTTAGTAAAAAAATAAAAAGTAAAATATTTGAACATTGGGTAGTACATTTGAACATTAGATGTTTACATCGAGCGAGTCTATCCATGCTACTACATCGGGAGTTGCCAAATGGATGTCTGAGATGTCGCCCTTGTACCGTCGAATTGGACACACAGTTGCAATGTGTGTTATGGTTTGTTGTGGAGCGCCGCAGTTACACTCAGGGGACTCTGAAATGCCCCACTTGTAGAAAAAATCAGTACAACGTCCATGATTCGTTCTTATTCGGTTTAGTGTAGTCCAGGTATGACGTGGCAGATCGAAACCAGGTTGGGTAGAAGTCGGGTTAGTAATAGAAAGGCCAGTTGTGTTGTAATGATGCCAGGAGGTGCCCCAGGCATCCAAGATATTAAAATTAGTTGCCAGCAGGTTGCTGGCAGTTTCTGTGGACTTCAATCGACAACGAGTGTGGTCACCGTAGTATTCGTGCAAGGGTAACGTGATGTTGTTGGTTACCTTTTTATGTTCACGCATGAGAGCATGCGAGCGTCTGAGTGCAGGTGGAGCGATATTGCTTAACACAGGGGCCAAGGAAATGGGGTGGATCTGATAGTACCACTTATATTACGCATCGTGGCATGCAGCAGGCAGTAACTTTTTGAGTATGTGTGCTAGTGAGTATGTGTGCTATCACTATGACAACATAGTGGGGGGTGGGGTTCTGTAGAACAAAAAGAAAGCAACTGTTCCATTCATTCGTAAGATACCAGGGAAAAAATCTTAATATTGGAGTATTTGAGCCATTCTTCTAGATTACAGAAACTTTAAAATTTCAGTGGGGGGGGAACCACCCCATTAAACCCGATTAAACCCGTATGTCGCTACGCCACTGATTGAGAAGGTGAAAAATACAAAAAAATGTAGTGAGTTCAGACCAATTAATACTATTTCTATTAAAGCTAAGGTATTGGAGAAAGTCGTACATATTCAGTCGTACATATTCAGATATAAAAAATCTCCAAACTCATTATTTGTTATCAAACTATCAATCTGGTTTTAGAAAGCCGATAAATGTGAATCACTTCTTAATCTAGTTATAACGAATTGGAAACTTGCAGACGCTATTGGTGTCCGAATTGGTGTTCCTCAGGGAACAATTTTGGGTGTACTATTATTTTTAATTTGTGTGAACGGTATGGAAAAAGGAGTAAGAATGGCAATTCTAGTACTTTTTGCGGGTTGTATTATATTGGTGACAATGTTGATGAATGCGTGGACAAAATTAACGCTGATTTACAAAATATAAGTTTGTGGTTTAAAATGCATAAACTAAAATTGAATGTAGAGAAAAAAAAATGTTTAGTTATAAATGGTCAATTAACTGATGATGAGGAGCCTATCATCATTATTGGTGGTCAAAAAATTGAAATTGTAATTGAAATCCAATATTTGGGTGTTATTATTGACTCAAAACTGGATTTTAAGGGTAATATTAGTTACATTTAGGACCTGCTGATTCTAAAAAGGAAAAAAAATGTATGTCTGCCGGCCGGTCGTCACAACCGACGAAATCTAGGAAACCTGAAGGGATTTTAAAAATTTTTGTTTTTAATAATAGTTTGCTCAATGGTAAGAGCCAAAAGGACGATGTGTTCGATAAATGTACCGGAAATGTGTCAAAAAAATCGTCAAGTGTGTCAAAACAAGGAAATATGCATATTTTTTACTTAAAAAATGTTTATTTTAAGTGATAATGAGTAGTAATGATAAACGTGGAAAAATCTTGATGGTCGGCATTGGTATGTGTCATGTGAGATCAAAAACTAGATTATTGCATTAGAATTATGTCAAAAAAATGTTGTCAAGTGTGTCAAAAGAAAGATTTACCCAATTTTTTGAGAAAAAAACAAAATTAATTATTTGTATGACATGAAATTTTATTATTACTATAGAGAATTATGACATCATAAGTTTGTCACAAAAATAATGTCAAGTGTGTCAAAAGAATAATTTTCATTTATTTTTTTAGAAAAAAATAAAATTAGTTATTTGTATGAAATGAAATGTAATTGAACATGAAATTATTATTGTTGAGAATTTTATTGCATTATAAGTTTGTCAAAAAAATATTGTCAAGTGTGTCAAAAAATGATTTCATTTATTTTTTTAGCCAATTTTTTGGAAAAAAGTTATTGTTATTGAAAAGTTAGTTATTGTATGACGTACATGTAATTGAACATGAAATTGAATATGGACATTTTTGAATTTGTTATAGATTTTGAAATATTTTTGGAATTTTGAAAAATGTTTGTTTTTTGATTTTGTTACAATTTTTGCAATATTTTTTAGAATTTTGGAAAAAGTTTGAATTTTTGAATTTGTAAGAATTTTTGAAATCTTTTCAGAATTTTTGGAAAAAAGTTTTAATCTTAGATTTTGTCATAATTTTTGGAATATTTTTAGAATTTCGAACAAAGTTTGAATTTTTAGTTTTATTTAATTTTTGCAATATTTTAGAAACTTTGAACGAAATGTGAATTTTTTGAGTTTGTAATATTTTCTCGAAACGCTAAATGGAGAGGTTTTTGAGTATAGTTTGCTGATTGTAAATATCATCTTTTCACTAAATTATGTTCTTATAATTTTCCGGCAACATATTGATGTTTCGTGTTAGTTTGTAATAATTTTCTAAACAGAGATAAAAAATTACTTGTGTTTTAACAAAGAGTTTTATGCTTGATATATGGATCGCTGCCCAAAAGTAAAAACATGTCCTCATAAAAACATGTCCTCATCCTTTGCCGACAACTAGCCCTCATAAAAGTTTTTTGCCAAAAACTATATCAAAATCCTTAACCCAGACCGAAGTCTTGATATCTCAGAGCTGTCAGATTTCAGCCCCTTCCATTTTTGTTAATAGAAATAGACATTGACAACATTAGACATTAGACAACATTTAGTTGTGCAATAAGAATTATAATACGTTAATTAGGCCACATTTTGAATATTGTTCGAGTATACTTTTCATGTGTAATAATGAGATGAATAATAACTGCAGAAACTCCAGAACAAATACATGAGATCAATCTTAACAGTTAATAGACACACCTCAATTGAATGGATGTTGGAAGCTTGAAACTTGAAACGAAAGACAACAACTTGAAAAAATAGGCGTGAAAATTATTTGTTTTAGTCGAGACACAAGTAATTTAAAAAGGGAAGATTGAATTTTGTTGAAATATAATATGCAAAATACTAACAACTGAGGCTAAGAAGACATGTAAATACGATAGTTAAAGTAACATATCAGAAATTAGAAAAAAAAAAAACAAAAAAAAAACACAAAGGAACACCGCAGACGAAGTGTCGGTTCTAGCTATTTCTAACCGTTCATCAAAAGATTAGTAAAAACAGAAGTCACTACAACTCCTCAGCGGATACAAATTGGATGATTGAGTCAAGTAATTTAATTTTATGTTATTGTTTATTTAGCAATGTAGCCTTAGCAATTTAAAATTAGTATCCGTTATGATGCAAACTTTAATTCGTATCAAATCAGTGAGTGAGTGCACACATGTGTACATATAACGGCATGAAGTAACAAGTAGTTATCGGTTAACGCAGAGGAACGGTAAAGATGTTGGTATAAGAACAAGGTAATCCGATCTAACAATCCTCCCTCCGCCATCATGCCGTGAATGATCAGAATAAAGTACCAAAAACAACCACAAGCTTCCTTACAGCATATTTCTACAATTTTTTTTTGACAGAATTATCAATGAAAATCTATATGAAGAAAAATCTTGAAAACCAGAGAAATGTGTTGTCGCAAATCTTGGCAAATAGCTAATAAACTGCAAGGTGAGAACAAAACAAGCGGTTGGGTAAATCAGCGGCGAAGCTGTATTTCGATCAGCTCCTATATAAATATGAATATTTGGACCATTCACTATCGAAAACAGTCGATCGATTTCTTTGGGAATTTTATGGATGTTTTTGGAAATTACTTTGATTATACTTGTAATTTTGTATGAAACCAGTGGAATCGATTTTAGTTGGAAATTAGGAGTAATAGTAATTATTAATCTTCGTTTTGATATGAAGTTTGTTTGCTGCCTGTTTTTCCTTTTGTAATAAATGTTTCGATCTTGTTTTTTGGTGGACTAAATGTTTTCGGTATTGTTTTCTGATGTACTAAACATTTTATAATCATGTATTGTATGGGATATATCTCCTAGGAAAATTCGTTTTACGAAATAAAAACACATTAACAAATTTTGTATAAACTTTGTAAATATATATTTTCTTTTTTCGTTTTTTTCATTTACTTTCGTTTTATAATAATCTTAAAATTGAAGATTAAACATATTACAAGATAATTTTGGCAATATCTTTTTGTTTACGTTGTTTTCATATGCAACATTCAATAAATCTTTTAATTACATTTTAACAAAATATTTTTTTTTACAAATAAATATAATTATTTTAGTCTTATTTAGTTTTAAAAATTAATTTAAAATAAATTCGATTTTATTGTAATTTATAAACACATGATTTGATTTTTTTGTACAAAAGTTAAGTTTAATTTTTGTTGTTTTTATTCTACCATCAAACACTTGTTCTTTAAGATAGACATGGAAAGAAAGATAATAGAAAGATTGAAATTTAGATTGTTTAAAGGAATATCGAATCGAAACAAAAAATTTTAATAGTTCATGCTAATAAAAGTTCATGCAATATCGACAAAAAACAAATAATTGGATGAATTTAATAAAAAACATACATTTTACAATTAGAAATTATAATTGATATAAAATACTAAGGGGGCTAATCAGCAGATATATCAAAATTAACTGACTCTGGTGGTGGTGCTGTGTCTGCAACTGGTTCTTTTAGTTCTCTTCCCGATCGAAAACATAAATTCAACCAGCTTCGATATTTTCGTTTATCTCGATCATTTCTGCAAATTGAAAGAAAAATAGATTATTTTAAATATTGTAAAACTAATTGAATGAAACATAAAAATTAGACATAAAGTTTTGGAAAGGAATTAATCCATCAACTCACGTTGAGTCTACAAGTGCAAGTCTACAAATAAATTATATTATAAAGACCACCTGTTTTTGTTATCTATATTGCAGGGTTGTGCTTCCGTTACTGGTGCAGTCGCATATGCCGCTGAGAACATTGATTGTCTTCTTTGTATCCAATCTGGATGACCTCTTATAGACATAAACACACTTAGACTTTTTATTAAGGCGGCTCGTACCTACACACAAAATTACAAACAATTATTATATTCTAAAAACATAATTTCTTTATAACAACTAACTTCTCCATTTAAAAAACAGTAGAGCATTGCAATAAAAAAACCTTGAAACGATGTTAAAAAGTGTGTTGAGTATGACCATAATGCGAATTCCCATGCAGTTTTATCTAATGGTGCTTCAGCCATATTTAATAGGTTTGTTATACCCAATAAAGGCAATAATACAAGTGCAGCACGAACTGCCTTCCGTACTTGTTCAACATCACTTGTATGACTTTGACGTAATTTTACGACTAATACACGAATTATGTTTAATAGAAAAATAAAATTTAACTGAAATAGATTTAAAGGTAGTAAAAATAAGTTAATTGTTTATTTATCTTGGTATTTTCTTATTTGTTACCAATATTACAGCTAATCTTGGACCCTCTAATATCCAATAATAAGGCGTTAAGTTATATCCCCACCAACATCTGAAAAAAATTAATATCTTTTTTATTATTTTTCATTTTTTATTCGTTTACAATATTTTTATACTTTTGCCGCTGACCAACATAAACCGCAGTTACCGCAGCCCAAACAGTTGTCATTAATACTGGTCCACCCCAACCAACAATCGCATAAATTCGATGTGGAAATTTGCCTTGGAATACAGTGACAGTAACCACATTATGTAAGTACAATCCTTCAATAAACATCCACATAAACATTGACGTTCGTGCATATTCCAACAGCATATATGACGATTCACATAAAAATGGTGTGTTGTCGATTCCATGTCTAATTGGATTACTAGTATTACTATTTGTCTGAACATTCCTTATAAATGCTTGATCGAGATAAAGAGTTAAACGAATCAGCACTTGAATTATCATTGCGATGAACAGATTTTTATGAATTCTTGTCCGATTGTTACGTAGACTACGAAAATGACAAAATATAAGTAATGACACAAGTAAAGCGGTTAATGATAAACTGAAACCAACAATTTCTAAAATTCTTGTTTTCTCGGCAATATTCATTTTTATCTATGAGAGGCAAATTTAATTATTTAAGTTTTATAGAATCTTGCATTATGATTTATTTGCCCACCTTAGCGTCATTTTCACTTCCACCCGCATATAATTTTGTTATTAATTTTAATAACTCTGGTGTGTAGCAGGCCGTATAATTAGTCCATCCTTGTTCTGGTTGACCTCCAGGTTTGTGTTCCCATTGTCCTTCTAAGCTACATTTTCTTTCGGCATATTCTAAAAATAAAAAATTAGCGATTAATCTCGTACTGTGTCTCATCTGCCTACTCCTGTGCCATTTCTATTTAAACTAACGGCAAACGATTCTGATAATCTTCATATATACAAATGCAGAGGTCGTTT
This sequence comes from Diogma glabrata, assembly GCA_963693315.1. NCBI lineage: Eukaryota > Metazoa > Arthropoda > Insecta > Diptera > Cylindrotomidae > Diogma > Diogma glabrata. The sequence goes on along the minus strand of OY856188.1, from coordinate 99,253,419 downwards.
TGCGGTTCCGTACTTTGAAAACGGTAATCTATTGGTTAAACTTCAGTGCCCGTCCGAAATTCTACATAATCGATTTGCTCACAAACTATTAGTGCTATCAACTTTAAATTTTCTACAGTTATAACATATATTTGTCCACGCTTATACTGAAAACAAAAAATTATGAATATTTGTTATCGAATAGTTGTTATCTTTGTCCATAAAATATAGATAATTTTCAAAGATAAGGACTAAGGTGATAGAAAAAAAAAGGTTTTTAAGGAATCGAGTTTGGTTTAAAAACATCGAAAAAAATCGAAAGATTTCAAAAAAAACTTCAATGAATTATCAACTGCTAAATTATTATCAAAAACGTGTGTTTTTTCCTGTCTTTCCTGTTAAATTATTTTTTGTCTAATTTGACTCCTCTAGTCGGCGTATCTTTTAAAACATTATTTGAGAGTGGTTGAGAGAAGAAATTTCGAATAAAATTATTTTTGACGATGCCAAGGGGGGAAAGGTGATTTTTTTTAGTTCAAAACAATTTTTTTTGTAATTTTCGAAAGCACAGTTTTCGACTTATTTTCAACAATGTGAATTTTTTTCTGTTTCCTCCTTGTCTACGAACATTACGAAAGAAAAAATTTAAAAAAATTCTTTAAAAATTTCTATGGAGGGATTGAGAGTAGAAATTGGTGGGGTGTCATATGAAAGGTGATTTTTTTGTAGTAGATTGTAGATCGTAATAAAAAAAGCTTGATTTATGCGGAAATGCAAACTGAGAAAGTATTGGGCATGTGGTGGTGTACAACAGATGATACATTTTCTTATTCGGTAAATCGAAGCGGGCTAAATTCGAAAATTCTTATTGGAACACATCGACCAACCAAAAGAGAAGTTCTGCGGATTCTTATGACTGTATTTGATCCATTAAGCCTTATAGCTTTTTTCCTAGTTTTCGTAAAGATGTTGCTTCAGGAAATTTGGCGATCATCCATAGATTGGGACGACCAAATCAAAAATCAGCACTACGAAAAATGGAAAATATGGACTAAAGCATTGTGGACTATTGAACAAATTAAAATTCCTCGTTGCTATACTACAATTTTATCAAATAAAGAAGACACCGAAACCCAACTGCATGTCTTCGTACACTGAAAAAAATAAAATTAAACTTATGCTAGTTTAAAGCGTTTAAGTTATAATTACCGTTTTTGGTTAATTTGTTCAAAATAGGCTATGTTTAATTTAAACTATGCGTGTTTTATATTACAAAACTAGCTAAGTTAATTAATGTTGTGATTTTTTAAGATAACATTAAATGCAAAACTGAAGTGTGATTTCAAAACTCAAGTCTGAAAACTGTTAGAACATATGTGAGGCAAATGATTCTTTGTAGTAATATTAAATGTAAATGACTTGTCAATTGACTGGCTAATTGAAATGATGCAAAGTAAAATCTTCTTATGCACCAAAGTTAGTTCTACTAAATTTTTAGGTTCATTTCACCGTATTATTTATTTTTTATAGTTAGTTTAGTTTAGTAATGATTTTGCAACTGAAAAGTAAAACTTATGTCAAACTTCTGTCTACTCAGTATTTTAACTTTAAAATTAAAAGTAATCAGTGGTGTATTTTACATTTAAGTTGATAATAAACGTGTGTTCTGTTGCTTTATAAAATGGTTTAAGTGAGAGTTTGTTAAAGCTATTTTATATATAAGTATAAATTTGATTGTTAAGGTGATGTGTGGTGCTAAGTTAAAAGTATTAAATATATTTAACAATTTAAACAGTTAATATTACTACAAATGTGATATAGTATTCTATGTGATATTTTATACTACTTTACTTTAGGAAAAATATACAATAAAAACAAAAGAACTAAGGCATATAGGAACTCCCGGGGAGGAAAATATGCATTGATTATAAAGATATGCATTGAAAATTGTATGTAAAATTCAACAAACAGTTGTCTGTTTAATTTTGTCAATGGTTTGAATTTGTGGTTTGAATTTGATTATATTAACAAAAATGTTTGTCTTCAACAAACATGTTTATTTTAACAATGCTTACAAGCTGTTCGTTGATTTCTGTTGTTAAATTAAATAAATGAAAACTAAAATTATAATAAAAATTTAAAGATGAATGGTTTGAAATTTAGTGGACTTTATGTAAATGCCGTAGAAGTGCGGTTTGTGAAATATTCGTGTTTTTTTTTTCAAGTAAAATGAGTATGACGTGTGAAATTATAGTTTTTACCAATTAAATAGTTTTAAAAGTTAAAAATGTCGAACAAAAAAATTTAATGAAAGTGAATCAACAATTTTGTCTTAAAAGATGTCTAAAGGTAAATTGCATTCCTTCAATATTGTATAATCTTTAATTAAACTCATCTTAAAAAACATACAAGTTATAACCTTATTAATTATGTAAAATAAAAAATAATTATTATAATTATTGTAAAATAAATAAAAAATTTTAAATATTCAAAATTTAATACATGTACTATTTGCTATTTTTATTTTTCAGATTTAAAGTTAGGAGGTTGTTTTGTACCCACGTTTTTTTATGATTTCCTAGCTTTTTTAGTACAAATTTTCAGAATTTGAGCTAATTTAATTAACATTTAATTAACGAAAAGTTGCCGAACAAAATAATAATAATATTTTTTCCAATATGTATAAAATTTATTTGGTTGTATGCACTTACATCTTTTACTCAAAAACAAAAAAGTTTCGGAGGTTCTGTTGTTTTAAGTTCAAAGCTGTAAAACTAGTTTCAACCATTTCAGTCGTACCTAGAATCGCAGCAATCTTTGATTTTTTTTTAGTAAAAACTTCTTTAGGCGCGTTGTGCGGTTTTGTATGGGGAAAAATTTATATATTAGAGTTATCGTCACACTAAATAAATATTGAAAGAGAGTTAAATAAATTGTATTCATTTGTTATATTCTTATTTCTTATTCTCATTTTCTTGATTTATAATTTGTTTCTTTTCTATTTTATTGAATTTAATTTTTTCGGTTTATAACAGTGTGTACGTGTGGTATACTAAGCAAAGATTTTGGTGTATTTTTAAGTAAAATAAAAAAAATTGTTTTTGTCATATTTGATATGTGTGTTTTTCTTTATACTTTTTAAAATAGAAAATGCAATTGATAGTACGAATAACCTAAGTATTGTTGATATTACTGATAATATATTATAAATAATTTTACTCTCGTTCTTTTGGTTTATATTTTGGTTCTTTCTTTTTATTAAATATTATGATGTTTTCTCAGTTAATAACAGTGTGTAAGTATGGTAAAGTAAGTAAAGATTTAGTTCTATTTAGCCAATAAAAACACAGTTATTTCACAGTTTTAAGTTTTCACTTCTGTCGGCAGTCCTTAAGACTGCCTTCTTTTTTTTAAAACCAGGTTTTGGGCTTAACACGTTCTTAAAATTTTAAGGTGCAAAAACTTATTATTTGAGAAGAAAGTTAAAAAATTTTAACTACAAATTCATGGCAACTCTTGAAATTTGTATTTTCGGTAGAGTGCCTCATTTAATTATTCATTAAACAGTTCATATTTTTTGATTACCTTATACTAAGTTTACACAATAATAGCAAATAGCTATTAAACTATTACGACGTTAACTGATATAATAATACTGTTTTACTATAACAGATAGTTATTTGATATTTTGATTTTGATCTATATTATTATTATGCCCGATTTCTTGTCGTTAAGCTTATCCTTAACATTACCTTAAACTTTTCGGTAACGCAAGACACTATGAGTTTGACGTTTAATTTCACATTAATTTTGGGTTTATGATCAATTTTATAAATCTGTCAATTCTTTTTGTTTGTGCTCAACGCTATCGGGGCACTCGTCATCAAACCATTCATTAGGTGATTTTGGTGGTCGTTTTCCGACTGTACTTTGTGCTGCGGATATAATGTTTTATTGAAGCGTTTGCCATTCTTGTATGTTTATTTGTATCTCAGACGGCATCTCACATTAATGGTACCTCACATCTTTATCCAGCGTTTCCGGATGTTTAAATGCTTCGACATTCCAGCGTACCGTCATTTTTGCTTGTCTATTGAACGTAGATGACAACTTGCGCTGGTACTTAAAGATGACACACTAAAAAAAACATGTCCTATTTCCAATCGAAATGCAATTCTCTCAACCTCACCATGCGGTCACATATGGCGAATCAAACTACGAAATTGATTCAACAACTCTACAATTATAAATCGATGAAGTTGAGACAATCACACGAAATATTTATGTGAAAATAAAATATAGTTCAATCTATATATAAATATGCAAACATAATTTTTGCGGTACAATTTTAAAATATTTGCGCCATCAAAAGTGTGGCAATATGTATATTGTAGGAAAGGTCTTGAGTAGTAGATGTGTCGAAAAATACTTTTTTTTGAATTTTGACGATTTTTTTAGAAAAAATGACAAAAATGTGATAATTGTGTTTTTTGAGTTTTTTGTTCGGTTATTTTGTTTTTTTTTTTTCAAGTTATTTGTTTCACAATTCAAAATTAATCTATATCAATTAATTAAACTCTGAAAAAAATGTGTTGTAGCTATTTGGTTAGGAGGTCTATTTACAATTTCTATTTACAATGGCCGAATTTCGGCCACTGGGCGATTCCTAGTTAATCTCAAATACTTAAACTTTAAAATGAAAAATTCATGATATAAGGCCTAAGAAAATTTTTTCAGGGAAATAGTTATTATCTTTATTCAACTACTGTTATATTGGATATAACACTTAATATTTTAAACAAACCTCATTCTGTTGTTAGGAAAATGTTATGGGATAGTTGTCTCAATCACAGTGAAATTGTTTGCAAATAACTTTTCTTTGCATGAATAATCAACTGCAAACTTCGAGATGAGGTTGTCATGAACTTCAATTTTTTTTGTGCACGCATTTGATTGGTGTCCATATCAGCACCTCTTTATTGATCGAACGTCAGTTACACTTGTAGCGTGTCTCTTAGAAATGATGACATGATCAATTTGATTGTCAGTTATTCCATCGTTTGATTTCCACGTTGCTTTGTGGATTCTCTTATGAGGAAAGAATGTGCTAGATATTACTAGATCATACACCATAGCCAGTTTAGCTGCACGAAAGCCGTTATTGATACTGGTATGATGCAAGCTGTTAGGACCGATATGTGTTTTAAGTTCTGTACTTCTACCAATTTGAGCATTCAAGTCACCTACCACGATATTTATATCGTGCCGCGATATGTTACTAATGACTTCTTCGAGTTCTAGAAAGAACAGGTATTTAATATCATCTGCTTTGTCTTCAGTAGGTGCATGAACATTGATGATCGTTACACATTGTGCATATTCGCATATTAATTGGGCAAAAATCGATAGTATGTTGATGCGACGATGTATGAGAAAGCCAACTCCAAACTCTCCTCCTGTTGATGACCGCAATAGTAAAGAGTATGTCCTTTGGCTGTTTCATGGATTCCAATACCTGACTATCTTAGTTCTTGTAATTCCGCTATATCTAGTGTATAGCTACCGCCTTGGTTTGTAAGTCTTAGTAGATCTCCTGGTCTTCTAAGGCTTAGCACGTTCCAGGTTCTCATTTTTAAATCCTAGTTCGGGTACTGTTTTCGAGGGCGTTCTTGTGATGAATCCGGGATAATCCAAAGCCAGTGTACAGAATTCATGACCAATAATTTTTTACGGAAATGGAGTGTTAACCCATCGCCCAGCCCAAATTTTTGTGAATGGGTTCGTTCTGCATCTTAAGGCCACCAGAAACAACCTTTTTACACGTTTATATAGCAAGCCGCTTAATCCAAGACAGACGCCTGCTCCAAGACACCCATAACATGGAGAACAGACGCTTTTTGCACGTTTATATAGCGAGGCGCTTGGTCCAAGAAAGACGCCTGCTCCAAGCCGTCCCTAACATTGAGAACAGACGCTTCAGTTACATTGGTTTTATGGCGCCAATGACTCGCCATGGTACAGTATATTGAGTATAAGCAGGATTTACTCTGCCCCTCTTAACGACACCAACCTAATTCTGTTAGCGTTACCCAGGAAGCATGACGAATTAGAAATTTGGCTACCGCATTCTATCTCTCAAAATTATTAAGAGCGCTTATACCACAGATAGAACACTGAAAAAAATTTACTTAATTCCAATAAAATTGTTCGTTGTATTAATAAACAGTAATTAATGGGCTACTTTTCATTGGATCCATATACAATTTATCATTCGTTAATCGAAATCATTCGTAATATTAACAAATTATTTATCGAACCAACGATGTTGTTTATTAAGCCAACGAAAGGAGTTCAATAATCAATTTTTAACCTCAAATGGCATGAGTTGGTAATGTTGAAAAATAATAGACTAATAATTTGGTGACGAGTTGTATTTAGCAGACAACTAAACGAACAGAAATAGTAACATTATTTCATACAACATAATCCATAATTTTGGTTTGATTTGTTAAAAAATAGTAAATGAAGCGTTTTTATTGGACCTTCTCGAAACATTATTTAGTGAGTTGAGTTGACAGTAAAATTTTTTTATATAACGACAATTTTATTGAATTTTATTTTCAGTGAATACATAATACTTTTTTGTGGTATAAACACCCATGATATCGTTAGTTTAATAGTAAAAACATATTATTCTATTAAACTATCGGCGGTATAAACATAGCATTCGCCATTACATGATTTTATACCTGTTTAAATTTATTTTGTTTTTAATGTATTTAGTATTTAATTTTTATTTAATGTTATATTAATTTCTAATAAATGAGCTAAAAATCAAGTATTTCTTTGTTTAGTATATAATTAATTATAAAGTTATTTTAACTTAGCAAAAAGTTCAAATGTGTGTTAAAATATAACAAACATGCGTTAACTTAACTAAGAAATAGGTCAACATTTGGTTTAAATGAACTATAACGCATAGTTTAAGAATGGTTAGTTTAAACAGACCACATTTTTAAAATTCGTTAAAAATAGTTCAATACAAACTAACATTTTGTAACTATACATAAGTGAAATTGACTAAAAAATTTGTTAAGTTAAATGATTAGCAAAGGTCAAAATAACTAGGCAATTACTGATGTCATTTATAGTTAAACTGACTAGATGCAAAGTTCTAATTTACTAAGCAAAAGCAAGTGTTAAAGTAACCCATGCAAAATTAATAATATTAAACTTGCGCTTAGCTGGTTGAAAAACAACCGATATTCTTGGTTAAGTTAAGTACACTCAGAGAATTTTGTTAGTAAATTTAATAACCGCCCGTTTTAAAAATGTTTAATAAGTTATTTTATCAATCTGATAACAGTTTTTATTAAAGTAATTGCCACATTCGTTCGATTAAAACTTTTTGTTATTATTTTCATAAAAATGTTTATTAAAATAAAAATACGGTCAATATTATTAAAAAAATCACAACGGCTGATTAAACTAATAACCAATTTTTATTAAAATAATGAATTCGGACAGTCAAAAAAAAAATCATATGTGATTAACGTAGAGCAATTAAAATAAAAACATAAATTATTATTTTTGTAGTTAATTTTAATAACCGTTTTATTAGATTAATCATCGACGTTTTTACTTTCAAAACGTAGTTTATTAGATTAATAATAGTATACATTAATCTAACTATAGGTTATTATTTTTAATAACGATTAATAAAATCTTGGTAAGAATCACAGTTTATATACAGACGCTAAATAAACAACTTTAAAAAATATTTAAAAGTTTTGTGAAAAGTTAAAAGTGTTGTTAAGAAAATTGAAAAGTAAGATTCTTTTATTAAACGATAAGAAATTTGATTTAAAACAAAAACAAATAGTTGGCAAGTAAACGAATTCATACGTTTGGTATGTGAAACTTTGTAAATTTTTGTGCTGTATATAGTCCAGTAACTTTGTCGCCTAAGAGTATGGGGTAGTATGCGTCAAATCCTGTAGTTCTGATTTTTTGCTGACTTGTTTATAATGTTGGCCTAATGAATAATCCAAGTTTGTGACCTCGAGCGCCGAACGCAACTTCGTTAAAAATCGAAAAAACCGCGAAAAAATCGTTATTTTTTCAAATTTTGGCGATTATAACCCTAAAGGACTAGTGTTTTCTTTAACCATTCTTAGGACGTTTTTAAAGTTGACTAAATTTGCTACAATATGATACTAGAAGTGTCTCTGTAGACCAAATAGTTTCCGAGATTAAGCCTTTCAAAGTTTATCACTTTTTTCGGGCTTCGCAATTGTTTGCAATATACCTTTGTAGAGTTTTCTACATCCCTGTCCTAATAATTGTATTAATAAATATATGTGTATGGTGGACGATGAGAAAAGAAGATTATGTAGCTGTACCTGATCATTTTTGTGGTTGCAGTAGCAGATATCCCAGAAGGTGATGATTTCTCCGATGTCGAAATGGAGGGTAATTTGTGGGCACAAGACGTCGACGATTCATCACCATCCCCTGATGGGGATATGCCATCTAAATACGTCGATCCAGATACAGACGAACCTCAAGCGGGACCTTCCAAGAGGGCTAAATTAATGAAATTTATTGATGTTAAATATTACTCAATTTCCTAACAAATAAACTTTCTAACTTTTGTTGTACTTATCTTTTTTACTTCATTATTCGTAGTTTAGCTTAAACATCATCGTTCACACTTCTCATTTTCTTTTTTAACATCCCATCATAAAAGTAGTGCTTCGATAGTATATTTAGGGTCAAAATTCATTTGGAACGAAAAAATTGCAAAAAGTTGCGAAGATCGAAAAAATGATAATTTTTGAAAAGCTTAATCTCGGAAACTATTGGGTATGCAGAGACAATTCTCCTATCATTTTGTAGCAAATTTAGTCTACTTTAACGTCCTAAGAAAGGTTAAAGAAAAAACTAGTCACTTAGGGTTATAATCGCCAAAATTTGAAAAAACAAAAAACGATTTTTTCGCCGTTTTTTCGATTTTTAATGAAGTTGCGTTTGGCACTCGAGGTCACAAACTTGGATTATTCATTAGGCCAACATCATAAGCAAGTCTGCAAAAAATCAGAACTATCGCATTTGACTTATACTGTGATGTATAAAGTTACTGGACTAAAACTTTGAAAGGCTTAATCTCGGAAACTATTGGGTCGACAGAGACACTTCTAGTATCATATTTTAGCAAATTTAGTCAACTTTAAAAACGCCCTAAGAATGGTTAAAGAAAAAACTAGTCCTTTAGGGTTACAATCGCCAAAATTTGAAAAAATAACGATTTTTTCGCGGTTTTTTCGATCTTTAACGAAGTTGCGTTCGGCGCTCGAGGTCACAAACTTGGATTATTCATTAGGCCAACATCATAAACAAGTCAGCAAAAAATCAGAACTACCGGATTTGACGCATACTGGTATGTATAAAGTTACTGGACTAATATTCCGTGTTAAAAAAAATTGGTTTTTCAGTACCTGAAGCAGATTCATCAGAACATGTAGAAATTTTGTTCGATGAACAGAGTAGTTGGGCTGAAATTGAGTCTGCATGGGACAGAACTAAACAACTGAGACTCAGCGACATTTAAAAATTAAAATCAACTTCAGAAATTTTAACCTAATGGAAGCAATTTAAATTAAACTGGTAATTAATAATTCAATATTAGTATATTTCAATAACATTTAAATTATAATAATATTCCTTTTAAAATTTTCAGATAGAGATTTATTTCAAAGCAGAAACATTGGAAGCCAGCGATTTTGGTTGTAAATTACCAACATTTATTTAGAAAACTCAGCCCAGAACAAATTAAGAACAAATTAAAGATGAAAAGTTAAGAGAGATTGTTGAAAAGCTTCGCAATACAGAGAATATATGACAGAAAGTAAGTTTTTTAAATTTGTTTTTTTTTGGCTCCAAAAACTTGAAAATCACATACAACAGAAACAGAATTCCATTCAAATTTTACAGCAACAGAATTTTTTGCTGTCAAATTTGTATGAAATTCTGTTTCTGTTTCTGATGTATTTGAATATCCAACTGTAAGTTAAAAAGTTGTTTTTGGACATATCATTTGTAATTTTTAGGGTTCCATTTTTTATACGGAACACTTGGTGAGAGTACAATGTGTTTTTCACATTATTTCGATTATCTCGTGAACCATTAATCCGATGAACTTAAGATTTGAGGTGCTTATAAAACTAACCTATCCACACAAGATGACGGGCTAAAAATAAATAAAGTGGTGTTCGTTTGTTTTACAGAGCCTTTGCCTGTAAAGCCTTTGAAAACATACATTTTTTTATCGAGACGAGCAGGGTATCATATGAAAGGGCTTCGTTTCAGCTTTCCTTAAAAGTGTATTTTGGAATTTTACACTTCGCCATTTTTTGTATAATTCTGAAAAATGACGATTTCTCTATGTTTTATTGCCCCGATTAACTCCGACCCTACTTCATCGAAAATCTTGAAATATATTTGGAATGATAGAAAAATGAGTAGGTTTTTAATGAAAAATATAGAAAAGTGGCAGATACTCATAACTATATTTATTAAAGGGGTGGGAATGATAAGGGCTAAAAACATCATTTAGAACCAGGTCAAGTGGGGTATCATTTGAAAGAGCACTTGATTTTAGAAACATTGACATTTTTTTTTAGAATTTTGCAATGCACAGTTTTTGAATTATTGTCAAAAAAGTGACACAAAAAGTTGGTCCCCCCCTTGCATTTCGAGCTTAATTAATTTGAAAAAATTCACAGAGACAGGAAGTTTGATAAACTCTGAACGAAAATTATAGCGAAGTCTCAAATAATTATTTTTTTGAACTTTTAAGGGATTGGGGTGGGGAAGGGGGAAAAAAACTTTTTCTACCCAATCGAGTGGGGTGTCATTTAAAAAAGCACCGAACTTAAGAACAATTGCAATTTTTGTTAGAATTTTGCGGTGCACATTTTTTGAGTTATTCTAAAAAATGTGCAAATTTCAGACCGTTCCCCCCCATACGTTTTGACACTGATAGACAGAAAAAATTGAAAAAATTCACAGAGACAGGAAGTTTGCTATATTTTGAACGAAAATTATAGCGAAGTCTCAAATAATTATATTTCTGTGTGTTTAAGGGATGGGTGTAAGGGGGGTAAAAAAAACTTTTTTGACCCAAGCGTCAAAGAGTCATTTGAAAGAGCACCAAAGAAAGAGCACCTCTGTCATTTGAAAGAGCACCAAATTTAAGAAACATTGTAATTTTTTTTAGAATTTTGCGATGCACAGTATTTCAGTTATTGTTAAAAAAGTTTAATTTTAAGTATATGTATACCACCACTACCCTTAGTTTTGACTCTGATTTATAGAAAAAATATTCTCAATTTAAACCATTAAAAAACTGGCTAAATCTTTCTTTAGTTAACATAAACAGCTATGGATAAGATTTAACCTTAATACCGCATTTACAGCGACATAGCAAATTAGTAGATGTAATTTAAATCAGTGCTATAAACATTTTTTATTTTAAGAGCTTGCAACTAATTTGAGATCTAGTTTTACTATCTAGTAAATTATTTTCAAATTAATATTGACGTTGTAAACACCATTGCAAATAAAAATTTTGATTTCTACACCGTTTCCTGTTCCGAAAAATTTTAAATTATCAAACTTCTTTTCTCCGTCAAATATTTTTCAACAATCAGAGAAAGAACTTGAGGAATGGTCTAGTTATCATATTTTTATTGCTTTTTTAAAAGTTTGATAGATAGCAATTTAAACTAAACTAAATTAAAATATGTTTATGAGATTAAAAGATTTATTTTGCAATCTACGCTGTAAACTCATATTAAATATGACAAGATGCAAATTAATATACTATCTACTAGTCTGCTATGTCACTGTAAATGCGGTATAAGTAACAATTTTTGTGTCATTTTTGATCAATGTATGTAGAATTTTTTTGACAGCGAACACGAAATTTGTTTGTTATGCGCATATTGTTTGCAAATGCGCATATTGTTTGCACATTCAGTGTGTCGATTAAAATATTAAAAAAAAAAATATTGGGGTCCCATTGAAATGGACAAAAAAAACACATGAAATTAATAAATTACTATTGAAATTCAACCAATTATAATAGAAAACCAAAAACTAGTAAAAATATTAATGATTTTGTAGGCAATGTAACAAAATTTTGATAATTAAAAATAATTATAATAAAAATAACGACGCCTATGGAAACAAATATCACAACAAACAAATGGTACGAACTAGAAGTAGAAATTTAACTAATATAATTGTTTTGAAAACAAATTTATCCCAAAATAAATAATACATCTCTGTTTTACTTTTTGTCTCATCTTTTATCTCTTGCTGCGTCGTATCTGTCAAAAATTCGCTGGCAAAAAAATTCTACTATAGATGTGATTGACATTTACTACTGACGTCTACGATTAAATATTTATTCTGTTATGCGTCAATAGTCTGGCGATATAAAGACTTTACAACACAACTTTATGTCATTTATTTTTGATATTGTGTTCTTTTACATTCACGGAACCCTTGGCGAGCGAATTTTATTCGCTCTTGTCCGACTTTTTTTGAGTGAAAACAATTAAACCTATTCAATGTTAGAGTCTGTTATAATATAATTATTTTTCTGTTTTATATTATTTAGATGGTATTCTGCTATCAACTATGTATTTACTGCACAGGATTCTCCGTCCAACCAACAAAACTTGAGATGAAGTGAAACTTTTCAAAATGTTGAAAAGATGTTACAAAAGTATTTGGATCAAAAACTACCAATTCAGTGTCTTTTGTTAATTACTGGATCTAGAACTAAGCCAATACTAGTATGTTTTGATAATATACGGTATGAAGTTTATACACCATGGAAAGCAGTTGATGTGTGCTCCAAAATATTTTATTTATTCAACTTAAAATAACAGCAACCAATTTTGGAATTTTATCCAAAAGTATTTTTATACATTGAAAGGCGAAAAAGAAATAGCACATTATTCGATCAATTTGTTGATTGATTGGTTAAATTAAAATCAATAATATATATTATTAGTTTAACTATGTAAATTTATTTTTTAATTAATAATCAGTAAAAAATATAGTAAAATATAATATAATTTACTATATTTTTTATTTTATATACGAACATAGACCTTTTTTTTAATTTTTGTCACATATAAATTTAAAAATACTTTAAAACAAAATTATGAATTATTTTAAAATTAAAACTGTGAAATATAAATACTTTAAAATTAAATGAAAATAATTGAAATAAATAAAATTGTTAATAAAAAATTTATGTTCTCCATTATTTAAAAGTGTAAAATATAATTTCCATTATTAATTTAATAAGTTCCATTATTAATTTAATAACATCTTATTATTAATTTAATAAGTTCTATTATTAATTTTAAGGCATCTTATTATTAATTTAATAAGAACCTTTTATTAATCTAATTAGATTGTATTATTAATCTGATAATATAATATTATTTTAAAAACAACTTTATTATTCTAATAATATATGTCATTTATCCAATGGATACCTAATATGAATGTAATCCATTACGTTATTAATTCAATAAGAATTTTTATAAATATAAAAGCGATCGTTTTTAGATTTAAAATTAAAATTTTTTTTGTTAGTAAATATTACGAACAAATAATATTAGTTTAATAATGCCTGTAATTACGAAATTAGTGAAAATAATCACAAGTTGTGATTAGCTGTATAATAATCACCAAATTATTAATCTAATGGCTATTTTGATAGTTTTTAATAACAGAATTCTCTGAGTGTATGTTTTTTGGTTACAATTACCCAGAAATTTTTTTCAGTGTAGACGCGAGTGAGAATGCATTTGCCGCGGTTGCATTTCTGAGGGATCAACGCACTGGATATGTAGAATGTGCACAAAAACAAAAGTTTCGCCACAGAAACCCATGTCGATAGCACGACTAGAATTGCAGGCTGTGGTTCTAGGGGCCAGATTTATTAACTCAGTAGCCAATGGACACTCATTTAAATTAATGTAGCGTTTTTTGTGGTCAGATTCCAGAACCGTATTATGTTGGTTAAGATCAGATGCTCGGAAATATTGGAAAGTACCGACATAAACGAATGGAGGTAGATTCCTACAAAACTAAATGTAGCCAATGAAGTCACAAAATGGAAAGACTCGCCGAAGATATCCACATATGAAAGATAGTTTAAAGAACCGGAATTTCCAATGCTTCCTGAAGAACATTGGCCAAACAATATCGATCATGAAATTCAGATAGAAAAAAATGAGCTGCGACCACATCTATTGCATGTTGAGGTATCGGTTTCAGAACCATTAACTCCAAATCCTCAAGTATTTTCTTCTTGGCATCGACTAGTTAATTCGCAGGGATATGTTATCAGAGCTGCGTATAATTTTATTGCAAAACAGAGAAGGATGCCCAAAAGATTAGGGCCATTAACAATGGAAGAAAGATCGGAGGCTCGAAATATGTTGTACAGAAAATGTCAATGGGACGCATATAAAGATGAAGTACTGCTACTGGGTGCGAAATCAGGCACATTGGAAAAAACCTAGCCAACTTTAAAAATGCTCACCATACTTGGACCAGTTCAACGTATTACGAATGTGTGGTCGAATGGATGCCGTGGATAATATTGATACAAAACGATTAATTCTTCTTTCGAAGTACCATATTATTACACGACTAATATTTTTTTTTGCCTTAGCAAATATCACCATAGAAATCACGAAACTGTTGCAAATGAGATTCGTCAGAAATATGTAATTCCTAGGCTGAGAGTTGTTATAAGCAAGATTAAATCACATTGTCAAAAGTGTAAAAATGATAGAGCTAAGCCACAACCACCGGAGATGAGAAAACCACCTGCCAGATTATCAACATACACACGGCCCTTCTCGTACGTGGGTAAAGATTGCTTTGAACCAATGGAAGTAATAGTTAGACGAAGATGGAAGAAGAGATAGGGAGTTTTATTTACCTGCCTGACTATTCGAGCCATACATATTGAGATCGCCTCCAGTCTCTCAACCGATACATGTATCCAGTGTATCAGAAATTTTATCGCAAGACGAGGATGTCCCATAGAAATATTTAGCGATAATGGCAGAAATTGAAAGGATTAAAATCGATGACGTAATGGAATATTTGCCACAATAAGATGGAAATTTCTACTGCTGAAGTCGCCTCATATGGGGGTTAGCTGGGAAAGACTTGTACGATCTGTGAAGTCTAATTTACAAGAAGTAATGCCAACAAGAAGACCAACATATGAGATTCTGCGATGTAATCTAATGGAAATTGAGATGGTTATTAATTCAAGACCATTAACGTATGTTCCCATAGACCCTGAAGAAATGGAAGCAATTACTCCTAATCATTTTCTTGTTGGATCCTCGGATGGATCAAATCCACCAGGCAAATTTGATGATGACGGTTTGACGTTAAAAAATAGTTGGAAAATATCTCAAATAATTGCTGATCGATTCTGGAGAAGGCGGGTAAGAGAGTATCTCCTAACTCATACCCGTCGCACTAAATTGTTTGAACCAGTGAAATCACTTAAGATTGGAGATGTTGTTGTAATAGTAGACGAACTAACACATAGAAACTCCTGGCCAAAAGGTTAACACCTTTGTAGAAATCATGAAGGGAAAAAATAATCAGATAAGAAGTGCAACGGTTAAAACTGCAACTGGTATTTACACTAGACCAGCTGTCAAACTAGCAGTACTTGATGTAAAGGGACAAGATATTAAGCCGATTCTTGCAGATCAACTTAGGGTCGAGGATGTTGTGAACAACCATAGTACTAAAGTAGAAAATAAATTTACCCCAGCCCTAAATAAAACAAATGGTTAGTTTAAAAGAATATAAAATTCTGGTTGGAAGGTCGAACTTGCTAGAGCTCGAACACTGTTATATTGGCCGGGTATGAATAATGACTTCGAAGATGTAATTTTAAAATGTCGAGTTTGTTCCGCATGAGATTCCAGACAGACCGTTTGAGAAAGTTGCAGAGGATATAGCAGAATATGGATCCAAATTATATTTAGTGATGTTTGGCTATATTTCAAAATGGTTGGAGGTATGTCAATTAAAGAGTACAACAGCCTATGATTGTATTAAAGTCTTAGAAACAATTTTCGGTACTCATGGAATACCTAGATAATTTATTTCGGATAATATGCCATTTTCTTCGTGGGAATTTAAAAAGTTTAGTAATGAAAATAGTTTTGAAATTATTACTTCTAGCCTACGTTATCCGTAATCTAGTGGGATGTCAGAGAAAGGAGTGCACATTGCAAAGCAAATGTTAAAAAAAAATGCAATGAAACGAAAACACCTTTATGGAAAGCGCTTCTAGAATATAGGGATACACCAATAGCTAAATTAAAATTATCGCCATCTCAAATCCTAATAAGTAGACGTTTACGAACAAAGCTTACCATAAAATTTTTTTTGTTAAATTCTGTTCCTTTTGGGGATATTCAAAATCAGTGTTGCAAAACGAAAAAACAATTCGTAACGTTATGCATTTCGTTTTTATAACATTATATTTATTTTTTCGGTACGTTATTTCGTTATAAAACAGAAAAATATTATATTTCGTTATGTTATAACGTTATAGTTACGTTATTTTAAAATTAAATGTTATGTTTAAAACTAACCTACTTCAATGTACAAAATTCGTAAATCTCTAATGAACAGTTACTTTTTGCATGCATTAATAAATATTAATATTTTTCAAATTTTGTTATTATTATATTAATATAAATTTAATATTTTTCCAATTTTGCATGTATATTAATATTAAATTGATATTTTTCAAATTTTGCATGCAAAAAGTAGTAAATCGTAGTAAAATAAAATTAAATAACAAAATACTTGAAAAAAATTGCATCCAGCATAAATATATTCCTTTTTAAAATTATTCAAAACACCTGTGATGCAGAAACTGCTAGTGCAGACTTGAAATTACTTGAAATATACATAAAATTTTATAAAATGTTCATTATTTTGTTTCAAATATCAAACAATTTTATAATTACCAAAACCTTCAGTTCAAGCGTCCACAGTAATTGAAAAAGAGCAGATAAGTTGGATTTTATAAAACCGATTTTTGGGCTTTAATTTCCATATAATTATACAAATAGTATATCAAAAAACCGAAATAAATATTAACGTTATCGTTATGTTTTACGTTATTGTAACGCAATTTAATTTTTAAAACGTTATGAAAGTAATCAATACTAATAACGCTATTTCATTTCGTTATTTCGTTTTTGCGTTACGTTTCGAGTAACGTTTTGCAACACTGTTCAAAATACGTTAGTTGAAAAATGAAATAGGATGTCTAAGTACTATAACAAAAAATCTCACTCAAGAGATTCTTTTATTGTAGGGGATGACGTTGTTTATCAGGTTGGAGGTAAAGATATGAATTGAAAGTCAGGTAAAATTTTGGGTAAGGCAGACTCCCAGGTCGTATTTTTTAATGAATGAAAAAGGAAATGATATTAGAAGGAATTTTTTTTATGATAGCATATAGAAATTCTATTTTCATCACGCTTAATTTCTTGTGAAAATGGGTACTTTTTCAACTACAGTGTAAAAAGAATAACAAATTGTAGTTGCTATGGTTTTTCATATAATTTTACAAAGTTTTTTAAACAAAGCAACCATGAAAAATTAGAATATGAATTTTTAATGAGATGTTGTCAAAAACTTATTTTATAATTTAAAGTAAATATCGATAATATATATATATACTATCATAGAAAAAATTGCATTTCCTACGCGAGATAAAAACGTTTTTTGTTCGTAAACATGTCTCACTCGACGCTAGCGCGTTTCGTGAACAAATGTTTGCTTGCGAAAAAACAATGTTTTCATCTCTTGTAGGAAATTATACTATTTTCCACATTAGAAAATCTAAAAATAAATTTCAGTTAAAGAAAAATAGTGCCGATATTCCATCTGATAGTTATTTCGAAGTGATTCAAAACTCTCAGTCTGATGAACTTTCAAATCCAAATTTGAGTTCAAGTCCAAATTTGAATTCAAAATCGGATTCTAATTTGAATTCAAATCCTATTGCAAATCCCAATAATATACATATACAAAAGCAAACTAGATTTGGTAGGGAAACTAGAACTCCTTTTAAATATCATATATGTAATACAGAAGCTACGAAAAGCGTAGCCATATCATAGGAAAGAAACGAATACGGAAGGGAAAGAAGAGAACACAAAACAGTATAAAAAAATTAAACGATTAAATAAACGAAGCAAACGAAATTTAGTTTCAGTTTCAGTTTATGCTTTGCCTGAACTATAGACGTTGCAAACAAGTTTTTTTTAAAATTAGTTTAATGTTATTAATTTACGAAAAAATATTTTGTGCAAAAGCACAGGGGTCCCCTAGTCATATATATAATACACAAGCTACGAAAAAGCGTAGCCATATCATACGAAAGAAGAGAATACGGAAGGGAAAGTATAGAATACAAAAAAATATAAAAAAATTAAACGACGATTAAAATAAACGAAACAAACTTTGAATATCTTTAAATTTTATTTTATTAAATTTCATTTCAGTTTCAGTTTATGCTTTGCTTGAACTAAACGTTGCAAACAGGGTTTATGTTATTAATTTATGAAAAAATATTTTGTGCAAAGGCACAGGGTTCCCCTAGTAAAGATTATATAATGAAGTAAAAAAAAACAAAAACAAAAAAGGAGAAGAAACTCTAGAAAATAAAATGAATAAAATTAGAATTTTAAAATTGAGAATATGTAAGAGTGTTTTTACTTTTTAGCTTTCCAAAGCTTAAATCGAAAATTGAAGATATTTAAATTTTGGGATGTTAAATAAAAGTTTTTGTTAAAATGAATTATTTAATTACTTTTCAATAAAAGGGGAGATGTTGATGTGCATCTATCATAATTCATTTATAACAGTGTAATGATGTAATGAAATGATAGTAAGCATAGAGGGCGGCAGTCGTAGATAAAACATGGTGAAATTGACATGTAAATGTGATGTACGCTCTGAATAGAAAATAAATATATAAAATCTTAAATGTTGGTATGCTATTAAATAAATATAAATATATTAGAAAAATAAAACAAGTAACTATTACAACAATTGTCAGTCACTTCGCTTATGGTTGGAGCATTGAATCTTCTCACATGGCTTCTAGCGAGCTTTTTGTCAAGCTGAATTATGAAAACTTGTTTGTATGACATAGCATCATGTCAATTGCTGTTTTGAACAAATCCACTAAATCGTTTTTTTTCGTGAAGAACTTCTTGTAGTATGGAAACGAAAAACCTTTTTATTTATTTTTAAAAATTCCGCAGCGCGCATTCAATTCATTATTTATTGCAATCAACGATGAAATAACTTTGTAGAAATTGGAACAGAATGAAAACAGAAATGTTCAATAATTGTAATTTGAGCTAATTCTTTATTTACTCGATTAAATTTAAATAATTTTTCTATTTAGGCAACGAATAACTATGTCCTAAACAACATTATAATGGTTCTGATTTTCAAAAAAATTATCATATATAATATCACGAGTCGTCAAATAATAGTCGATTATTTTTCATAATCATTATTACGAATGTCATTTGAGGTATGAGTGGTAATGTTGAAAAATAATCGACTAATAATTTGGTGATGAGTTGTATTTAGCAGATAGTTTTTTTTTGCTGTCAGAAATTTTATTTTTCGTTCATACAAACTATGATATTTAAACAGTCGGCAATTCTTCTTGTCGTCGATAATTTTGCTTTGTCGTTATGAAAATTCTTTGTTGTCATTTTTTCTTCTATCAAAATGAAATATAATTTTATCTTAGTAGGCGCATAAATGCTATAAATTTGTAATTTATTTTTGACAAATAAACATAAACATGCAATCATTTATGAATGAAAACGGACATTTTTATTATTTGCAATTTTACATAATTTTTTATAAGCTGAATAATTTGTAGAAAAAATTTTATTTAGAAACTAATAATTATTCTCTTTTAAACAAAATTATAATTTAAAAAAAATTATCTCATTAAATACCACTCTTCATTAAAATTTTTGTCTAAAATTTTTCAATTTTACTCATTAAATTATTTTTAAGCAACACTGCTCAATCAAACCACTACTTAAACCACTCGTCCTTCGGACTCGTGGTTTATTGTGCGCTGTGATTCGCTGTGTTGCTAAATAATTTAAATCGTAAAATCAAAAAATTTTCGAAAAAATTTCAATGACTCGTGGTATTACAACCGAAAATATCACTCGGTATGGAAGTTTTTAGTATTCCCGTATTACATACAATATATCCAATTTCCGAGCATTGGGAAACAATGAAATGGAACATTTTTTTGATAGCATGTATATAAATGTATGTATTTGTGTTAAGTGAGTGGTCGGTCTAGTGGCACCTTGGACTCGTGGCATTTAAAGTGTTTTCAAGTAAAACCATTAACAAAAATCAAATAAAACAATATAAATTAAGTTTTCAAGTGAAACTCGACCATAAAACGGAGTGAATTGAGATTAATACAGGTGAAGGACACTTGTACTTGTTGACAGCCTATATTTCTATATGGAGCATAACGGCAAAAAAAAAAAAACTTTATAAAAATCTTCCTGTATCCGAATGCAAGACTGTGTCAAAATTTCAAAAGAATCGATCAAGAACTTTCGGAGAGTAAGAGTACCTATTTTAAACAAACGAACATTTACATTTTTAATTATATAGATTTTATTTAAAAAAAATAAAATAGAATTTATAAATTTTTAACCTTTATATTTTATTTTTACCCGGTGGCCGGTAATGAAAAAATTTGCTCGGTGCATAACTAATCTTAACCTTTAGAAAATGTGAATCGAAGATTTTAAGATATGGAAAATGGTGGAAAGTACTACCATAACATATTTCTTGTAAGAAAAACTTTGTTTTTAGAGCTGCAACTAAATTCTGCAACAAGTGAGGCGGAGAAGTGGTAAGTTTTTTTAATGAAAATGAAAAGAAACAAAGAACTTTTTAACACTTCACAGTTCACAGGCGGAATTGTGTACACCAGATAATGCATATTTCTATAGATTAGCGTTGCTTTCCAACCATGATTGAAAAAACTCATCAGGTACATCATCTACGTTTGGATTTATTTTTAACCAAGTTGAAGTTTTTATCAATCCTATGAGTTCATTGTTAAACGATTACGTTTACGAATAGACGAATGTGAAAGCATTGATCATACCTCAAATACATTTTATTAACAAAAAATATTTTTTTATCAAAAAAACAAAATAGAAGTTGATACAAAGATGATTTCTGTAAATAAATAATTGAATCACATAAAACACGTTATCTTTCATACTTCAGAGTAACGACAAATTTACCAGAATTATATTTATTGCTCTTACGTTGAAAAACACAAAATCGTTTATAATATGATGAACTTTCTACCTTCATTTGTCGTTTATAAAAAGTTTTCGATTGCATTTTCTTTTTTATAAAATCATCACATCAATATAATTATGTCAAACAAAATCAATAGATTGACCTTAATCACTTAAATAATATTATAAAAACGAAAGAACAGAATTCATTAAAAAAAGGAAAACTTTAAGGAAAAGTCAATAGCTGATTAAAATCATTTGTATTCATTCCAGTATCAATTTTTCCTTGTCAATTTTTTAACAATTTGATTTTTCTTCTATAAATAAACCTTTTGTCTGTGCATTATTTCAATAACAATTACCTTTACAGTTTAGAATCTCTACAAAATATCATTGTTATACTGATTAAATTTGGAAAATTTTGGAAAATATACGTTAACGGAAAATTGATTTCTCTATAAACAAATTTAATCTTTTTTCGTTATACATAAAAGTAAACGAGTAATTTAACAGTCGCAACTGGAATGAAAGAGTAATTTAATATTTAAATGGCAATTTTATCTAAACATCTTTCTTGAATGAATGAATTGAAAAACGTAAAGAAAATGATGATTATTCTTACATAATAGAAAGACAAAGGTAAATTATCATAATTTAAATATCAATAACAGATTTTTCTCTCGACAGATTGGTTTTTGTTTGTTTGAAAGTTGAAAATGATATTTTGCAGCAGAAAATGTTTTTTGGTTTCAAACAGATACCACTAACGTAGACGTCATAATTCGTAAACTTACATTTAATTCCTAAGAAATGGTAATTAATTGAGTTGAAAAAAATCTTACAAAAGTTTGTGATACTTATTTCTATTGTAATGTAATATACTCATAATATTTTTCCATTGCAAAACAATAGACTTGAATCAAAGAAAACGTTTGTAGCTATTTCTTTCCTCAGCAACTTTATTGAGATTTAAACTATCATTCTTAGACCAGAATATTTGCTGTATATCTATGGAAATCGTGGAGGAACATAAAAATTTAGAAAACGTTATCTTTCAAACCCACTTCAATTAGTTCCAGCAACTCAAGTGTGCTTTTCTAGCACATCATTTTCTAGCACATGATATTAGCATAATTGATTGATTGATTGCTAATTTAGAAATTTATATTGAATGTTTGTACTAGACGTTAACAACCTTTGCAAAATACCTTAAATTTTCCTAAAACTTTCAGGAAATGATCATTCTATATCTAACGCCATGAGTGACCCATAATAATTTTTTTAATATGAATATACTACTTGATACAAAGTACAAATTAGCATAAATAATTTCACACAACCTGTGAAAGTACTTACAGAGGGGATTACTCTTGACTTTAGTGGTAAAACGATCTCAAAGTTGATAATTTTCGAAAAAGTATAAAATATCAAGTTCAATTACTGTATAAACCATGAGTCAATTACTTTGAGACACACATATATTCATATTTCAGTTAGCAGCATAAATGCCTTAGAACACAAAAAAAATATCAACGAGAAAGATGTCATGAAAATCCAACTCGTCGACGACGATGCTGTGAAGCTAGATTGGAATTGAAACGTGTCATCTAAGCGTGTCAAATAAGCAAAAATACTTCCGCGACCTATGTTAGGAAGTCGACAGTAATCCTTGTGGTAGACCTTATAAAACAGTGATGTAAAAGCCACATGTCCGGTGACGCTAACAACACCATTATTGTGAGTTGAAACCCGTAGGGAATACGATGGAAGATATTCGACCAGTGACTTTGGCAGAAGTTCTAACAGCATGCTCAAAGGTCGGAAATGGCAAAGCACCAGATCCAGATTGCGTGCCGAACATAGCGTTGAAAACGGGGTACGTATACAGAGTGTCTTAACGAAGGAGTTTTTCCGGTAAAATGGAAGGAACAGAAGCTGGTTATGCTACCGAAAGGCAACAAACCACCTGGTGAGCCATCTTGATACCGCCCTATATGCTTGCTTGATACGTCAAGAAAGATCTTGGAGAGAATTGTATGTGACCGGTTACAAGAGGCCATCTGTAGTAGGGCAGGTAACCTGGAGGAGCATCAATACCGTTTTCGACAAGCGCATTCTATGATTGATGCAATCAAGGTCGTGGTGGATACTGCAGAAGAGGCAATGTCCAGCACAAGCTGGTGTGAAGATATACAAGAGACCGTAGAGCACGTATTTTTCCAGTGCCCCCGTTTTTGTGAAAAAAGAGATAGCCTTGTTGAATTGGGGCAAGAATTAAGCCCTCACAACATACTGAATTTCATGTTGGAACCTCAACAAGGTTAGAACGCTCTGAATGGGGTCGTATCACGGATATTAAAAAAGTTAAACTGCCTACGAAAATCGGTCGTTAGGCATGAAGCCGAATTTGAGTAAAATGTCCATTAACAAATGTCGTTGTCTCAACCTTTGTTTTTAGCATTTTCCCTACTTTGGTTTTTATACAAGTCTTTGTCTTTGTTTTGGTCTTTGTCTTCGTTTTTGTCTCTGTCTTTGTCTTTCTCTTTGCTCCTGTGCCTTTCGCCGTGGAAAAAAAAACAGAGCCGTGACATCTACATAAATAGAGAACAGTTTAAGCTGAGTTTGTCTCACGAAGTAATACTTAGTAGTAGTTTCGTGAGGCTGTACGACAGACAATGGGGGTTGGGTTGCTCAGTAAAAATCCGACACTCTCCCAAAAATTGGTCTATTTTTCCCTCCACCATAAAAAAAACAATAAAAAAAGATGGCAGCATAAAACTGTAAATACTGTCAATCTTGAAAACTTCTATAGCTAAAGCAGCCATTTTAAACACACAGTGCAAAGTAAAATCATTAATTTATTAGTGAAGAAAAAGTGGATATATAAGATTGGAGAGATATGGAAGAATAGTAGATTCTCGTATGAGCTTAGAATGAAGGCAATTCTTCACGAGGATGAAGTTTCGAGCGTAGCGAGTGGAGGGAATCGTCCGAGTGAAGAATTGCCATCATCCTAAGCAAATACAAGATGCTATTTTATCCACGACTATAAAATATTTCGTTTAATTTCCAGTTTTCATGCAAAAATTTGTATCGCCAAATTGAATAAAAACATCAAAGATAGCGAAAAACAAAACAAGTTTGTTGTTTAATTTGTTAGGGGAATATTTAATAAACTATAGAGCTGTTAAAGAATTTTAAATTTTAATAAAATTCACTAGTTGTGGAATGAATACAATTACAATGGAAGACATACGCATGGAAAGCATATATTCTTTAGTAGTCGTGGATAAAAGAAAATTCTCTTATTTTTATATAAATCAAAACATCTTTTTTCTTCGACTAAACTAGATATTGTCTGTCACTTATGATACTATTTAGTAATGTAATATAGGAAGTTTCATTATTGTTTATTTATTATGATTTATGATGAAAATACATATGTAGGTATCAGTAACGTAATATATTTCATAACGCACTAGTGCGTAATGAAATAATAAAAAATTTATATATTGTCATGTTAACGGTTTTGAACATTTTTGAAAACAATCATGCGGGCTTCAATTCATACAAAAGTTTGAAAACATGTCCATCAATTATTGACTACACGTCGATCAATCATCATTATTCGATTCGAACGGTATCGGTTATTAAATATTTTATCTACTTTTTACATTGTTAGTAGCATGAAAACTTTTATATATGTATCGGAGTGGTAAAACCCCTTTCCGGGGTGAAAACCTCCTATATTCTTCTTAGCCTGGCTGATTGACAGCATATACAAAAAACAATGAATAATGCCATATGCGAAAAATTGGATTAGTGTTTTTGATTAAATTTTTTGGAATTTTTTTTATATGGAGTTTTATTTTTCCAGATGGCGTTAAATATTTTTTGAATTTTTTTTATAGATACGATTTTTTCTGTGCTAAAGCAACCTGCTGAACAAGCCAGGGTTACAATATTGGGGGTTTTGATCAGGGTGGTAAAAAATTCATGATGAAGTTTAGAGGAGAAAACAATTCTGTTTCATCTCTGTTCATCACAGTCAACTTTTACCGCGATGATAAGGAGTATAGATATTCTTTTCAGAACTTCAGCAAAAATATATATAATTTTTCATTCTACTTAAACTGCAAAAATACAACAAAATACAACATTTTTCTACTGCAGTTGTTAGTAATTTTGTATAGAAAGTTTCATAACTGTTATTAGGATTAAATCATTTAGGTAGCAGTAAAGTAATATATTTATTAGGCACTAATGCAAAAAAAAATCTCGTCCGTTATGATGTTTTTTACTTCACCACAATTTTAAATTGTGTGAAGTAATGCCCCAAATTTTGTTTTTTCTTTTGTTTTGGACCATTTTCTATCGAAATAGCAAATAAACATTTTGGTGTACGTCTGTGTGTGAGTGGGTGACTTAAAAAGTCTTTGAAAATATAGAAAAAGTGGTATCTTTTGAACGAAAAATATAAGGAAGTGTAAAATACTCATAATCGTATTTATTAAAGGGGTGGGTATGAGAAGATGTAAAAACATCATTTAAAACCGCATTTTTTTAGAATTTTGGGATGCACAGTTTTTGAATTATTGTCAAAAAAGTGGAACAAAAAGTTGGTCCCCCCTTGGGTTTCGAGTTTAATTGACAGACAAATTTGAAAAAATTCACAGAGAAAGGAAGTTTGATAAACTCCGAACGAAAATTATAGCGAAGTTTCACATAATTATTTTTCTGTATTTTGTAGGGGTGAGATTGGGAAAGGTTGGAAAAAATCATTTTTGACCCAAACGAGTCGGGTGTCATATGAACGAGCACTTAATTTAAGAAACATTATAATTTTTTTTAGAATGTTGCAGTCCACAGTTTTTGAGTTATTGTAAAAAAAGTGCAACAAAAAGTTGGTCCCCCTACCCTACGTTTCTTCGTTGATTGACAGAAAAATTTGAAAAAACTCATAGAGATAGGAAATTTGATGAACCCTGAACGAAAAATATACCGAAATCTCAAATAATTTTATATCCACATGTTTAGGGGAAGGGTGAAAAAAAGTTTTTTTGACCCAAATGAGTGGGTTGTCATATGCAAGAGCGATAAATTTCAGAAACATTGTAATTTTTTTTAGAATTTTTCAGTACACAGGTTTTGAATTATTGTCAAAAAAGTGGAACAAAAAGTTGTTCCCCTCCACCCCTACGTTTCGACATTGATTCACAGAAAAATTTGAAAAAATGTATAGAGATAGGACTAAACCTTGAACGAAAACTAAAGCGAAGTGTGAACAAACATATAATTATTTTTTTGTAACACATGCATAAAAAATATTCAATTTTGTACTAGAATAGAATAAAAGAAAAAAATACTTTTCCGCACATATGACCACAAAGTATTTTGCAAGCCTGGACCGTAACGCCGCCTGCATTTGAGATTTGTAGTTAATTCTATTCAATATATAATATTCTTATAGCACTAAAATATCAAACTAATAATTTAAATAACTTATCATATAGTAAAAACAACTTATACACATTGCATCATTTGAATTACAAAAGAAAACAATTTATTTGGGTGTTCAAAGTTTAAAATTTTGACAGCTTAGTTGGATTACTATGTTGTTTTTTATATTTCCGGTAGCTGAATTCTTATGTATATTTTTTACCGGTAGTTTTATTCTTATAAATTACAACTATTACAACGAAGATGGCGCACTTTATTTATTTAAAAATCTTAAATTTGTTTATAACTTTGTTAAGTAAATGATTAAATTAACAATTAAATAAATATTTATAAATTTTACGCACTTGTTACAAAAAATAGTGTGTATTACTAGTGCGAATGCGTTTTCCAAACAAGAGTTAGTTAAATAACTCAAATAACTCGCTCTAGTGATACAATCTACTATTCTGTATTTTGAGAAAAATGCAATTGGGGAAGAGCGAAAAAATTTTTTTTGATCAAAACGAGTGGGGTCATATGAAAGAAGACTTTAAGAAATTAAGGAACATTGTAATTTTTTTAGAATTTTGCGGTTCCTGGTTTTTGAATTATGGTCAAGAAAGTGCAGCTAAAAGTTGGTACGTTTCGACGTTGATCAGAAAGATTAGACAGAAAAACTTGAAGACAGAAAAATTTGAAAAAACTCACAGAGATAGGAAATTTGATAAACTCTGAACTTAAACCACAGTGAATTGTCCCATAATTATTTTTTTTTATTTTGAGGGGTTGAGAGTGAGGAAGGGTGAAACAAACCTTTTTTGACCAAATTAAAGGAATGTCATATGAAAGAGCACCTTATTTAAGAAATGCTGCAATTTTTTTCAAAATTTTGCGATACACAGTTTTTGAATTATTGTTAATTATTATTGAATTATTATTTGAACTAATAATGTATATTTTCCAATATAAACCATTTACAAGTTGGTGTAACTGAATCTCTCTTAAGCTAGCCTAAACTGCTTATGCTAATATTTAACGAGATGTAGCATTTTGTGAATAATTTGGATCAATTTTCAAGTGACATTGCTACTGATATTTATAAGAGGAAAACAATCTTTTTTTTGTGCCTATGATCCGGCAATATAAAAACTCTACAACACAACTTTATGTAAATTAATTTTTTCAGTTTGTTCTTTTACATTCACGGAACCCTCGGCGAGCGAATTTTATTCGTACTTGACCGACTTTTTTATTTATTTATATAAAACGTATATTTAATTAATTGTCCTGCGCTCGATAAATTAATTTACTTCGAACAGCAAAAAATGTTTATCTACTAACAAAAAATTCAACGTAGAATACGATTGTTATACTAAGCAGTCTTTATTGTTTGTGGGACAGTGACTAAAAATTGATTTTATCATTTTGTTTGTTTATAACAATAGGAATTTGTTAATAATTTTTATAGATAACAGTTTTTTTAAAGTCCATCTTTTAACTTTAAAATAAAACAGACAAAATTGTCTATCTTTCCCAGAACCGAAGTAATGAATGTTTGCAAATAAGTCTTCAAGCTAAAAATCACGAAATTCTCGAAATTTAGGTCCGCTCTATTTTCGCAGAAAAAATTCCTCGAACACGTATGTCTTTTGTTTATATAGAACGCGTAAAGATTTTTAGCTAAATCGAAAATGTGGGTCAGATTTTGTCCTAAATTGTTCGGTACGTAAAAGCATGATTTATGAAATTTTTTGTCCCGTGCTCGATTAATTAATTTATTTCTAACAGTAAAAATCATTTCTCCATTAATTAAAAATACGTGTTTTATAGAAAATAAACGTAGAATACGATGGTCATAATTAAAACTCATTTATTGACTTTATTTTTTTTTAAATAGCATCTTTTAACTTTAAAATAAAACAAAACATAAGTTTCTCTCTTTAATAGAACCGAAGTTATGAATTTATGAAAATAAGTCTTCAAGCCAAAAATCACGAAATTCTCGAAATTTAAAACCGCTCTATTTTTCAAAAAAAAAAAATCCTCGAACACGCATATATTTTTTTCGATATAAGACCCCTAAAAAATTTCAGCCAAATCAAAAATGTGTTGGTCAGATTTTGTCCTAATCTGTTCGATTTGTAAAAGAATGTCCCATATACACTATTGACGACAACCTCAACTCACACAAATACGTTGTGGCGAATGCTGAAGTGCTATTTTAGCTAATCACGAATATGATATCAATTGAGAACACCATTAACTTTCTATGCTCGCTTTTCCATATTCCATTAGTGGAGTCATATTAGTTAAAAAAAAGTGATATATTTGATGTAAGAGCAAAATTAAATTTTTTTTGTGTTTTCTGTTATAGACATAAAAGTAAGTGGGCATGCAATTATTTAGCAAATTTGGAGGTCCGGAAGGGCCTCAAAGATAGCAAAAACTGGTTTTTTGGTGTTTTTTGAGTAGGTCGCTTCACTATTTTTGAAATATTTCGGGCTCTAATGATCATAAAAATAAAATAAAAATTTTTGTGATTAAATTTCGAATCCATCTAGGGGGGTTAGGTACTTTAAAAGTGTAACCTAACCTCAACAAATCGAATCGCGTGACTTTTTTTTTTTTTACTAAATTTATGATAAGGGGCGGAAAAATCGTCGAATTTTCATGAAAATCTCAGGGAACATGTATTTTAATAGTCTTAATATGGGATTTAATTTTTATGAAAAAATTTTAATTTTTTCGGCCACAATTGGCATTTTTCGTTAAATTTGGTCAATGGCGCCATTTTATGAGAAGTCATCCAAAATTAAATTTTTTTTTAATCTGTACTTTTTTTTTATCTCCTTTAACCTAAGTATAATTAAAATTATGTTGCCATTATTTAAATGCCCATTTTTGGGGATGAAAAAAAAAATTAATTTTTGCATTTTTTTGACATTTTACCATATATACGGTATTATTTATGCTAATTATCATGTATTTTTCATAAAATTCAATTAAAATATGCTAAAATGTTATATTTTGTGAAAAAAATTTTTTTATTAGTTTTACCCAACTTTCCCCTATATTTAAGCGTTACCCTATCTGTTCCTCAAAACAGTTTGACAAAAACATTGTCCAATGAGATTATAATAATTGGAGAAGACACGGACCTGTTGGTAATTCTAACATCCTTAGCTTCATGTATGGAGAATATATATCTTAGAAAGCAACCAAAAAAAAAATCAAGCTAATTTTTTATATTATACGCAATATTCATTTATGTATCAACATTTATCAAAATATATATTATTTATACATGCTTTTTCGGGATCGGATACAACATCAGCGATCTTTAATAGAGGAAAAAAACTGTCTTAGAAATTATAAAAAAATACGAAAAAGACATTTCCGAGTATATGCAATGTTTTTATAATATGAATTCTGCAAAAGAATTCTTAAAAACTGCAGGAGAAGTTTGTATTAGACCGCTTTATGGATTTCTACCAACAGAAAATAAGGAATTAAGCATTATGAGGTATATATTACTTCAAAAAATCGTTAGTAGTAAAAGATTTGTTCCATGTAAATTGTCCATGCTCCCACCAACACATGAAACACTGTATCAACATTCGTTACGAGTTTATTTTCAAATTCAAACATGCCTTGGTAGAGATGATTTAAATTCATTAGAATTTAGTTGGAGACAGTCTGAAGATGGCTTAATGCCAATTACGACCAGATGTTTTATTATAACATATTCAATGTTCTTGTAAGACTGGTTGTAAACGTACCAATTGTAAATGTAGGTCAAGTCCTTTATGTGTATTATGTAAAGGCTTAAATTGTTCAAATATTCCTACTGAAATAATAGAAGATGATCCCGAAGAAAATAATGTCGATGAAAGCGAAGAAGAAGAAATTATTGAAATGAACAATTATGATAATGAGGATGAAAATTATAGCAGTAGTGAGTAGTGACTATTTTGAAAGTGATGCCATTCTACATACTTCAAGTGAAATTTCCGAAACTCATTCTTATATCATGTACGAACCAGTTGTTGAAATAGAAGAGGATATATTTCTTTCTGATGATGATATCAACTATACTGATTTACACGAAACTAATAACAATAAAAAAAGGAAAACTGTAGAATAGAATTTTCAATTGAAAACATAATTGGCGTAAAATTATTTATGCTGTGTATTTTATATGTTAATAAAAAATGTTTAAAAAAAATTGAATATTACATTTTTTCAAAATCTTATGTCAAATATTTACAATAATTGTAATAAAATTTTAATTATTTACCAAGAATCAATTTAGGGCATTGCAAAAAAAAAAAAGAGTTTTGTAGGTTATGTATAATTTAAAAAATATTTTTATTAATTTAAATCGCATATATCACTTTTTGCAAAATACTTGATAATTAACATAAATAATACCGTATATATGGTAAAATGTCAAAAAATGCAAAAATTAATTTTTTTTCATGCCCAAAAAAGGGCATTTAAATTAAGGCAACATAATTTTAATTATACTTAGGCTAAAGTAGATAAAAAAAATAGATTAAGAAAAATTTAATTCTGGATGACTTCTCATAAAATGGCGCCCTTGGCCAAATTTAACGAAAAATGCCAATTGTGGCCGAAAAAATTAAAATTTTTTCATAAAAATTAAATCCCATATTAAGAAAATTCGACGATTTTTCCGCCCCTTATCATAAATTTAGTAAAAAAAAAACGCGGTTCGATTTTTTGAGGTTAGGTTACACTTTTAAAGTACCGGATTTGAAATTGGATTTTGATGGATTTGAAATTTAATAACAAAAGTTTTTCGTATTTTTTTATGATCATTAAAGCCCGAAATATTTCAAAAATAGTGAAGCGACCTACTCAAAAAATACCAAAAAACCAGTTTTTGCCATTTTTGAGGCCCTTCCGGACCTCCAAATTTGCTAAATAAATACATGCCCACTTACTTTTATGTCCCTAACAGAAAACAAAAAAAAAATTCAACTTTGCTTTTACATCAATATGAAATGCTAATATGACTCCACTACATTCATTACATCCATTTGTCCATAGTTCAAAAAGATTTTAATAAATTACTGTTATCCATTGAGTCAGATTAAATCCAGATTGAAAATTAACAGATTAACACTGAAATTCAGTCACTCCAATGTCTTTTGTGTCAACCTAATGTTTTTTTGTCACAATAACAATAACCATAAATTTGGTTTTCATACCTTAAGAAACGTAATACGAAGACAAATTAACCGAATGAAATGTCAAGATGAAAACGAAGATTCGGTTGACACAAAAGAGGCTGAGTAATATCCATTATTCTGATATATCAATCTTCCAGTAGCGAAGTATTCATCAATAGATTCACTGAGCTGTTTAACCTCGGTGGCAATACTGGCTTTTTCATCATCCGAAACAAAAACTTCTTCAAGGTGAAAGACCTAAGTATTACATTCATGAGCTAAAAGTGAAATTCTTACCCCCAATTTTTTTGGCATTTCTCGACGTTTTAGGACCCACTGATTCTAAAAAACAAAAAAATGTAAGTCTAACTGCCGGCCGGCCGTCCGTCCGGCCGTCACAACCGACAAAATCTAGAAAACGGCTGAAGGGATTTGAAAAATTTTGAATTCTAAAAATAGGTACACTCAATGGTAAGAGCCGAAAGGACGATGTGTTCGATAACTATACCGGAATTGTGTCAAAAAATCGTCAAGGGTGTCAAAACAAGGCAATATGCGTATTTTTTGCTTAAAAAACGTTCATTTTAAGTGATAATGAGTAGGAACAAAGCATGTGGAGAAATCTGGATGGTCGGGATTGGTATGTGAGAACAAAAACTAAATTATTGCATTTAAGTTTTTCAAAAAAATGTTGTCAAGTGTGTCAAAAGAAAGATTTTTATTATTTTTTTACCCAATTTTTTGGAAAAAAATAAAATTAATTATTTGTTTGAAATGAAATTTTATTATTATTATTGAGAATTATGGCATTATAAGTTTGTCAAAAAAATGTTGTCAAGTGTGTCAAAAGAAAGATTTTATTTTTTTTTTTAACCAAGTTTTTGGAAAAAAATAAAGTTAATTATTTGTTTGACATGAAATTTTATTACTATTATTGAGAATTATGGCATTAAAAGTTTGTTAAAAAAATGTTGTCAAGTGTGCCAAAAGAAAGATTTTTATTTATTTTTTTACCCAATTTTTTGGAAAAAAATAAAGTTAAAAATTTGTATAACATGAAATTTTTTTATTATATAGGGAATTATGGCATTATAAGTTTGTCAAAAAAATAATGTCAATTGTGTCAAAAAATGATTTCATTTATTTTTTAGCCAAGTTTTTGGAAAAAAACGTAGCTGTTTTTTTGACGTAAATGTAATTGAAAATGAAATTGGACATGGAAATTTTTGAATTTGTTATAGTTTTTGAAATACTTTTAGAATTTTGAAAAAAGTTTGCATTTTTGATTTTGGAAAAAGTTTTAATTTTGAAAGAATTTTTGGAATATTTTTAGAATTTTGAAAAATTTTAAATTTTTGATTTATTATAATTTATATAATTTTGGAAAAAGTCAATTTTTGATATTGTTATAATTTTTGCAATATTTTTAGAATTTTGGAAACCTTTGAATTTTTGAATTTTTAAGAATTTTTGGCATATTATTAGAATTTAGAAAAAGTTTAAATATTTGATTTTATTCTAATTTTTGGAATATTTTTAGAATTCTGAAAAATTTTAAATTTTTGATTTTATTATAATTTTGGAAAAAGTTTCAATTTTTGATATTGTTATAATTTTTGCAATATTTTTAGAATTTTGGAAAAACTTTGAATTTTTAAGAATTATTAAGAATTTTTGGAATATTATTAAAATTTAGAAAAAGTTTCAATTTTTGATTTTATTCTAATTTTTGGAATATTTTTAGAATTTTGAAAAAAAAATAGAATTTTTGAATTTTATATATATATTTAGAATTTTGAAAAAAGTTTGTATTTTTGATTTTGTAAGCATTTTTGGAATGTTTTTAGAATTTTGAAAAATTTTAAGTTTTTGATTTTATTATAATTTTTTTAATTTTGAAAAAGTTACAATTTTTGATTTTGTTATAATCTATGCAATATTTTTAGAGTTTTTGAAAAAAGTCTAATCTAAGTCTAAAAGTCTAAAATCTTTGATTTTGTAATAATTTTTGAAATATTTTTAGAATTTTGTTTGAAAAAAGTTTGAATTTTTGATTTTATTTAATTTTTACAATAATTTTGGAATTTTGAAAGAAATATGAATTTTTGATTTTGAAATATTTTCTCGAAACGCTAAATGGAGAGGTTTTTGAGTAGTTTGCTGATTGTATAATCTTTTCACTAAATTATGTTAATTTATGATCTGTTATAATTTTCGACAGCGTATTGATGTTTCGTGTTAGTTTTGTAATACATATCTAAACAGAAATAAAAAATTCATGTACTTTAACAAAAAGTTATGTTTGATATACATCGCTGCCCAAAACTAAAAACCATGTCCTCATAAAGGTTTTTTGCCGAAAACTATATCAAAATTCTTAACCGAAAGACGTGAGATTTCAGCCCTCCATATTTTTTAATTAAATTCTTAAGGTTTGATGTTGAATTGAATTAATTAAAATGCCACTATTTATGACAAATAGTAAATAAAGTTTCAAAAATTAAAATAAAAAAAGATTTGTTGAGCATTAGTAGTAAATCATGATTAAAGGCGATGTACAGCCGAGTGTGTTAAACGTAGTAGTACGGCTTTGAGAGAAAACGAAGTCAGAAATGTAAGTAATGCATAACTACATTTAGTACAATTAAAATAAACACATAACAGTATCTTATCTTATTTTTTAAAAATTTTGTTTTCACATTATTATTTCTTACATCCTATCATGAAATATTGGCCTATGTCATATTTTGTCATATGATAGGATTTATTGTTTAGTTACCCATTTATAAAATTATATTTTGATCAAATGATTACATTTGATAAACAATTCAAATTACACATCCAAAATATTTGTGGATTGAATGCCAACCGAGACGCCGTGCAACATCATCTTGAGCACGACAAGCCACATATTCTTTTTCTTACAGAAACACAAGTTTCTGAAAACTATCCTTATGACGTAACACTGAATCCCAAATATAGGCTTGAATCAGCTTTTAAACTTCATCAAGGTGTATGTGCGTACATTCGTGAGAGTGTTGCGTATAAACGCTTTCCAAATTTTGAATTACGTGGTGATGGCTACAACACAGTAGTATTAAAGGTTTGTCTACCTGAAATCTCTTTTTTCACAATAGCTCTATACCGGTCCCCAAACAAACATAGTCCCAATTTTTTTAATGACTTGACTAATGTCGTGGACGAAATCAGAGCACAATTTCGAAATTGTGAGGTTATCGTTACCGGTGACTTCAACGTCCACAACAAATCGTGGTTAGAATTCTCCAAAATGACCGATGACGACAACAATGAAAGGCATGCAGAAATATTTGCCGCATTGCACGACCTGACGCAGATTGTAAAAAACCCAACTTTCACTCCTCGTAATGGCGGTGACAATAGTTTTCTCCTAGACCTCTATCTCACATCTATGCCAGATATTACGAGTGTCGATGTCGATAAGGGTAGTACTGGAAATTCTGACCATTATCTAATCACATCAGTTATCAAAACTGATATACTACAAACTAGAGTTCCCAAACCCCGTAAAATATTTCACTTTTCAAAAATGGACACGATTGGTCTCCGAAGTTTTTTTCAAGGTTTCCCTTTTGATCGTCATTGTTTTTATACTGACGATGTAAATGTTTCTCCTCAAAACTTTACTGAAACCATTCAATTCGGTATTAACAAATTCGTTCCCTTTTCAATAATGAAACCCCAACAAAAATATTTGTTTTCGAAGGCAGCCAAATTGGCTCTTAGGAACAAACGTAGACTATTTAATATTTGGATTCATAAAAAGAATTCTGTTAATCGATCCCAATATTTAAAGGCCAACAAAATATCAAACCAGATAATTGAAAACGAAAAGGCAGAGATTGACAGAGCGAAAGCGGCAAAACTTTCGAGTATGTCGATTTCTGACAAAAGTTTTTATAGTGCCATTAATTCTTTAAATTCTGGTACTAAATCTTCTACCCCCCCTATCATCGATGGTGACTCAATCGTTACTGACCCTGCAAGGAAAGCTGCATTGTTCACGGAACGCTTTGCTTCAAATTCGACAGTTTTAGAAACTCCTAAAGAAATTCCCCAAATCCAGTCTTCAGGAGTCAATATGAAACAATTACATTTCAAACCCAAAATTGTCGAAAAACTTTTAAGGGGGTTAAACAATAACAAAGCCTCCGGTCTGGACAACATTCCTCCTGTTATTCTAAAAACATTTTCAAAAGAACTTGCACCAACTCTCACCAAAATATTTTATAAATCCTATAAATCTGGTATTTTTCCATCCTGCTGGAAGTTGGCCAATGTCCAGCCTGTCCCAAAAAAAGGAACGAAATGTGATATTTCAAATTATAGACCAATAGCCTTACTCCCAGTCCTGTCTAAAATATACGAGCAATATATTAATTCACACATATCCAAATTTTTGGAGGTCAACCATTTGATATCTGACAGCCAATACGGTTTTAGAAACAAAAGATCAACAACCGATCCATTAAACTATGTAGCACATCTTTGGAATAGCATACTTGAGAAAGGTGGTGAAACGTACGTAATCGCATTAG
Organism: Diogma glabrata; assembly: GCA_963693315.1. Classification (NCBI taxonomy): domain Eukaryota; kingdom Metazoa; phylum Arthropoda; class Insecta; order Diptera; family Cylindrotomidae; genus Diogma; species Diogma glabrata. The sequence continues at coordinate 99,216,759 of OY856188.1, read as the reverse complement.
GCATCTCAAAAGCATTTGATCGAATCTGGCATGCCAACTTGATCAACAAGCTTGTTGCGTACGGTTTTCATCCCGCAGTCGTGAAGTTGATTCAAAATTTTCTGTCTAACCGATACATCTCGGTATCTATAGATGGCTTCTCTTCTGAGTCCAAATTTAATAACGCTGGTGTACCCCAAGGCTCAGTTTTATCTCCCACTTTATTCCTAATTTATATCAACGAACTATTGAAAATCACCAGTAACCCAATAAATAGTTTTGCAGATGATAGTACACTGCACAAGTCATTCGTCCACCTATCTTCAAAGGGTAAAATGCATGAACGAATAAATCCCGCCCGGAGAGACGCTGTCATAAATGTAAACGAGGATCTAAAAAAAGTCGCCGATTGGGGTAACAAAAATTTGGTCAATTTTAATTCCACCAAAACACAGTTATTGATTGTTTCCAGATCAAAGACCGAGTTTCCCAACGATATTTCAATTAATATGTGTGACGACCAAATAGACGAATGTGAAAGCATTCGTTTATTGGGAGTCACAATATCCAATAACTTACTCTGGAACGATCATATAATGGCCATGGCAAAGAGCGCGTGAAGAAAACTCGGCCTCCTCAATAGATGTAAAAAATATTTTACTTCGCATCAATTACTCTACATTTATAAGTCCTATATTCGTCCCTGTATGGAGTATTTTTGTCAAGTTTGGAGCGCTGCATCTGATACTATCCTAGCTCTTTTGGACTCTGTTCAAAAGCGTGCTATACGAATTGTTGGTGATCGAGATTTAACATTAGATCTTGATTCCCTACAACATCGCCGCACTGTTGCTGATCTCGTTGTTTTTTATAAATATCGTCATCAGAAGTGCTCGGATGAAATCAGGTCCATAATGCCTCAGACATATGTTTTTCCCCGTTTTACTCGTCAATCGGTTTGTGCAGGTGGTCGGACTGTCGAGATTACTCACTGTCATAGTAATAGAATGCAAAGGGATTTCTTTGTACGTACATCGTACAAATGGAATGCTTTGCCCGAATCAATAGTCTCGAGTGCCTTCAATCCACAAAGATTTAAAAAAAGCGTCCACCTATACCTCAAGACGCATGTTGTTGTGGGACCTGGGTCTTAAAAGGTATCTATGTGTTGTTGTGGCACATTTTGTAATTCCTACTACACAACACTTTTTATTAAAAAAAAAAAAAAAATATACATATCCTAGAGGCAATTTTTTTACTCTTCTTTCCATATTTTATAAATACACAGCCTTATCTACACATTCTTCAATTATATTTTATGAATTTTGTTCAGAGTTAGGCCTTCTAGAAATATTGTTCTTAATATATTATTAAATGAACATTAAATTTGGTTTTATAGAAGATAAGTACTAAGTAGGAGAAATGTGATTTGACTTTTTTGAACTGTTTAAAGCCAAAAAACTTATTAAAGCAAAGCAATCTAAATATTTATTTATGTTACCAATTTCCTTTAAATTGATCTTCATTAATCATTGTTGGTTGGAAATTGTTGACACGGCAAACAGTTATGTTTTTAATTCTTGGATATTAGATTACTTACTTGTTCTATCAATTCCGTGGCCTGGTGGGCATGGCAGTCGAGCAGTTATACCTGCCGGCGTTGGTGGCCAACATAGTATACTATCCCATGTCCAATTACAGTAACGTGCTAGAACCAAATAAATGAAATTAAACAATTAATTATTTATATTTATTCAGAAACAATATTACTCGTAAAATAAATATGCTAAGTATGTATACTCATATAAATGAAGGCTACAGATGATTTTGCAGGTCAACCCATAACAACGTTTTGAAAATATTTAGATCTAACAAGCTAAATCAACTGAACAACATATTGCAAATATGATTATATAAAGAAAAATATTTAATGCAAGTTTCCCGTAATTTATGTGTCAAGCAGTTCTGAGAAAAAGAAATTAAGTATTCAGAATTGTAGTTCAAATTTTTTTGAAAATTGATGTAAAAAATCTCACATGATCAGAAATAATTCTAACAAAACAGAAAACCTATCTATTATAATTTATACTTTCTATCTACGTACTGAGATATTTTATTTATTGTAAAATCACGTTTATACGAAATAAGAGTTGTAAACGTGATTCTTAAATTTTAAAATGCTACTGTAACCAACCTAATTAAAATAAAAGATTTTTGTATAAGCTTTAAAGCTTTTTCTTTATTTGTGGTTTTGATTTTGTCATCACTTCTATAATTGAGCACGTGTTTTAATGGATAAATTATATAGATGGCTCAGATACAATTCTTGAAAAAAAGGTTAGGTTCAGATAGGTTTGATTTGATTTAATTGTTAACACATGTGGATTTTGGGAGCGTCATGTTGATTTAATTGCTAACACATGTTGTATGATGGTGATGGACACCAACCCTTTGTACAAATTTACCCCAAAAGCTAATAAAATTTTTCTCATAATGAATGAAACCTTTTACTAACGTTTCACGAAAATCGATTTACAACTGTAGGCTATAGTAGGTATAAACAATAAACAACTTTAAAAATTCAAAAATAGTACATTTTGCTAAAAGAGATGAAATAGTAGTTTAACCAATCAGTTTTTAATGTATTAGTTTATTCTTAAGCAAAAGTTTAAATTCGAGCAAGGCACGATAGAAAATTATTATTCTCTCTCTCTCTCTCTCTCTCTCTCTCTCTCTCTCTCTCTCTCTCTCTCTCTCTCTCTCTCT